>VXAB01004670.1:0-10030 GCA_013399175.1 Odontophorus gujanensis | reverse complement strand
AACGCGCCTCTGCCCGCGGGGATGGCGAGCGGCCCCGGCCCGGCCCTTCTTTGTCCCATCCGTCCTCTGGGATTTCACACCGTCTCATCCCATCCCATCCATCCTATTCCCATCCCGAAGTGCCCCACCCTGTCTCAGCCACCCCGCCCCCCAATCCTTTTCTGCCCTCTCCCATTCTGTCCTATGGTGTCATGTTATTTCACCCCATCCCATTTTGTCCCAGCCTGTCCTCCTCCCCTGACTCATCCCATCTCCTTCCATCCCATCCATACCAATCTCTCACTGTCCTATCCCATCCCATCCATCCTGTCCTATCGTGCTCTCGTCCCACCCCACCCCATCTGTCCCATCCCATCTTGTCTCCTCTCATCTCTTTCCCTCCTGTCCTATCACATCCCTTCCCATCCATTCCACCACAACCCACCCATCCCGTCCCATCAGCCTCATCCTGTCCCATCCCATCCAATCCATCCTCTTATCTCACATCCTGCCTTGTCCCATCCAATCTCATCCACCTTTCCCCATTAATTCTGCCCCTCCCCATCTATCCTGTCCCATCCCGTTCCACCCCATCCTTTTCTGCCCCATGCTTTCACGTTCTCTCACTCCATCCCATAACCCTAACTCATCCCATCCATTTCATTATATCCCATCCATTCTGTCCCATCTTTCTCATTCCATCCCATCCCCTCCATCTTCTCTGATCTCCCAGCCTGTCTTGTCCCACCCCACCCATCCTGCTTTCATGTGCCCTCATCCACCTCATCCCATCTTTCTGATTCCCATCTCCCCACATCCCGCCCTATTTCATCTACCTTGCCCCATCAATTCTCCCCTGTCCCATTCCATCCTGTACCATCCCGTCCTGTCCCACACTGCCACATTCTCTCACCCCATTCTGTTCCATCCCACCCCAACCCATCTGTCCTGTCCCGTCACATCCATCCTGTTCTGTCT
Source organism: Odontophorus gujanensis (assembly GCA_013399175.1). NCBI lineage: Eukaryota > Metazoa > Chordata > Aves > Galliformes > Odontophoridae > Odontophorus > Odontophorus gujanensis. The sequence goes on along the minus strand of VXAB01004670.1, from coordinate 9,073 downwards.
CATCCTATCCTATTGTCCCACCTGATCTTGCCTCCCCCCATCCCATTCCATCCTGTCCTGTTGTTACATTCCCCCACATTCCATCCATCCCATACCATATCTCACCCTATACTGCTCTATTCCACCCCATCTTCTGCCACCCTACCCAGCCCACTGTATCCCATCTCACCCACTCCATCCCATGCGTCCCATCCTGTTCCATCCCATCCATACTCTGATCTCTCACACCACTTTGTCCCACCACATCCATCCTGTTCAATCGTGCCTTAATCCCATCCCATCCCGTCCCATGTGTCTCATCCTGTCCATCCCATCCATACTCTGATCTCTCACACTACCTTGCCCCATCCCATCCATCCTGTCCTACTGTGCTCTCACCCCATCCCATCCATCTTATTTCCACCCCATCAATCCCACCCTGCCCCATCCCATCCCGGCGCAGCCGTGTATTCTCAGTCCCATCCAGGCCCCAAAGGTGGCACGAGGCCTCGTTCCTACTCCTGACCCTGGGGACCCCTGGCATGGGGTGACCGTGAGGGGAAGTTAGTGAGGATGGGCAGAAAACCATTTGGATTGTGGGAGAAAGGAGGGGACGAGGGGGATGGGACGAGGCAGCGATGCTAATGGGGGCACACAGTGCCCACCAGCCCAAGCTTTGGGGCACGATGGCAGTGGGTGCCCAAACTGGGAGCCCCTGTCCAGATATGTGCTTTTATTTATTTACTGTGTATATGTTCTAATCTTTTTCTGCCCCTAGAAAACCCACATCAGCCACAAAGGGATGAGGACAAGGCCACCACTGCTGTCCCACGTCCCAGCTCCAGCCAGGACGGATGGGAACAGGTTGCTCAACCCCGGGCCAGCGGGATGGGACAGCTGCCAGAGGCAGCAGAAGCTGGGCAGCCACCCAGGAGCCACTCCCGGGTGGGACAAGGAGGAAACGGAGCTTCCGCTGCAGCCAGCAGCAACACGCTGCCTCCCAGGGCACGGCTGGGGCTGCCACCCTGCAGCACCGCGCTCTGCGGCACGGGGACGGGTGGCCAACGTGCTGGGGGGGCACACAGCGAGGGGTCAGTGCTAGTGTTTGTGCACGGTGCAGCCCTCGCTTCCCTCGTGCAGTTCAGCGGCTCTGCAGTCCCCTGGAAATGGCACAGCCGTCAGCGCACCATCAGCCACGCCACACACGGCTTCAGAATGGGAACACTGTATTGACGGACCTTACAAAAGTTATTACAAAACACAACCACTAATCAGCAGCCAACGATACACAGCGGAGGAGACACTGCTCACGGTCACCTTGAGAACAACACCACTTAGTTCTGAATTCAACCGATATTTACAGACACGTCTGAAAAACTCCGGTCAGTAAGTGCGTACATTGAAGTGTTTCAGATCAATGGTGAAATATAGTGCCACACATTTCATCGTATCATAATAATAATAATAATAATAATAATTAATAATAATAACGACGACGACGACGACGTACTACTTCTAGGTTAACTAAAAACCGAACAGCTCTTTACAGGGGTTAGAAGTTCCTTTCACTTGTCTGACTTACCTGAGTGTGAGACCAAACCCAGTAATAAAAGAACAGTAAAACCATCTTTGCAGAGGGGAGTTCCTGCAGCGCTGCTGCTCCCTCAGGTCACGGGGAAACGACAGCCCGAGTGGTGCAAGCAATGTCACAGAATGTCCTTCCAAGAACAGAGACATCTCCTCTTCGGGTCAGACCCGACCTCTGCACACCCACACGCTGCCTCTCCCGACTCCTCCTGCTCCAATGTCCTCAGCCCTTTCTCCTTCCCGTGCTTTCCTCCTCCACCTTCTTTTTCACACCTTGCTCTCTGCTGCTCTCTCCTCTCTGCTTTTCTGCCTTCGACAAGTTCTTCGATGCCCCTAACCACGGCTCTGCTTTGCCTCTCTCCCCTTGATGGCAGCCCGGCCTCGTGGCGTGGGACTGCTGCTCGAGGTGCGTCAACGCAGCCGGAGCGGGCGGCCCAGGAACGGCATCTTCCCTCCCTCCCTCGTCCAGCCTTGTGGTGAAACGAGCAGAAAAAGAATGAAAGCGAAAGCTTGTCACTCCTGAATATGCACAAAGATAGGTGGGGAAACACCTGCTAAATACAGATCCCCAGAGAACCTCTCAGGAGCATTCTCTCACAGGCAAAATCCAAACCTGTGTAGGGGACAACTAGTACGAGGCCTACGCTGTCACGGAAGTCCCACGAACCCCGTGGGGTTCAAGAGGTGCCCAGGCCTTCGTATCAGAGTTTTTTTTGTTTTTTTTTTTTGTTTTAGAGGAATTCCTATGATGCTTCACAAAGCGAGCTTGGTAGCAAGACCACATGGATTAGCTGCGACACAAGTTCACCTCCCATCACGCTGCACGTCCACCGGCTACGCACCGTTCCGTCCCTGCGAGCCCTTCCGCCCCGGCCACCCACTGCTACTGCTTAGTTTCTGTTTTCAAACAGAACAGCCCGGTCTGAGTGGCCGACTCCAGGTTGTGCTGCAACGACGACTCATCCATGGGCCGAGGGTTGCGGGAGTGGATTTTCTGGTGACAATTCAGTGATTCTTTGTAGCGGAAGTGCTTCCCGCAGACGGGACATTGGTAGGGGGTCTCCCCGGTGTGGACGCGCCAGTGCTTGAGCAGGTGGTCCCGGCGGATGAAGCTCTTTCCACACTCCGTGCACTGGTACGGCCGCTCCCCGGTGTGGATGCGCTGATGGCGGATGGCTTTGGAGAGGTCCCGGAAGTCCTTCCCGCAGTAGGTGCAGGTCAGCGGCCCGTCGCCCTTCCCCGTGTGGAGCTTCTGGTGCAAGATGAGGCTGACCTCCAGGCTGAAGCTCTCTTTGCACTGCGAGCAGGTGTAGGGCCTTTCCACCATGTTGTTCGGCCTGACAAAGCCGTACTTGAAACCGGAGCCCTTCTCCGAATTGGCGCGCTTGGACGGTCGGGAGCGTTGGCCTTTGGCTTTGGATTTCTGCCTGAAGCTTTCCCCGGCTTCCAGAGAAGTGCAGGCTTCCTCATCCACGTGCGCTCTCTGATGGGCTGCGAAGAGCTCCTTGTCCAGAAAGCTCTGCCCACACTCGCAGCAGATGTACGGCCCCTCCTCTGCGGCCACTTCCTCGGGAGCTTCCTTCTTTGACAGTTCCCTCCCACGACGCGAGGAGCGCCTGAGCCCATTGCCCGCCGCACCTCTCTGCTGTGGGCCCGACCCGCTGCGGCTCTTGCTGCTCGGCTTTAACTCTTCCTCTGGGTTTGAGAAAACATCATCCCACTTTCCCGCTAACGAGCCAGGAAGCTCGAGGCTGTCGGGAGATTCCTCGTCGCACTGCTGCGCATCTGACGGAGCAGAGACACTCATGTCATTTCTCTGAGATAAGAACAGCCTCGCTATTTACACTGCGGCTCTTTTGGGGCAGAGGTGATCTCTGCTTTGCATATTTCAAGACAGAAGCTGGCACCACAGTGCCAACCGAGGGCTAAGCAGTACTGCAGTACAAGTGAAGTCAAAATGTTTTGACTTCTTGCAAAGCTCAGACAGACGACAAGACCTGCCTAGGCCTACACAAAGGGAAAGAGTAGGTTTCTCAGTTGGAGGTGAACCAGGCCACGTCACTGAGCATGTGGCATGGGATGAAGACAAAAAAAAGAACAAGGGGAATAAAACCTCTTTTCCTCTGGGGCTTGTACAGTGTTTAGACCTGGGGCTGAATGATCTCCCACGGTAACTCAGAGCTCCTGCCAATGACCCCAGCAAGCAGGATGAAAAGAGCACAGAAGATCTGGAGGTATAGGAAAGAGGTCTGAAAAAAACCACAGGCTTCTGCAGTGCATAAAGATAAAGGCGTGCCCACATTTGCACACACAGAGCAGACTGCTCAGCATTCCCTGTCATGGGGCTCTCCATTCGCTCGTCACTTTGCCAAACACCTCAATCTGGAGCTTGAGAACGGGCTGACTGATTTGCATCAGGTTGAAAGTGAAGAAAAGCATCGGCCAGGGCAGCTCACAGAGCAGCTGTGAGAACAAGGCCAGGAAAGCAAAGCCATGTCCTAGCAGGGTGCGCTTCCCCAAGCGGCTTCTGTGTTCCCATGCCTCAAAGCAGGGACGTGGAGGGACAGGCAGCAACAAGGACGTGCCCTGTGATAAAAGCCTCACATTTGGCTGAGGAATAAAAGCTGTGAAAAAATATCACTTTACACATTTGTGGAAGAGGCTTGCAAGAACACTGCTGCTAAAGCCACCAAAGCTTGCCTGCTCTTTGCATGCTCCAGCTCCCCTCTGCTTCCTAGCTGGCCGAACTGGTGCCACCTCACTGAGTGACACAACACCATGCAGGTGCCCTGCACCCCCAGCGAGCCCACAGCTGCTTTTTACAGCACACTGCTCGTGTACCGGAGCTCCTTCTGCATGCGTGTCATCCATCTGCCACGGCTGTCATCCAGCTCCCATGCTGAGCCTGAGGCAAGCCTGGCAGAGACCACAATGACAGCAGGGTCTCCTGCAGAGACAGGGTCCAGCCAGAGCCAAGAGCCTGAGAGTGCCTCTATCTGCCCCTCTGCCACTCCAGCTCTGCACAGCACTCAGTGAAGCCCTGCGCTTCTAACTCACATGTGTTGGGGGCTTCCATGCTCTCTTCTTCTTCTTCCTCTTCTTCTTCTTCAGAACCGTAGTGACTTTCAGCCAGGGTATCTTCATATTTACTCCACGAGTTGTCATCAGGACCGGGGAAGAAAAACTCTGTGCACGGGAGGAAGAACAACTTGAGTTTATGCTCACACCTTCCAGCTGCTTTACAGAGGGTTTCAGAAGAGATGACAGCAGCAGCGAGGAGCTGGCTGGGAGAGCAAAGCTCACAGACAGTGCTGGCAAAACTCATCAGCAGAAGCAAGAGAAAGAACACAAGGAGACCGTAGGAGCTGCATCTGCTTTCCATCACCCCACTGCAACCCAGGAACTTTCTGTCTCACCGGTGCTGGGATCCGTAGGGGTTTCTCCTCCCTCAGAGTCATCCTGGTCCTCAGCGTTGGGATCCTCTCCTTGCTCAATCCGTGACAGGAGGTCGGGTTTTGAAATTGCAGTATCTGTATGTTAAAAAATAAAAAATAAAAAAAAAAAAGAAAGAAAAGAATCAGAATGTTTCCTTTGTCCCTTCAGGACAGAGAGTCTTAAACCTTCGCCCACCGACCTTCCTTCACTGCCGGGGAGGATGGGGAATGGAAAGAGAGACTTAAGAAGATGCTCTCAGACGCCTGCACCGCTCACCTTGTCTGAGCCCTGGGACAATGAGCAGACTGCAGGAGTGCACTCTGCTCAGGTGAGGAGCAGTTCCCAGCCTGCAGCGCGAGGAGCAGAATAAGAAAATGCATCTGTGCTTACCTTCAGGCCTCCTCTCTTCTCCTCTGTGCTAAAGTCCGCGGATCCACTGCAATGGGAGCTTCAGCTTGGGGTCAGAACCAGAGCTGTCAGCCAGCGGCAGCAGCGGAGGTGCCCTCCCCACACGGTTCCCTCCAGCCCCGGATTGCCACAGCCAGAACCGTTCCTTCCTACTCGTCCGAGTCACATGCTGCTTGTGGATTTTGGTGGGGGAAATGGGAAAATTAAAATTTCCCCTAGCATGGAGAGCGGAAACTTAATTTTGAAACAACAAGCGTGAGCCTCTGGGTATTCATTTCCACCACTGCTCTGCTGGATCCATTAGCCTTAACGAGGACCTAGCCTTAAACCCAATTAATCAAAACAAAGGGAACCTTCAGATTAAGCACAGATACATTTTTCTAAGCTCCGGGCTCAGACCCACAGATCCTTTCCAGTGGGACTTTTACATTCCTGCACCTTCACAGCAGGATTGTTGTTTACACAGATTTATCCTTTGCCTTTTTCTCTTGTACACAGGGACTGTCCAAATATATATATATGTATTAAATTTAAAAAAAAAAAAAAAACAAGCTGGAAAGACGTGGCTTGTACAGAATTGGAGGGCAAGATGGCTGTCTGCCAGGGATGTCTGTGCACCCACATGGATGTCCAGCCAAGGCAGCACCATTTCTCAAAACACGCAGGTGCCCAAAGCCTTTGTGAGAGCTCCCAGAGGTACAGCATGGTCCCACAGCCAGGACTGGAGGAGTCGGCAGGGCACAGTTCGTGCAGCATGGAACATGCTGCCCTGAGCCATCAGGATTGAAAGCAGAAGGCTGAGACCTGCAGGAGCTGCTTCTTGTGCAGACGTCTTTCTCCAGAGCCAGGCTGGGGGAGAGGCAGAGCACCAAGGCAGACAAACCGTGCTCTCCTGCCCTAGGAAGTGTTCTGCTGATGGGAGGGCAGATCTACAGACAAGGCTGGGAAGAACTGCTGGTACTCGCCCGAAGCAGCAGTGAGCTGATGCACCCAGCACAGTAGATCTGGGGACCTTTGCATCGCCACGAAGCTCCCCTTTTTCACACTGTTACTGAGCCTGAGGGTCTCTCACTTCCCTCCTCCTCATAACCCAGATCCTCTCACGGCTCCTGGTGGATGGCCAGAGACCAGCAGACAGACAGAGTCACTGCACCGCTCAAAGCATCCATCCACTGCACAACTAACACAGCGAGGAGCAAAGTGCTGGTTTCTGGGGCTGCTACTGAAAGTCAGTGTAACCCCCGGTCAGAATTGCTCACCACCCACCCTCCCACATCCACCAGGCACAGCCCGGCCCTGGAGGACCTATGATACCAAAAAGCACCGGGAAGCCCCAGCCAGCCTTTACCCATAGAGATCACAGCTTCATAGTTGCCCTTCATGATATGCCTGTAAAGCTCTTTCTGCCACTCGTTCAAGTTCTTCCACTCGTCCTCTGAGAAGCTGAATGAAGTGTCGTTAAACGCCATGGGGACCTGCAATTAGAAGCACCATACATTCAGTTGTCCTCATAGAAAAGGTAAGGTGGGAAAGGACTCTAAAGGTCATCTAGTTCCACCCACTCTGCTGTGGGCTGGTTGCCCCCCAGCTCAGGCTCCCCAGGGTCCAACCATGGCCTCGAGTACCTCCAGGGGTGGGCACCACAGGTCCGGGCAGTGCCAGCACCCCATTGCCTCTGGGTAAAGAACCTCTGCCCAACATCCCACCTAAATCTCCCCTCTTTTAAAGTTTAAAGCCATTCCCCCTTTGCCCTGTAGCGAACTGCCTGTATAAAAAGTCTCTCTTCCTCCTGTTTATAAGCTCCCTTTATGTACTAGAAAGGCCACAATGAGCTCTTCCTGGAGCCTTTTTTCCTCCAAGCTGAACAACCCCAGGCCCCTGCGCCTGTCTTCACAGCAGAAGTGCTCCAACCTCTGAGCAACTTGGTGGCCTCCTCTGGATCCGCTCCAAAAGCCTCTTGTTGCAAACATCTGAGGCCTGGCCCACACCCTCAGCTTGGCTCTGTCAGCTTGGTGAAGGGATACAATGGTGTTTTCTCCCCCCACCTGCCTAAGCCTTGCCCTCTCATTCAACCTCCCTATTCTTCAGACAACATATCCTGCACAGTATACAACACAAGTTCTTTTCCTGCTCAATTTTTGACACAATTCTGCTGCAATCTCCTCTGAACGAGAAACAGGTGTGCATCTGCAAATACAGACAGGGATGTGGGGATGAGCCACGCCACGTCTCTCTGCCTGACCCAAACAGCAACCCATGCATGCACAGGGGTGTGCAGTCACACAGCAGGACCTGTGCTGGTGCTCCCAACAAGCAGGTGAGCTGTGCACTGGTCATCCACAACAGCTGGAGCCTGGAGCAACTCCCTGACGGGGAAAAGGCTGAAATCCCTGGGGCTGTTCAGCCTGGAGAAGGCTGAGAGGGGAACTCAGCAATGTATATAAATGTTTAATGGTGAGGGAAACGAGGCCAGGATTTTTTCAGCAGTGCTCAGCAACACAACAAAAGGCAACAGGCATAAACTGGAACATAGGAACATCTCCCTGCCTGAACATGAGGAGGAGTTTCTGTAGCGTGAAGGTGGCACAGCCCTGGCACAGGCTGCCTAGAGGTGGCGGAGTCTCCTCTGGAGATATCCAAAACCCACCTGGACACTTCCCCATGCACACTGCTCTGGGTACCTGCATTAGACAGGGTTGGACTGGGGGAGTTGGTCTCTTCCAACTCCTGTGGTTCTGGGAATTTGTATTAGGAGCACAACCTCTGTACCACAACACAGAGTCACTGAGGTTGATAAAGACCTCTGTGATCGCCAAGTCCAACCCTAACTCTTCACTACCACACTCATCAAACCATGTCCCCCTCCCATGGTTCTTGAACACCCTCCAAGGATGGTGATCCCCCCCACTCCCTGGGCAGCCCATCCCTAATATCCAATCCGATCCTCCAATGGCCCAATCTGATGCCATCATGCCTCGTCCTATCACCCGGGAGCAGAGGCTGACCCCGCCTCACTACCACCTCACACGGGTGACATGAGGTCTGTAACGCGGCCCAGGGCCCCGTTACCTTGGGGACCTCCCCCTTAGCCCCCGGGGGCAGGCGCAGGATCCAGAAGTTCCTGTTCTTCAGCAGGTTCTCCATGTTCTCCAACCTCTTCTGCAGCTGCCCGTACTCCTGGATGAGGGTACCCAGGGCCGTCCACTTGCTCTCCAGCTGGTTGCCGAACTCCACGGCCGTCCTCTCGCAGCCGATCAGCTTGCTCTCGGCCATCCTCATCCTGCCCTCCAGGTTCATCAGCTGGGCCGCCTGGGCCTCCACCTTCCTATCCACGGCCTGCACCTCCGTCACCAGCGTCACCGAGATCTCGGCGGCGGGCAGCTCGGCCTCCCCGCCGGGCCCCTCCTCGGGGGCGGCCAGAGGTTGTTCCAGGGACAGCTCCTGGGGCTCCATGGCCCACTCCAGGTCCTGAGGAGGGGGACGCGGACATCCGTAATGGGCCGGGCCCGCCCGCGGGCTCTGTGGGAAGCCCGGGGAGGGGGGGCCCGGCGCGGGCGCGGAGCGAGGCGGGAAACGCTTACCTGAGCGGGAGCCCACTCGGTCATGGCCCTGCGAGCACGGAGGAGCGGAGCGGAGCGCAGCTAAGCTGAGCTGAGCGGAACGG
>VXAB01004669.1:1052374-1138805 GCA_013399175.1 Odontophorus gujanensis | reverse complement strand
ACCGGCGCCGCGCCCCGACGGGCACCGGGACCCCGACCCGCACCGGACGAGACCCCGCCGGTAGCAGGAGCAGCACCCCGCATCGGTACCGGGATCCGCACCAGCCCCCGAGCTCGGGGTGAGACTCGCACCGCGCCGGAACCGGGATCCGGACCCGCACGAGACTGCCGGGTAGACGGATCCCCGCAGTACGGACCGACGGACGGACGCTCCGACAGCGCGTTGCCGGCGGCACGGACACACGGACACACGGACGGAGCCCGGGGACGGAACTCAGCCCTTCCCCGGGCGCTGCGGGAGGTGGGGACCGAGGCCCGCGCGTGGGATGGCCGCAGCCCCACGGCGTCGTGGGAAGCCCCGCGGAGCCCCCTCACTCTCAGCAGCCCCGCGGGGACCCTTCGCACTCGGCGACCCCGCTGCAGGGGCGGCCCGTGGGTTCGGGGGGAGGCAAACGGGGACCGTGCCTACGGTGCGTCCCACGCACCAGAGCCACCTCGGGCCACCGTGTGCCTCGCGTGCGCGTCCGGAGGAGGAGTCCGCCCGCCCGCGGGCCCTTACCTCCTCCCGCTCCCTGCCTCCCTCCGCCGGGGCCGCCGCAGGCCCGGGGGACATGGGGGCCGGCTGGCGAGCCGAGCCGAGCTCGTGCGAGTCCTTACGTCACTGCCCTCCACGTCCATCCCGGGGCTCTCGAGTGCTCCTTGCGAACGTGCCAAATCCCAGGGCCGCCTCCGCTCGGCCCCGCTTCACACGTGCTCCCCGGGCCGAAGCGGACCGATGGGACACAGCCCGGCCCCGGCCTCGTCTGCTCGGATTATCCCGCGTGGGGATGACAGCTCTGCGCCCTCCTGCGGCATCACCTGCCGGGCAGTGTGCGGGCTAAGCTGTCCTTGCTGCCCCCAGTCTGTAGAGGGGATTCCGCTGCCTCACAGCAGGTTTGGGGGCACATGAGCATCCCTATGGGATGGGGGACGGGGAATGGGTCGCCATGCTTTGCAGAAATGGAGAGTGGGGTGGTGGGTATGCCCACTTGGAAATGATGCCAGTGAGCGGCATGCTGTGTCCCGGAGTGCCTGGCTGTGTCTGTAGGGCAAGGGCTGTGTCCACATTGGGCAGGTGCCCACGGGATGGGCACAGCGCTGAGGGGTGTCCAGTGGACCTGTATGGTGCCCATGGTGTCCCTTGTAACAGGATAGCAGCATCCTGCCTCTGTCCTCTCCTGTCCCTTTGTGGCTGATACCCTAGAAACCAGGGGTCTTGGCTCCTTGCTCAACACCTGGAGCACCCTCAGCCCTGTTGCACCCTGGTGGCAGGGGGTGGCACTTTCCAGCACTGTGCCCAAATCCCAGCTGCTGCCAGCAGCTGCCTCCAAGTCACCTTCGCCTCAGCCCTGCAGGGCTGGGGCTGTCCCCATGTCCCCAGTCTGCTCTGACGTCTGTCCCTGCAGGTGCCACCCGTGCATGAGGCAGATGGGGCTGATGTGCTCCAGCAGATGACGCGGTGTGACAGAACACATATGGCGGAGAGCTGTGACGCAGATGGACTGGCTGCTTGCATCGTCCCTGTCTGCTGGTGACGTGGCTCCTCCAGGGACATCTGCTTCCAGCAGTGAGCGTCTGTTTCTGCCAACCTGGCTACCCCCACATGGCCTGCTCTCAGGCTCTGTGCTCCTGGGAGCACATCTGGGCTTCTCCAGGATCTGGGCTGCCCCAGGATGGTGGCAGGGCTGGGAGGAGCAGAGCAGAAGGAAGTGATCTGTGCATCTCCTCACTGGAAGGGATCTGTAACCCACCAGCACTGGCTGGAAGCCACCGCCTGTGTCTGGCAGACCTGTCACCCACTTGGAAGCGGCCGTCTTAAGCAATGAGACTTGTCCCACTGCTCTGGAAGCTCCCCAGAGCTGCTAGGGTTTGCAGGAGGGGTCATATCCTCCCTCTGGGCCCTGGCAGGTGTTGGAGTCGGTCACAAGATCGGCCCCCGGCTTCCTAAACTGCTTCCTTCCTGGACACTGCTGCAGTGAGAAGGTCAGCGGGTTGGACACCTGCCTTCACTGCGCTGCACCCTGCCCCATGGCTGCACGGCTGGGAGCAACCCCAACGTGAGGAGATCCAAAGAGGGACTTGGCTGGAGGACTGTGGGAGCTGGGACACCAAACAGCCTTGAAATATACATGAAGAGCACCTACGCTGAGCCCTCTCCCATGCCTTCGGTCACCAGGCAGGAGGAAGAGGTAATAGTGAAGGCAGTGGGTGCACCTAGAGCCGGGGAATCCCTCTGCCCGCCACAGGCAGCAGAAGAAAGAGGCCAGTGGAGCTTGTTTGATAGCTTTATTGCTTCTGTGATATGACTGAATTGATGTGACATAAGCTGGCTTGAGGAGCCTGCGAGACTCCCACCTCCCTGCCTAGAGGGGAAATTAAAACAAAAAACACCCGCAGAAACTAAAACTAGTTTTAAAAACTCATCAAGTTCTTGTACCTCAGTGTGGCACAGTACCGGTGAGCTCACAGCACTCGGAGCAGCTCTTTATGCCACCTCGGGCTGCGGAGGAGCCCAAAGCTGAGAGGTGGCTGCATGGCCTGCACTGAAGGACCAGGCTCCAGCCCTGGTACAGCCCCCAGCCCCATCCCTGCACCAGCAGCACAGCCACCACTGCTGGCATGGGGCTTCCTCAGCCCTGACCTCCCCATCCTCTCCCCTGGCAGTTTCCCTGCCGCCCCAATGGTGTCTCTGTGCAGCAGCGTGGCACGGCTGTCAGGCAACCCCGCTCTATATTTAGGCCTCGGAGAATTCCCCTGGGCTCTCCTTTCCGAGCTGAAAAAGGTGAGTCACGGTGAGGGAGAGGCCGAGACTCACATCCGTCCCACTGACCTTGCCCTGACCTGCGCACCGCTCCTAGCTGCCAGGACTGCTGCGTTTCGGAGGGCAGGAGGTGGCTGCAGGTGCATGCGAGGAGACAGCCAAAGGAGCAGCTGCCAGGAGCGAAACTCAGTGCTGTGAGCTGCCCTGGGGCGAGAGGTGGAATGTGCCAGCATTTGCTTGGCCAGAAGATGTTCCGTGGCTGCTCTTGTCCCACCAGTGTCAATGAGACAGTGAGATAGAGGGGAGCTATGGTCCCCCTGCATCTCCATCCTCCCGCTTGTAGGTGACTCTGGGCCATCTGCTCAGCTCCTGGGTGCCCCAGTGGGGTGCAGGGAAAAGCCTGGGGTCACCTCTCTGGGCAGTAGGGCACAGCTTCCCATCAGGACCTGTCCCCAGCCGTGGTGGGGAGCTGGGATGCCAGCAAAAGTGAGTTTCCCTCCATGGGGCTGGAGCCAGTGAGCTGGAAGATAACGGTGCCCTGCAGCTTTGTAGTGCTCAATAAAACCAAGTGAATCAAACTGATATTATCACAGGTCTCCATAGGGAGCTCCCTCTACAGCTCCTCTGGTGGTTGTGAGGAGCCCAGCACTCACACCGAAGGCTCTTCACCCTCCTCCTGCCTGCAGCTCCCTGCTCTCTGGCATCTCAGCTTGTGCAGCACATGGATGAGGCCCAGCACCTCCCTGAGGCTCCCACAGCAGCAGCTGAAGATCAGTTCAAGCATTAGGGTCCAGCTTAGGGCCAGGTCCAGCCCAGGCACCCCCACTGCCGTTGTGGCAGAGGGTGCTGATGATGGTTCTGGGCTCAGACTAACACATATGAATTGCTAAGGGAGGGAGAATACCCAGATGAGTTATCTGTCACAGCAGATGCTCCAAATCTGCTGGAAAGTCCATCTTTTTGGTCTGGACACCTCATGGAGCATCCTGGGGTAAGTATGTACCTGAGGGAGTGCCTGGTTGGGAGAGGAGAGGGACTGGAGGAGGGAAGGGGAATGGAAGGGAGAAACTCTCAGCATCCCTCTGCCTCCTGCAGCCTGCAATCCCTGGGTCACTGCCTGCCCCTCCTGTGCATCCCCTGAGTCTCAGCCCTGGCAAGTCAGCGGGAAAGAGGCCCATGCAAGCCCTTCTCTGAGCATCCCGTGCCAGGGCCACATTCTCCCCTCAGCTCAAAGCAAGGCAAGCTGCAGTCCTTGGATTATGCCAAATACAGCACCATGATCCAGCCAGTGTCCCTGCAGGATCACCCTCCACCAACCCCAGTGGTGGCCCCGACACGGGGATGTGGCTCAGAGGGTGCACTGCAGTTTCCCCCAGCAGTCCCCCTCCTGCCCACGCTCTCCAGGTGGACGAGATCAGCCCGCTGTCCTTGCACTCAGCCACGACGCTCAGTTTATTCCAGCTCCTCTGAAATACGTACACAAATCAAATGTGCAAATACTGCATCTCGGGACCAAGACAGCAAAGGAAGGGACGTGCTCCTGAGGGCAGGAGGAGCAGCAGTGCTCGAGCAGTACGGGAGGAGCTCGGACATGAAGTGAGCAGGGGCCGAGCAGAAGGCGAGCGTTCCCAGCAGGCCCTCACACTTGCCAGCATGCTCCATCATTGCTGAGGTCACAAGTCACTTAAATAGGGAACACGATCGAGTCCGGAACATAAAACATCTTCGGTGGTCTGCTCTTCAACTGCAAAGCTTCAGATCCCCACGCAGCATCTGACCTCCTTCCAGAAAACAAACCGTTGATCTCCCCCAGAAAAAAACAAGGCAGGATGCTGCCCAGAAATGGTGATACCGATCTGCATGGACTCCACGAGGGCTCTGCACAGCAGGCACGGACCTGGCAGCCCTGAGCACAGCGAGGTGGGCTCCACAGTGCTGTGATGGGCAGGATGGAGGGTCTGCTGCAGACAGAGAGCCACCAGTTCCAGCATCAGGGCAGAGCAAACAGCTATGGAAAAGGCAGCCAAGTGAGTGGCGGCTGCTGCTGCTTCTGCGCAGGAAGCAAGGAAAAGTGCAGAAAAACAAACCCATGCTTATCTCCAATGAGAAGCTCCAGGTGGAGAATGAGGGAAAGCCAACCTCCCTTTAAATTATAGCAGCACCAACAACACTGATGTTTTGGACGGATTAGTTTTCCCGGGAAAAGGTCTGAGGGTGGTGAGAATGCAGATGGAGCTTTCTGAAGGGCTGTGCACAAGCAGACTTTGCTTTGCACCTTGGTAATTCTAGGATGATTCCAGCAGAGTTTCTTTTAAAAAATAATACTTTGTACATTCAGGCACTGCTGCCTCAGAGCAGCATCACCTCCCATTTGGCACAAATCGCTTTATTCACAAACCTTTCTTCTCTCTCCTGAGTCTTTTCTGTGTAATTCTGAACACAGAAGATCCGTCTGTGATGTAGAGTTCAAGAACTGCCCACTCAGCCCCTTGCCCACCTCCTGCCAGCTCCAGGACTGGAGGCAGCAGATGGAACCCTCCTGCAGCCCGGTGATGCGAGAGGGCCTTCACAGAGCACCTGGGCATCTCTGTGTGTCACCAGGGAAGTGGGATTCTTGTGGGGGGGCTGCCAGTGCCTGCTCCCAGAGCCACAGCATGCGTCTTCCTTTCCTCCCTTTGAGGCAGGGGCTGCAGCCACTCAGATCCCACTGGTCAGATCCGTGATGACTCGGGCTTTCACCAGCTTCCTCAGGAACTCCTTCTCCCGTTGGATGTTGTGCGTCCAGGACTAGAAGGAAATGGGAAAGACAGAGGTCAGCAGCTACCTTGGCCATGTGTGCTCCCACACCCCGCTTTGTTGGAGGCTCCAGCTGGGCAGGGCAAGGAGACAGGCTCTGGTGCCACCAGAGGTGTCCTTGCAGTCCAAGGACCTTCTCTGATCAAAAGCAGATACAGCCAGCAGTCAGACTTGTGTATCTGAGGCAGGAAGTTTCCCCACAGGTTGTGTGAACATTTCTGACATGGTGAGATCTGGTCATCCGATCTGGTACCTTCACCCTGAGCGGCCATACCAACAGCACAGCATTAACACTGATCTATGCCTGGAGGATGCTCATCCTGAAGTGTTAAGGATTTGCTAACCACAAGCCTGATCTCAGGGAATCCTTTCCTGGCATTGTGTGCTCCTCAACATTGGATTTCTACAGCACAGCAGCAGCCCCTACCCACAAACCATTGAGGCCAGTTCCTGCCTCCACTGCCCTAACAGCAGGAAATTGCATGTTAAAGGTTATGCTAATACAATGAGAAGGGTGAAATGGTCACATCTCCCAGCCAGGCATTTGGGAGCAGTGATCGCTATAGCTGTTGGCAGCCCACCCAGATGTGTTCCCTGCAGCTTGCTTCAGCAGTGATCACAGCGTCTGCCACCACCCCACTGCGCTGGTACTGTTACAGCACTTAATGAAAGCAGTGAGTAATTTGTCCCCTGGGGAGACAGAGAGCAGGGAAAACCAGCTTTCCCCAAAATCTCCCAGTGAGACAAGAACGCTGGGGAAGTGATGCACATCTCCAGCACAGTGCTCTGGGCAGCAGGTAATATTGACTGTAAGTAAGATCTGGGATAAAATCCTTCCAGGAGCACTGCCCAGAAATGGCTTCAACCAGCAAAATTAGAGCACTCTGCCAGCTGGGGGCTCGTGCACGGCCCCCACCATGCAGCACTGCCCATACTGACAGCACAGCCCCTTGCTACAAGCACACAGCACCGGCAGAGGCAGCCAAGCGTGTGTGTGCTGCCACCAATGTGCAGTGAACCGGTGGCTGCTGGCACAGCAGAGCCCAACTGTTCCTGACAGCACAGGCTGACCCCTCTCCCATGTCTTTCGGTCTCATCAGGCAGGGGGAGAAGCCAATTGGTTTCACCCAATACAACCTCCGTGCATCCTGTGGTACACAGTTGCATACATGGTAAGTGGAGCAGCAGCCACTTCTAAGCAAGCCTCAAACATCAGCTCAGGCCACAAGGCAAGGAGGCAAGCTGCAGTGAAAGGCACAAGCAGAGCAGGAATGTAAGTAAAGGAGGTGGGTGACAGAACTTTGGGTGATACAACTGCACTGCCTTACAGCATGGCAAGTCTGCCTCCTGCACTGCACACCAGGCTGCTGGCCAGATGTACAAACCTCTGGCTGCTCAGCATTAAGGCTGCTCTGTACCCCATTTCCAAGCAGAAAGCCACACGTAAGGGAAATGCAGCCTCCCACCTGATCCATGGGTCTCGTTGGTGTCTGTGGCAGTGCCTTATGATCGAATGTACAACCACAGAGGCAGAGGAATGGCCTTTTGTCCCCTGCAGATAGCACCCACAAGAGCTCACAGTGCAGTGCTGTGCACCCAACAGCACCACAGGCAGGAGGGATGCAGCATGTCTTCAACACCAGCTCAGGTTACTGACTGCGGGAGAGGGACTCACTCCACTGACAGACACAGCTAATCAGGCGAAGGAGACTGCATTCCAGTGCAAGCGGCTGCTGGGGAGAGAAGATCTGGAGCAAATTTTTCAAAGCTGCCAAAGAGAGGCAGGCACCTCGCTCCCATCACTGCCAAATGGAGAAAGGCAACACAACGCACTGCAAAACCTATGCCTGGAGGTCTACATGAAGTGGCCACAGTGCTGGTGGTTTATTCCTGATAGCATTGCTGCAAATGAGCTGTTTTTTCTGCCCTTGGATGCTAGTTGTGCTTGGGCTGCCCTGGCAAGATGCTCACAGCCCCTTCTGATGGCTTTGTCCCTCTCTTCCCATGCACACTGAGCTGTCACTGCTTCATTTCTTACTCTTGTATTCCCAGAGCTCCTGCTCTAAATCTGGATGCCACACTTCAGCACCACAAGCAGCAAACTCCAGCCATTCCCCTGTGAATCTGCATCTCCAGAGCCCTTGTTGTTTGGGGACCAGCTGGGATTTCCTTTGCTTTGATTCTTACACTGATTAGTGCATGCTTGCTCTTTCCTGTGGCGACATCAGCAGGTGGAGGAGAGCTGCTCAGTGGGCACATGCACTGTGAGGGCTGTCTGTTCCACAGGGGCTGCACTTGGTCTGATGTATGATCTTTTGGTCACAGTCATTAGATCTAAATTTGTCATCAGTTGAAGCTACCTTTCAGGACTATGTACAAATACAGCAGCCCAGAACCACTTTTTTTTCTTGATGAACCCACAAAGAAGCCTGAAACATCCTCTGTGCCTTCCAGTGAAGCCAAGGAAAATCTTTTAAGATTAAGAAAATGTTTCAGAAACCACTCCACGAGGAAGGTAAGTCACCATCTGCAATCCATTACGACTGTGGCTATGGCTAGGCTTCAGAGCATGTCTTATCAAATAAGTTGCAATACCTTGAAATACAGGAAGATTAAATGAGAGTGAAATCAACAAAGAATGCACACAAAGAACAGGGTAGATTCTTTCTCAGTTGTTACATCCTCTGTATTTCTGCAGCTCAGCAGCATTTATCCCTGAAAACCACACAGCAGCAGTTTGCTCTTTCTAGAAGTCCTTTCCTTGAGTCTTCCCAGAGCTGCATCTGCCTGTTTTCCACATCAAAAACCTCAAGTCTTGAATTGTCCTGGCATTTATTAGTACTTATCTAAGTACTTTCCTCCTCTGTCGTGCCATTGCCGAATAATGCTTTCCCAAACAGAACCAAAATCTCTATTCTTGTCCCACACTGAATGAGCCTCCATTCATACTATTAGGTTTCATCCCATCCAGTTTGCTCCTGTTTGTGGTCTTCCTGGATGGTCTTTTGATTCTCTTTGTGTTGACCACACCTGGTTTTGTATCATCGCAAATTCCACTTGCACACCACTGCCTTTGGAGCCAAAAACCATTAATGCAAACATTGCACATAACCTCCTCTGGGGGAACTCCCAGCCTCCCATTGAGTGCTGCTCTTTGTTTTCTCCTTCACAGGGACTATTCACGTACAGGTGTTGCACCAGCCCGTAGCTTCTGAAGCTTAACTAATAATATCTCACGTGGCACAGTTTCACACGCTTAACTGAACTCCGGATGACTGATCTACTATACTTCCTCTGTCCCTTGAATGATTTTTTTCTTTCTTTTTTAAATCAAATAAAGATATTAAATTAGTTTTTGTAACCTGCCTTTGGTGAGTCCGTGTTGTGTTTGCTTTCAGGATTTAATTATTCTTTCATTTCAACTTTGCTCTGAAGTTCTGAATAGCACCTCTGAGGTCAGACTGAGAAGTCTGAATCTGATAGGATTATTTTCCTCACCTCACTTCCACTCCCCCCCCTCCTCCAAAAGAAAGGAAATACAGGTATTATGTCCACTATAATCTAATCCTGTGGAACCACATGTAACCTGATAGATTTATTAAAGATCTTTTCCTCTGGACTTGGAGATTAATTGGCTCAGCAGTGCGGTGTTGGAACAGAGATCTCCCAGGCTTCCTCACTGCCTTCACCAGCTTCTGCCTTTCACTGCTGACCCAGTCACATTCTGCCTCTATGAACTTCTCACCACAAGTCACCCTTTCCCTCACATTCACCACGTAACTCTTAGAGAGGTAACACATTCATTTGCACAGCTCCTACTTAGGCTCTTTAATCCCTGTGCCTTCCGCTGCCTTCACCTCCCTGGATGCCACAGCCCTCATAATTCTTTCCTTGTTTCCATATCATTTTCCTTTGCATGATCTAATTCAACCCAACTTTGGCTGGTTTCCATTTTATTGCTGTGCTTTCTGTCCAACAGGGTGAAGCCTACTCTCTTCTTGATGCTTTCTCCTGCTCCTCCAACCCCTTTCCAAAGCAACTTACCAAGTTTTGTCTCCAGCCTTTTCACATCAGTTCTCTCTTTGCTACAAACACAAATTACATTTTTGCACTTTGGGAAAAAGAAAGAAAAGAAAAGAAAAGAAAAGAAAAGAAAAGAAAAGAAAAGAAAAGAAAAGAAAAGAAAAGAAAAGAAAAGAAAAGAAAAGAAAAGAAAAGAAAAGAAAAGAAAAGAAAAGAAAAGAAAAGAAAAGAAAAGAAAAGAAAAGAAAAGAAAAGAGAGAAAAGATTTCAAATCCCCTCTACAACATGTCCTTGATCTGCTTGGTGCATCTCCTCTTGCCTTTCCTTTTAATTTCACAACGATGGCACTTGATCAAGGATTATTTCCAATAGCTCTTTGCAAGGTCTTCATGCTTGCTAACATCAGCTCCGGGAGGATGCCAACTCTTGTCCCCTTGCAGCTGGTGACAAAAGCTGCGCTATGACATCTGGAATACCTGGGCTCCATCTGGCAAGTGTGCTGGCTTTGGTGTGCCTTTGTGACAGTACCCATCACAGAGGGCTGTGTTTGATACTGGGGAGAGCAGCTGGGCTCTAACACACTCTGGTAGATCTTCTACTGTCTTTTCACACAGAGATCTTCACCAAGCCTTAGTTCTGCTTTTATCTGTGCTACAGTCTTCCCTTCCTCACTGTTAGGGCTCAGTGATGCCCCAGAGGTGTCACCATTTCTGTCCCACCTGTGCTGCAGTAGTGACTGCTATCCCACCAATCTCTTCTAGGCTTCTACTACATAGACACAGCACTTATGCACAGGAACAGCGTATGAGGCCTTCGTTCTGCCAAAACGCTGTCAGACAGGTGGCTTCTAAACAAAGACAAAAATGTATAAACCTCATCAGTCATCACTGTGGGCCCCAAGAAAAAGCAGTGCCCTTTCAGAGGTCCCCCTGCCCCAGCCCCTAACCTCCCCCTCCAGAGCTGACCTCCATTTCAGGGCGCACCGTTCCTTGTACTCCAATGGCAATTCATCAGCCGGGCTCGAATGGCTGTGTTTTCAGTCTATAAATCACCAGGCCAGACATCTGCCCTGCTTTCAAAGGAGTTTTGTTCTTCTTGTTGGCTACCGCAAACTTTTAGGTGCTTGGAGGCCAGGAGCAGCCTTGTCACCCCCTCCCAAGCAACTTTCCTTCATTTAAAATGCAAAAGACGGCTTCACAGAGAGAGCCCAGATGATGATAAAGCACTATTGTTTGTGCCTCTATGGGCCGAGGCTCCAAACGTGATGTTTGTGGACCATTCTGAGAGGCGGGGAGCGACTGAGACAAAGCTGTGTGTCACTGCGTGCTGCAGGCCACCTCCCCGGGCCTCGTGACAGCTCTTACACACGCTGAATGAGAAGTGTTAGGTGTCCTCCAGCACCCCACAATGCAGGGGAAGCGAGCCCCCATCAGAAGGGAGCCATCAAAGGCGGCATGCGGCCTTGCCCCCGGGTCAGGCAGTGAGGCAGGAGGTGCCGGGCACAGCTGTATCAAAGGGACTGCCACCTCCGCAGCGTCGGCACTGCTGCTTGATCTGCTGCTGCGCTGAGAGGGACAGCAGTGGGCAGCCACAGAGGGATCCATGCTGATAAAAGGGCAGATCCCAGCTCCGGGCCTGGGGAAGGCTGTGTGTGCTGCCAGGCGCAGGGCAGAGCTGGAAGAGGAGGAGTTGTGGAAGCTCTGTTCTGCTGATTTAACGCAGCCTCCTGCTCACTCCCTTTTAAAAAGATTCCTCTTTTTTCCCTCACCTCCATGCCCACGTTTTTTTTTTTTTTTCCTTTATGTTCTCGTTGGATCTGAAACTTCTGCTGCATTAACAGTGATCTGTGACAAAAACACACTTCTATGGAACACCCAGGCAGGAAGCACTACGAGACCTGAGCAAGAAATCAAAACAAAATAAATGATACAAAAAAATTCAGCTCAATGGCTCATCACCATGTGAACAGAATCAAGTGAGCACACACCTTGGCAAGGGCTCGTTCATCTTCTGTACAGCATTCAGGGAAGCAGCCAAGGGTCGAAAGCTGTTACAAGTTATTGGCAATAGGAAAAATAGGAAGTGAAGGGAGATGACAAGCTTAAACCTTCCACATTTTGTAAATTGAAAGAAGAAGACGGGATTCAGAACTGAAAAGTAATGTGCAAGAATTCACGCAGTGGTTTCCCAGTAATAGATGGGAGAGCAGCAGGCCCACACAGCCCATAAACCCCTGTGGAAGTGCTGGACAGGACTTCTGTATCTCTCCTTTCCTGAGCAGGAAATGTCTGCTCAGCCTCAGAGTCTGAGATGTGGGAAGAATTGGAGGCAGCTGCCTCCTGCAGTAGCAATAACAGCACAGTCGTGGACCTGGAGGGCTTTCACCCCAGTGCGGAAAGCAAAGACTAAGCAAAACCATACACTTAGGCTGCCTGCTCTGCCTCTTGGAAATGCAACCACCACAGAGCAACAGGAAAAATCACATTCATTTCCACAGAGATTTTATCACCTCAGTCTTGGCATGGGAGAGGCATCTCCGCCCAGCTGTGAGCAAGCGTGTGCATTTTGCTGGCTTTTTTTTTATATAATCAGAACAAATTCCTTGGAGATGAGTCACGGGGTTTCGGGGGCTGTTTGGGGAGATGTCAAGATGGCCTCAAGTAGAACTCAGTGACACACCTCGCCACGGGACCTGTCCCCTGCGGGCACAGGGCAAGGGAAGGGGATCGATGGATGTTTCCGGGAGGATCTCCAAAGCCACACATCTCCAGATCCAGTACGCAGAGGCATCTCCAGATCCAGCACGCTGTTGTGTTTACATTTCCTCTGTGAAGACAGTGATGGTTTCAGGGTGGAGCTGGAGTGCTTCCCTGCAGCTGCGCTCAATACTTAAACACTGAAGATTGCTCAGTAGCTGGGGCTGGAGGAGCCTGCCAGCTGGGTTATGGGATGGGGTTGTGCTTCAGGAGCCAGCTGGGGCCGTGACCACCCTCTTCTCATGAAGCTGTAGGTATTCAGTCCATCAGAGAGCCCAAATGCCTGCCGTTTCCACCTTTATTTAAGTTTCAGCTTCCCCAAAGTCTGGGATGAACCAGACCTAGATAGAGTTCTGGAGGTTCAAAGGTAACACCAAGGAAAACGCAATGGAGACCAATGGGCCTTTGGGTATAGGAGCAGATGGACCAGATGAACACCTTGGTGGAGCCTGGCTCTGGGTCAGACTCATTTTGCTTGTACTGATGGCGAGGTTTGGCACGAGGTGCCAACAAGGTCAGCCTCCAGATTTGCAGACCACATGCGTCTCTGTCTCTGAGCGAAACGTGCAGAGCGTGTCTGGTCTGGAGTGGGGCAAATCTGCATTTGTGAGTTATCTGAGGACAGCTGCAGGAGGCAACTCGGCTATCATGCCCTTCACCTTTCAACTTCACCCTCAGGTGACTAACAATTACCAGCTACCATTAATATTAAATGGGAGAGAAAGAAATACAATCTTCTTCCTGCTCTTCACATTCCACAATATCGCAAACAATTTGTCATATAGGGAGGGGCAGGGCCAGGAGGGGCATTAATTATTGATACTTGGGAACAGATGGCTTTTCTTGTACCAGGCCAGCGAAATATAAGAGGAGAGTGTGGGTGAGCATGTGAGGATTAGATGGGCAGACACAGATCAGATAACCAGCCTTCACATGGAACAGGAACCTTCCTCCAAGAACCAGCCCTGCAGAGCTCTCATCAGTGGCCCCGGCTGTAGAAACAAACCTGCTGACATCTGAATTAGTGAGGCTTCACCAGGACCTTTCAACGCTCCCTCACCTCCGTACAGAACATCTAGGGCACGACGACTGATAGCTTCCAGACAACAGAGCCCAGTCAAACCCAGCACAGGCTGGTCTCTCTAGGAGACTCTACTGGTTGCATTTCACATGTTCATCCCCATCTGCTGCCCTGTGCCACGCTGAGTCCACTCTGTGTTCATGAGTGACTCCCTCCTGTCTTGTCTTCCGCTGGCTTCTGCATCTTGCTCAGGGTGCTGGCTTCAAGAATCAAATATCCAAGCAGCCTGCACACACATGTGACAGGGCTCAGGGTCCCATGCACACTCACACTGGCAGGAACTGAGAGCGTGGCAGAGAAGGGGCAGAGGAACAGGGAGCTCACTCACAGCAGAGCATGTACTTTTTTCTCACTGCAGAAGAGCTTTTCTGCTCCCTGCTGATGTCAGCTTGTGTGACGCAAGGGGATGGGTGAGTGTAAGAGTAACTCAGGGTGCCACGGCCCCCTCATTCCCTCTGGCATGCTGTAGGTTGTGTGTTACTTGCATCAGTAGCTCCCAGGTGAGGCCCTCGAGCATTTTAACTCTTTCCTTACAGCAGAGGACCAGAGATGTCAACCAACTCCTTTTCCCACTGAGCCATGCAAAGAGCGAGAGTAAGACATCATTCTTACAGAATGTGAGTGTCCCCACATCCAAGAGCAGACCTTGGGAGTTAAGAGACTCCTTAAGAAATAGGAAGAACAGCTGGGTAAGAGAGATTTGGCACAAGGGTTCTCCTTACAGGGGCCATAAGCAAATTGCCTAGCAGAGTCAGAACTGGGTAAGTCAACTTGATACCTCCTCTACTGCTGCAACAATGATATTCCTCAGATATCATCGGCTCAGGGATTTCACAAGATGCCATCTCTGTACGTACTGACTCACACAGATCTCCTCTTTGGATGTACCCCTTAAATCCCGTAAACGAACACTTGCTCAGCCAAGACAGATTAAATCTATGCCTATTCCATTGAGTAAGGCAGACTTTCATGTTCCCTCTACAGGCACAGAAGATACCTCAGGATCACAGTGACCACTTCCTTAGTATATACGGGCAGCTCCTCACAGTCTTTTCTTTAAGTTAGTTTGTTCCAAAGCCTCACTGCTACCGTAATGAGATATGATCTTCTAATTTCTCAAGCTGACTAGGCACCAATTGCTAATTCCTCTCAGTGAGCCTAAGGTTGTGCAGCCCTTAGCCCCAAGACATGTACAATCTTATAATTTAGAAAAATGCAACCTCCAGGCTTCCCTCCTGACCTGGAACAATGGTACAGTGGTTGAGGGGAACAAATATAGCTGCCTGGACACAGCAATTGTTAATGAGCAACACAACAAGCATTCCATCCCTCTGAGCATCTCCCCTTCTTGACTGCATAATGTGGAGTAGGACTGAGAAAGACCCTCTTATCTAGCAAACAGTGAAGGTGGGGAAGCAATTTTAGAAAGACCTGTGCAACGCATATGCTGGAAATGATGGGCTCAACTAAAAAAAAAAAATCTGTGAACTTTCTCACTACAAAAGTTGGTGAGGCCAGTACCAAAGTTTGCTCTAGTTCAGCACAAAAAATGGTCATATCTGACATACTGCTGTTTTATAACAACATGTGAGCTTCTGTTCCTCTAAAAGAGCTGTTCATCTCACTAGGATAGCATCAGCAAATGTTTCTAAGGTAGAGCTGGCATTAAGGAGCAGCTTCCATGTGCTTACACTAGCTAATTGCTGCTTCAGTCAGCTGAGAGCCAGCACAGGCTGATCTCACCTCCCCCACATTTCACAGGGGCTGAGCTGGGGATCATCTAGCAAAAGCAGCGTGTGGATTAGAGAGTAATACAATGGATCACAAAGCTGTAACAGGCCACATCTTAACCCCTGAGCAGATTTGTTCCCTTTCATCCTATCTGAGGTAACATTTATCAGAAACTTTTCCCTGACACTCTGAGAATCATAGAATGGCTTAGCTTGGAGGAGACACTAAAGATCATCTAATTCCAACTCCCTGCCATGGGCTGGTTGCCATCCACCAGATCAGACCGCCCAGGATCCCATCCAACCCAGCCTTGAGCAGCTCCAAGGATGGGGTACCCAGAGCAATCTGAGCAAAGATGATGGAATCACATTATACACGCATTCCAGAGAACTTTTCCCAGTAGAAATAACTGTTTTAAACACACACTGTGCTTGGGAGAATGTCTAGGATTTTATGGCCAAATGCCTGGCTGGAGCTGTCTTTTGACCTGTACAGGAAAGCTGTAAGTCAACATCACCATCCCAGCTGGGTTTTGGAGTAGGGGTGGTCGTGGGCTTGGGAGGAAGACGTGCTTGGTGGGACTTCCTACCTCTTTGATGGCAGACATCTTGATGTTCTCATAGTAGTGCAGTGGCGCATTGGGTGAACTCATGTCATAGCCAAACCCAGCAACCGCCACCTCATCACAGTTGTGGAGCGCCATGGTTATTGCTACGCTTCCCAGGGTGGGGATGTTCTGAGAGGAGAGAAAGCAGGAATGGAAGCCATTAGCAGGTTGTCATTTCTGTTGTCAAAAATTTCCTCTTATTGCCTCCGCTCAAAAGATACTGCTACCAAGCACAAAATACAGAACAGAGTGTTTGACTACATCTGCACATCAGTTGCTAAGTGCCAGCCTGCAGAGTCAACAACCTCCCAACTTGCAAGAAAATCCAGTGTTAACCAGCTTCCTGCCAAGCATCTAGTAAAAAAGCAGCTGCTCTTGTTTGGGACTCCGAGACCGGACACTCCAAGGAAGAGGAACAAATGCAAACAGTTGGACTCTCAGAAGCCACTCAAAGAGAGCTGCTAGCACCCTGAGCAGACACCAGCCTCAACCCTCCCCATTTCATCTGGCTCCTCCAGTGCCGCTGGATGGCTGTAGCTGCTCTTGTGTGCTCAGATGAACGTGACAGCAGAGATGGATGAGCTTTTCCAGCATTGAACACTAGCTCACAGACATTTCTAACTCCCCTTTAACCAGATCAATCCACTGAGTTAGCTTTACCCCAGGGGCTAGGGAGAGGCTGAGAAATCCACCCACATATCTTATCTTCATTTGTAGATTCATCCAACACAACAATATCAAAAGTATCACGAACACAGAGGACATGCTCAGACAGTCACTGGGGGTGACAGCCTCTCAGCAGAGATGCAGAAACCAAACATGTGCTTACATCTTGCAGGTAAAAGAGATTTCCCAGTACCAGTGAGCAATGCCATTGCATTTCACCCAGTGTTCACAGAACTCTGGAGATGCACGTTTTAAGTTTCTACCTCTCACTCAAAGGGACCAGCTTTAAGCAGCATACTCCTGTGCTCACATCTGATTGCCTGACCACGTCCTGGGACTGGTGTCTTCCAAGCAGAGAACTCCATCCACATCCTAACTGAGGTGAGCAGAGCTGAGAGAACAATCCATGTGTGCCCTACAGTGCACTGAAATTACACTAATCTGAAGACAAGTGTGCAAAAATGGCTTATGTCTAAATAAACGATCATCAAATTAGAAGATATGCAGTGCAACTATAACTGTGCACATCTGGACTGAAAAGACTTTACTTCTGAGCCAGCTCTAGATGTCAAGAAGAAAAGACAGAGCCATTTTGCCCTTGCTGTTTGACTTCAATTGATACCGACCGCTTCTACCACAAACAATATTTGGTTTATTCTAGTTGCTTTAGTTAATTATTAATTCACCAGTGGTCGTAAAATCTCAAGGATGGGTTTTCAAAGGAATGGAAATAGTTGAATGGGCAAGGATAAGAAAAGCCCACTGAATTTCAAAATGCACAAGAAGATCCCATCTTCCCAGGCCTGGCAATTCAAATGCAGAGATTCTCAGCTTTATGTTTTACTTAGGAGATGACATTCAGATGTCACTTGAATTGCATCAGCCATTCTGTAGCCATGGATGTGCCACGGAACTGTTTCCCTGAGCTGAGCTGTAGTTACAGTGTCCAAAACACAGCAAAGAAACAGTTATGTTTTTGAGAACGTGTCATTGTTGGAGAATACGATGGTGCTGACACCACCCACACTTACACTGGGCCCATTCCCACGGTACAGCTCTGGGGACACAAAGGGTCTTTGCCTGGAGGGAATTTTATTGGCCAAGTTAACATTCAAGAGCTAACTTTCTAATGTGAGTCTTGCAAACCACAAAGAATTAATCATACTACCCAACCTTATGGGAGAACTGCCAAACCACCACGACTTTCTCCCAAGCATAGTCTTATTTCTGTCTGGGGAATAACTGATAACACAAATCAAAAGTGAACTTTCCCTTCGCTCAACAAATACCTGTTTCACTTTATTCTATATATAAACCCTCCAAAGGCCTTTATGGAAACATAAGAGATAATTTTCTAATCTGTTTCTGATCTTTAATAGTTCCTGACATCCCAGTATCTCAGTATTGCCTGCTCCTCTTTGTCAAGTGATTAAAATACCAAAGACTTCCTAACCACTATAACCGTAGCAGATCTATCTGGTATGGGTCACATACCATCAGAAGTTTGAATTGTGCCCATAGAAAATTAATTTTGTGTTGCCCTAGAATCACATTCAGAAACTGATGATCTGACGGCAGCTTATAATTAAGCTACACCTTATCTATGTTAATGTTATGATGGCACGACCTGGTGCACGTGTTCCCCTTGAAGGTCAAGATCTGCATCCATCACACGCTCATGGCTGAGATGCAGTCCCATGTGCTGCTGCTGCAGTCAGATCCCTCAGGGTTACAGAGGATCACCTAGAAAACCCTGCCAAAATTATTAACCCTGCTATTCAGTGAACGCTTTGAGGCAGAGCCCACCCTCAGCAAATGGCACAGATAACAGCACCTGTTAAGAGAGGAACATAGGTACAAAACCTGTGTGCACACATGCATCTGAAGCAAATACACAAAACTGGACATTCACTGACATTAAAAACCACATGACCATCAGACAGATTAAACAGTAACTAGGGAATTATGGAGACTTTTCGGAGAGGCGAAAAACAAAAAGGAGCCAGTCTGAGAGGTGTAAAAGCATGATTGATGGTTAACTATGTGTCTTTGCTAAGTCAATAGAATGCTTTGGTCCTGGGTTGGTTTCAACAGTAGAAACTGAGCAGTGTTTTCCCTTGACAGCCTGCTGAGTCTCTGTTGGAAATGAAGCGCTGCCCCACGTCCCACTGGCACAAGCAAGGGAAGTCCCTGTAGGACCTAGGGACACATGTGACAGTCTGCAGGCATATTGATTGGTTTGCTGCTAAGCTCTAATCCGGATCTAATGAAGCAGATACAACCTTCAGGGCAAGCTGAGGGACAGGTCACTCCAAAAGAAGTCAGGCATCGTGGACATGGTGCTCCAAACCTGGCTTACTATGCCCTGCATGGTGCGTCAGTGCTATCTCAGCACACACGCCCTTGTGCCGTGCCCCAAAGACATACCAAAGCAACCACCACACCTATTACATTGAGTTATGAAAAAAAAAAACCAAACCCTCTCTCAACAAGGCTTCTTGCTATTGTAGGCCGCTGCTAAGAGAAAAAGAATGAAATCCCATCATCATCCCTCAGGGTTAATAATCCTGCTCAGTGGTTCTCTGCCTGCTGGATACCCCTCTATCACCAAGCAGCACTGCTTCCAAACAAGTGGTTTGGCAGTGACCAAGAGGTGTACCTGAAAACCTGCTCATGCTTAAGAATGCTAGGCCTGTGTGTTTGTAGAAGACACTGAGCAAAAGAAACACCAGCTCTCCATTGTGCTTCATGGAGACTGAGCATCACCTCATGGGTCCGTGCTGGAGATCCAGTGCTGGCAGCTCAGCCAGGGGCTGTGACTGCTCCCTGCCTGGTGCATGTGAAAGTCTCCGGCTGATTTTCATTCCATGCCTGGGTCACTCCTGTGTCACTGCCTTTTGGACTGGAAGGAAATGACTGCTGTAAATCTGTTTTTAGAAATATTTGACTCCCCTAATATGTTAAATGAATTCCAGTTATTTATGGGATTTCACTTAGCTCAGGGTTGGGTCGTTCAGACTACTTCAATTGTTACCTTTATAAATAAAAGGGCAAGTGCTGCTAAAGAAAAATAAATCCCCCAAACAACATTGCATCATATTCAAGCTGGTTTGACTACTACATTAATTTCTTTGAGGGAAAACTTGATAAACCACTTACATGGGAAAAATTCATACCCCGCTTTTATCAGCTGCAGACCTAACCAGTTAATAGCCATAAAGCTTTAGAAACAAACAAACAAAAATTATAGAGTGAAACTCATCCTACACAGACCATTCACCATATCTTCTGTTTGTTAATTTGTTTTTGCACTGCAACAACTGAAAACGTACTCTTTGATTCCCTTAGCTGTCAGGTTTGGAAATATGCCATGAAAAACAAATTAGCATTATTGTGAAGGCAAGTGCCTGGTGTTCTGCAGAGTGGTCCCTGTCACAGGAGCTTCTATAGCTACATCTATCCATGCACAGAGTCAGCTGCAATATTGGGCTTCAAAAGACAGCACAGAGCATCTCCAGCACTTCTCCTTCACCTCCTTTAGCTGCCCCTTGCTGTGAACTGGAGGGAACCCCCAGAGCTGGCAGTTTGCATCAGAGCAGAACAGAAGGGTCAGGGATCTGAGCCTGGAGACATGACGTGCTGCCCAGCAGGTTTCAGTTCTGCCATTTAATTGCTAAGCTCGAGTGTAACTCAGCCTGAGCCAGCACCTTTGACCACATCTAGCCTGAACACATGAGCTCTGATTCAGCTTTTGCCATAAAGCAGATTCCTATGTGATGCACAGTGTTTCTCAAGGACCCAACAGTTTAACGGAGGGCAAGCAAGGGTGTGACTCTCCTACATGAGCTGCTGCTCTGTGGTAGCCACACATGTGCTTCATCCCATGCTAAATAGCAGTTCATGGTCAACTCTTTCATAGAAAAGGAAACTCTATTCAGGTACTTTCCGTCTACCACGTGTAGGAGCATGTGGTTCGGCACTTACCAAGAAGTAGCTGCTCTACATTTGCTCACTACCTTGTAATGCCTTGTCTGGGTGCCTATTCCCCAACAGCTCGTGGACTGATCACACTGCAGTGTTAACAGCCCAGACCATGCAGCACATGTGCCTTCTGACCCTGTGCTAGTAACCAGAAAGGGTCTTACGGCCAGCCAGAGTAGCTGCAGAGCTGCTTACCAGAGCAAAGGGTTGTTGCTGGCATCTCCAGAAGATGCCCTGGGGCACAAAGTGTGAGTGCTCCACCATCAGAACTCTGCAGAGGTGGGGTGCCCAAAAACAATCCCGGGCATGGGCTCACAACAGTGCTGCTCGTGGCTCTTCCTTCACCACATTGAAGGTTGGGTGCATCTGAAATGGCCTCCCAGCCACCTACACACTCATAGGCTTCTCCAGCAGCCAGAAAGTCACTGCTCCAACAGCTCTGAGCACTACAGAGTGGGAAGAACTATTCCACATAGAGTAAAAAGCACCACATCAAGTGCCATCCATCGTTCTACTTGCAACAGGTAAAGGCACTGCTGAACTGATGCTCATACTTGACCCCAGTAACCTGTCTGCAGGGTAAGGTAGGTTATTATGTGCCTGAATTACCAGCTACAACACCAGTGCTGTCTGGTTTCGTGTCCCAAGACCTGTATACACAGAACTTTCACCTAAACACAAACCACATACATACACTGCTGCCCTAGTTAGACAGCCAAGCCTGCGCCCGCTCATTAAGAGGACTGTTTAATCAAAGAGACTACCTCACTTCTCTTGTGCTAAACCAGCTTCAGGCATGGGCATGTCTTTCATTTTCCCCAGGCATTACTAAGGTCCTAAACTGAAGTTTTCCTTTGTCATCATCTTATTCCAATATATAGAAGCCTGTGCATGGTAGGAAAAATCTGTCTCTCTCCTGAAAACTTCAGTAAATGGGCTGAGGAAACTCCTGACAAGCTTTGCAGGTCCCAGAGGGAAGTCACTGCTAATTGTGAGTGACTGGGTCTGCTTTTTGCTGACTGTCAGATACCAATACCACAAGCACAATCTAAATGCATATCTGAGTTGTACCTCGCTGCTGCCCTCCAGAATCATCTGGCCCAAATTACATTATCAAAGCAGAGATTGTTACTACATTCACTCTTTATTGAATCCTGGGAAAAACGCTTTGAGATCAGCCCTGAACTATTTTACTAGCTCTCCTCAACCTTGCCAAAAAAGCCACCAAATTACAAAGTTAATTGGCAGCACATTGTTACCATATGTGGTGTGCAGGAGGAACACTGAAGTTTATTTAGGCATCAGAACCCAAAAGGAGTGGAATATTACTGCCTTTTGTGAGGATTTCATGTTGGTCTTGATTACTAAGGCATCCTCAGCCCTGATCCCCCTGCGTGCAGCCTGCCCATTACACCACTGTGCATTTCAGCATGAAGGCACCAACCCGCCCCATCCAACTGAATCCTTTCCCAGACAGCACAGGGTATGCTCAAGTCCCAGCCACACACACGTTCCTGCACCTGCAGAGCTCTTTCTGTCCCA
This sequence comes from Odontophorus gujanensis, assembly GCA_013399175.1. NCBI lineage: Eukaryota > Metazoa > Chordata > Aves > Galliformes > Odontophoridae > Odontophorus > Odontophorus gujanensis. Next base: position 1,116,823 of record VXAB01004669.1, on the reverse strand, counting down.
TCTCAAGGAACAAACTGCAACTTACACAATCTAGCAGGGGTCATGGGCAAAGATTGCTTGCCTTAAGGCTCCATAAACTATTTTTTAATACTCAAATCGACTTTCATGAAGTGAAACATCAGGTTTCAATTAAGCTGCCTTCATTTCCCAATCTGATCTGTGTTAAACAACCTATCAAAACCTCATAAACCTCAGTTCACAGTATTTTCATTTCCGGATTTCTCTCTTCTCCTCTCAGCTTAAGTAATATCTTGTGTATTAAAATAACGTGTTTAAAAATAAAACTAAATCTGTAGAAAATAAAGGCAAAGGTCTGATGATTTCTGTCCTTCATTAAGGCGTCAATCCTGATTTTCTGTAAGACAAATCAAGACCACATCCTTCTAAAGGTAAGTACTGCAGGGTGCAGAGAGGTCAAGTACATTAGTTCCTAGCTATGGGGAACATTTGGGATAATCATAGAATCATACATGCTGGAAAAGACCACTAAGATCACCCAGACCAACCACCAACCCATCCCCCCATCTCAACCAACAACCAGATCGCGTGCACATGAGTAATTTCCTATCTGAGTAATGCTTCTTCTAATGGTTGATATAAGAGCAAGTCTAAACAGGCTCTGAGGACAGAGTTGCAACGTCCAGAAAATCAGAACTCTAGAAAACCCTGCTCCACAATAATACAATACTCCAAAAAGCTGGAGGCTAGAGATACTAGAAGGATTGTGATTGTTAGTAACTAGGACCTAAAATTGTGTCACATTGTTTTCTACTGTAAGCTTATGCAACTAAAACCTGCCACTGTAATATCAGAATTCCCCACCATGGGCCTCATAAACCAACCTTCAAACTCTTCTACTATAAACCTGGAATACAGGATGAGTTGTATTAGTGATTTCAGGCAACGGAGCCAAAGTCCCTTCCCTTCAATGTCCAGCACTGAGGCCAAATGGAAAAGAACTATGGTAGCCAACTTCTGTTTGTTCTCATCCTCCCCTTTGGTTTTGCTTGCTCTCTTTTATACCTACCCCTCTGCCCATCAGGCCATTGTTGAAAGGCAATCCAATGAAGCTGAAAGCTGCTTCCTGGATGAAGTAGGGATTCAGGATACGTATCTCATGAGGTTCTCTGGGGACACGGGTCGCCACTGACTTCCAAAAGCCATCAGAGGCGCTCTGGTAACAAAAAGGGAAAAATATTAGAAGACAAAACAGTTAAGAGTAACACACAAAATATAGCAGATTGCTACTATTCAGATAAATGTACGGCTGGCAGCAGTTCCTGCTGTCACTGCTCACTGCCACAAGGCACCAGTATAAGGTTACAGCGGGACGGTATACCCTGGAGGGGTGACAGCATCATGTGCAGATGCACTTGAGCTAGTCTGGATGACAAGTGTAAGGAAAACAGAGGGGCCCGGGCTTGAGCGTGGCTAACCTCCACCCTGGTGCCACAATTTCACTCTTAATCGCACTTCAGCTAGTTTTATTAATGACTTAAGCATTTCAGCACACACTGTGATCAGTCCCGCCTGCCCATAAGGGGATGTACTTTTGGAAAGCAAATGTTGTTAAGAGCATTCAAAGAGCTAAAAATGATCATACAGCACTGTGTACGAACTGCATGCTTCCTGCTTTATCTTAGATTTGTTACCTTCTGTTACGTTTTTGGCGAATAAAGTCATAAGCTTATAAAGGTACATCTTGACTTGTGAAAACTGTGATCATAGGGCAGGAGAAAAAACAACTAAGCATATTTTTTATGTTTTTCCAACACTGAATTTCAGATCCTAAAGAATGAATCTTTAGGGAAATGCTTCCTAACGTTAAAAAGGCAGTAATTAGACAAACTCAATGAGGAAGTTTGAGTCTCCTCGAGGTGAGGATGCACATTCTTATCCAAACCAACAGTCTAAGACAGTCAAATGTCTGCTTTGATCCCATCTCAAAGCTGCCCAAACACAATACACTTTTGCTGACCACAACAAGGACCCTGAGAGTTACATGGTCTGCCACATGTTGACAATGGCAAAGTGCTCTCAGGACCCTAAATGGAAAAAAAATCTAATTAACACTCATGTATCTTCATCACAGTTGAATTATCATCAACGCCTGAGGTCAGAGTGGTCGAACGCTCTCCAGTATAACACATTTTCAGCTGCTCAGCGATCCTAGCATTTTCCAAGGAAAAAAAAAAGAATAAAAGAAGGGAAAAAAAAATCAACTTCACAAACCTTAATAAAGTCCTACATTCATTCGACCAATGGATTTGGGGGATTTGTTACATCAGCTGAGTTTTGCCTCCTTGTGAAAATTCATTTAAAAATGGATAAATATTAAACCTTCGGAATTTCTGAAAGGCACATGTAAAGCAAAGGTCTTCCAGTCCCAGGGAAGAAAAAAAGAAATTGCAGATTCCACATGCATTAAGTATGCCCGCCATCTCACAGAAATGAAGATGATGAACAAAAACCTCGCATAGCTTCTCACTCAATGAAACCATCTCATTGCGGGTTTAAGCAGACAATCCCTGGAAAAACAGCGTGTGACCCCAAAATTAAAATAAATTTATATGTTGAATCAAGGTTTCACATGCAATTCTAAATACAGCATTGCTTAAATTTTGCACGTAATTGAGAAAAAAAAGAAAGGGTCTGCAAGCTACTTGGACAAAACATGCTTTTTGCTTGGATTCAGACTTCATAAGGGAGCCTACATAAGCTCTGGGTTTTAAGGGGAGTTTACATTGCACATAAAACACTAAGGAAATAAAAAGAAAGCTTAGAAAGGCTTCAGATTTTCATGCTTTCTGTTGCATGAGCTGTTCAGAAAAGAGAAATGACACTTATTCCAGTGCTGTGTGAGTCCACTAGAACCAAACCTGTCCTGCTGTTGATTAGTTCAGTGCAAGTGCAACACAAATACAGATGCTGGCTACAGCTGGAATACAACCTGCCTACTTGGTCCCATTGGTGTGGCTGTTTGTCTTGTCACTCTTCCAGACTAATTCCCTGGCCACTTTCCTCAGCTATCTCAGATTGCTCTATTTTGTCCTCTCAGTGTGATTTCTGCTTGTTCTGTTTTCTTCCCTGTAACTTTTTGGTGCAATTTCCCTTTGCCTACAGAAGGACATCTCAGGTAATCTCTCATTTTGGCATGTTTACCATCTCATTTCTAAAACAATTCAAGGGAGAGATGGGGAGACTCAGCAGATGGCTCTCAGATTTCTACCTACACAGTAGGCAAAGCCCTGGGATTTTCCTTACTTACAAAGAACTAAAAACAGTTTTCTCGGCTTATAATCACTAAAATTCACAGCCTTGTGGTTTTGTCTTTCCAAACTCTGTAACTTCAAGCCCCATCTCGAGCCTTGTGGTTTTGTTGTGCAGCTTGTCACTGGCAAGCTCCAGTGCAGAGCCCCAGCCCGGCTGCGAGCCGCAGGAGGTTTGCTCCCCTGACACAGCCCCTTTGGGGCCGCACACTCGGAAGCGCAGCCCGTGCCAAGGCTCCTCACTACCGCTGATGCTCGGCTGCGGGCTGCTGCTCTGCCGCGTGGAGATGTGCCGCCTGATTGGACACAGATGTTCAGAGAGGTTTCCAAAGCAATTGCTTCCAGTCAGGGAGCTCTGGTCCTTCAATACTGGAAGGGGAGATGGAGCAGCAGGCATGGGAAGGAAGCGCGCGGCAGATCCAGCAGCACAGACACACCAGGGATGACAGGTTATGAGGAGGTGATGAGGAATGGCACACCTCACCTAGCAGCTATAATCCTCATTCTGTCTATTTGCAGAATGGTAATAGGGACAGATGGCTGCAGGTTTTTTTTTGGTCTCCATTCAGTTTTCTATCTCTTATTCATTAAGGTGGCTCACAACGTACACTAAAATATGGAAATTCAGGCCCTCAGCGAAGAAGCACACCATAATGGGAAAGCAAAGATAGGATGAGAAGTGATGGCCTTCAGTTACTTCAGAGGAGGTTCAGGTCAGCTATCAGGAACAATTTCTTCTTTGAAAAATGGTACAGGCTGCCAAGAGCGGTGGTGGGGTCACCGTCACTGAAGGTGTTCAAGAGCTGTGGGGATAAGGCACTGAGGGATGTGGTCAGTGGGCAATGGTGATAGGCAGACAGTTGGACTAGATGATCTTAGTGGTCTTTTCCAACTTAATGATTCTACGATTAGGAGTCGGCTGAGTCTCTAAGAACAACATTTCTAATCTCTCTCCGACACAGGGGTAATACTATGGCATCCTGATGACACAGATGCCATCTCATGTGATGCTCTGGAGTTAGGAACTGCAAGCAGCAGCGCTCAGCAAGACCTCTAAGTCCAACAAAAAGGGTACAGAGAGACTGCAAAGGTCAGCTGGGTGCCACACAAAGTTGAATTAAATCCAGGTATGCAATACTACGCCACAGAGAAGCAGGAAAGATGACAAGACTGGAAAGAGAACCTGTGGTAAATGGAGATGACCGCTCTTGTTACCCTGGTAACACCAGAAATGGAGAGGAAAAAGGGCAGGAAAGGAAAGTAAAAGCGATGGAATGACAAGGCAATCACAAGGGCTCCAAGTGCCTTGGAGCACATAGCTATGAGATCTCTGTCCCTGCCTGGGCTGGAACGTGGTTATTCTATGCCTGTCATCCACAGGCACTCACTGTCACACAAACACGGGACATAGCAGAATTGCTGTAATCCATCTGCAGAGGCCTTTGAAAGGTTTCTGCTCAGGCGTAACTGGATTAGATGCAAAGGGCGTGTTTCTGCTAGAAAATAAGCATCTTATCAGCCAATAGTGCATTTCTTAGCGGTCAAGTAGACATGGAGGCCTTGAAAATGCTCTTCTACAAGTGGTAATCATAATGAAATTTTATCATTTTCACTGATTACCAAAGCAAGGAGGAATTTTTAGCAACGAAACAGAAGTGCTGAGAGCCTGGAGTCTGGGCTGATGGTCAACTGCCAGACCCACTAGCCCACACTTCAGGTATATTTACTCAACTTCCTCAAGGTGATGGAGAAGCCTTCACAACCTTCTGTACACAGCTCTGAGGACCAGCACTCACTCTGAGTTGCTCTATCTTCAGTTCCCAGAATCTGCATTTTGTTCCACTCTGACCTACCCCTCTGAAAGCCCTCTTGCTCTGCCTGAAGCAGGAACATTGCACATTGTGCTCAAGCCTTTCCCTCATCTTGTCCACCCTCACCTTGACTACAAAACAAGATGTAGCTCTTGGAGTGTCCAATAATATGACAGTTCGAATCTTTTATCATATTTGTTTCATCTCTCTAAATTCTATCCTACTAAGCCTAAAATCAAATGGCTGCAATTTCCCAGGCCTCTCCATCTCCCAACTGCACCATCAGATAACATACTGGCCAAGAGAACTCCCAATAGGTTGCAAACCCCCAAATTTAGCTTTTACTACTGTTTCTCAATGAGAAACCCAAATACATTTTCTACCCAGGGTTTTCAGTGGCAAAGACAGCAGCAAAGCAGGATGGATACAAAACCACCTTTCAATACATGATACTACTAGAGGTTTGGGGTTGTTTGTTGTTGTTGTTTTGTTTTTTTTTTAAACCAAAAATCTGTTTCATCATTGGAAGAGTTGAGCTAATAATACTTTACTATGTGGGTTTAGAGATTACTTTCATTAAGGCTTCAAACCAGGTTGAGAAAGCCCAGAGCTCTAAAGGTCCAGGAGTGCAAATTTTTATTTTTCTGTTACCCATGCTGCAAATCCACAGTAATTTATTTGTTTTTAATGTATTTCTACAGTTTTATCAGTGTAACTGAGAGTGAAATATGGTTCACAGTTGTAAGGTAACAAAAGGCTGTTGAAAACGAGATAGCCCTGCAACAAAAATGGAACTGGAAGCATACCAGATTAGCTGCAAAGAGAACCAAATACTCTTCTGATGAATATTGCATTTCACAAGTCAAAGCACAAATGATAGCTCGCATACGGCGTATCAGAAGATGTGTTTGTCCTGTGTGAACAGAGTGATAGATAGGCTGTACTAGAGATTCTTTTGTTCAGAATGTAAGCTGGATTTTGAGCCAAAATTTGAAGAAATATTCTTGCTTTGAAATACCTTAAGACAGAAGTTTTTAGAAAAAAACTATGGATTTAGATAATTTTTGTTTGCGTTGTGTCTTTTTGTCCATTAATAATAACCTTTCAATGAAAAAATATTTAAAGTAGTACAGTTTCAGAAAAATCCCAAAGAAGAACAGGCCCAGTAATATTACGACTATTTATGGGATATTTTATATCCATCAGGGACCAGTCCCTTTAATTCACTATAATTTTTATTACATAGTTTAGGAAATGTCAAGCTCATATAACATCTATTACAAGAATATCATGGCTGAAAGGCCAAAACCACATGTTAGGAAGTGCTGAAGGAGGAGAGCCCTGCGACTTTAGAACTTCAGCATTTCTGTTGTGAACACTGACTTTCTAATTTTCCCATAAGATTTTTTTCTAATATTGCCATATATATAAGTATTTTACAAGCAATACTTTCATATTTACAACATCTCTGCAACATTTGGCATGTGTTACGCCATTTTACAGGGGAGAAAACACAATAATGAACATCCAGTTTCTACTGCCTTCTGATGCTCAACTTCAGACTCCTTCTCCTCAATTTTCAGAACATTTGGTAAGCTCACAGCAACAGCTTTGCCATTAGCTTTGCTACTGCTGCATACACACTTTTTCTGTATATCCATCCCATGGGACTTAAACTATGTTTGGGAAATTCACATCTAACTTGCCCAAAACCACAGTGGTCATTTAAAGGCTGAATCATAGAATCATTAAGGTTGGAAAAGACCTATGAGATTGTCCAGTCCAACCATCCACCTACCACCAATACTGACCACTAACCATGCTCCTCAGTGCCACATCTCCACATCCCATGAACACCTCCTGGGATGGTGACCACAACTCCTCCCCGGGCAGCCTGTACCAGTGCATCACCGCTCCTTCAGAGAAGAAATTGGTCCCAATACCCAACCCAAACTTCCCCTGGTGCAACCTAAGGCCATTCCCTCTCATCCTATCAAATCACCTCCTGCAAAGGTATTCTCATATGGATAGGAAAAAGAATTGCCCCCTGATATGTCCTGTGGCTTCAGCAACTACTCATGCCAAGGTTGAACTCCTTCTGTTATGGAAATTAGACTAAATCGCAGTGCTCCCTCTCTCCACCAAATAGAAAAAGCCAGAATGTGATATTTTGCTTTTCCTAGCTTCTGATGGCTGGATTTTACAATCACGGAGCTCCTTAAAAAGTTTTACAGCATAACTCAATGTATTAAAAAAAAAAAAAATCAACTCAAGAAAAAAACATCCATCAAATGGAGTAATTAAACTCAGCACAGCCCTCGAAGTATAAGTATAAGCCCCAGTAGACTACTGCATGCTGGACTAGCCATTAGGACAGAAGGCAATCCAGGGTTTCTGAACTACTCACTTCTAACACAATTGCAAGCATTTGAAGAATGCCCTGTTGGTGACAAACTTTCTCTCTGTTCTCACCCTCCTCAACCTCCAAGTCCTGCTTAGGAAAAGAAGGTCCCAAGAACATCCCCTGCTCTCTGTTGTCCAGTGTCTCAATTTAACTTGGAAAAGCAATAGCAAGGAAAATCTTATTTTATTCTTATATCCTGAAGGTGTTGCATCCCAAAAGAGGGTATGGGAAGGGCACCTGGCCAGCACAGGCCAGGCTTGGGAAGCCTGGTAGGACAGACCATGCCCAGTGCACATGGAACTGAGCTGCCTGTATCTAATAGCTTCGGGGAACAAACGGAGCCATGGGACTTTACAGGAATAGCAAGAGCCCCAGCAGGCTGCCATGGTAACACTGCCTGACCAAATGCCAGAATTTCAGTCTCTCAGAATAGGGTGGGAGAGTGTTTGCTGGTTTGTTTTCAGCAGGTAGAGAACATATATTTTCACTAGCCTCATCCTGAGAGACAGCTGAGTTACTTCAGCTGAACTTCCCAGCTGAGCCAAACACGTGGTATGGAAAACATCAGCTCGGAGGGACTGTGTAATGAAGTGATAGAGCCATTTTCCTGGTTGCCTACAAAAGAAAACACAAGGTAATCCCAACTAGAAGCACAGCTACCTGTCCTGCTTATAACAATACGCTGGAACCTTCTTCCCTATCTCCACAAAGAAGAAAAAAGAATGAAAAAAGTGCTGTCTTCGCAGGTTTTGGTGGTAAAGCATGAGGGTATCCCAGGGCGCTTGAGGACAACCCATCAACAAAGTCTTTTTAGGAAGCTGAACTGGTTCACGAGTTTGAATACAAACAACATCTCATTAAACATCACAGACTAAATCTTGGCACCTCGCAAAAAAGGCGAAAGAATCACCGCACTAAGAATTATGGCCTAGAAACCCTCATCACTCTCCTAAGTTATCTTGAAGCAAGCCTCTAGGGAAAATTTTCACATTGTTTTTACAGCAAGAGTACACAAAAAAGCTGTCTTCTCCCATTTTGGCATCTTCGCTGACATAAGAAGCCAAATAATGTCTATGTTCACTGAGTGTTCCTATAGAATATACACAAACTATTCAGCATCCTTTTGGAGAGGAAAGCAGAAAGGTCAAGGCATCAGGAGTTTGGGAAGATGCCAAGAAGATCCTGCCCTACTCTATTTTCTAGGCTAGAATTAATAATAGGTGTTTTACAAAAGAAGACATTTTTAGCAACATTATTCTTAAAAGATGAGAACTTATACAAACTTATCTAAACAGAACATTATTCTGGAGTGCTTTTTCAAACAGAGTGGTGATTACCTGGGCCAGACACACCATCTGCTGTACTTGCCAGTTGTGACTAAAATTCTTTTCACTGAAAACAGCCAGAACATGGCAAATCAAACAGCTCAGAAAACCTCCTGAGCTGACCTAGCAAAACATTCCCAGAGCCTCACTTGATCACAGCCTTTACACAGTTTGGTTTATTTTCATTTCAGTCATCAAGACAAGCAACTACGACTGCCTGAAAGGAGGTTGTGGTGAGGGGGGGGTCGGCCTCTTCTCCTGAGTAACAGCAATAGGATGAGAGGGAATGGCCTTAAGTTGTACCAGGAGAGGTTCAGGTTGGATATTAGGAACAATTTCTACTCAGAAAGAGTGGTGTTGCACTGGCACGGGCTGCCCAGGGTGGTGGTGTGGTCACTGCTCCTGGAAGTGTTACAGAACTGTGGAGATGTGGCACTGAGGGACGTGGTCAGTGGGCACGGTGGGGTGGGCTGAGGTTGGACTAGCTGATCTTAGAGGTCTTATTCCAACCTTAATGATTCTGTGATTCTACTTGCATTAAGTAACAGTGTGTGTTAAGGCAGGATTGAACCTGAACCTAGAAATGGGCTGCAGTGGATGAAGTCAGAGTCTCACACCCTGCACAAATCTTCCTCTTCTGCAGAAAGGAGTTGGGTTCTAGAGAAGAACCAGAAGCACCACATGCCACTGTAGCAAAGGAGGAGAGAGATATATAGGAAGATAAAAGCAAACAGAGACTTCAGCCACCTCACAGTGTGTTATAGCTAACTAGAGATATAGATCAACCCCCTGTCCTGGACCCTCAGTGCTTAGAGGCAGAGACATCGTTACAAATTGCTCAGACAGCCCTAACTATGCAAGTAATCCACCGAGGCCGCCAAGGAACACATGTGTTTCAGGCATAAATCGTCCAATCTATTCCTTTCTGAATTAACATCTGTCATCATGACACCATTCAAATGACTGAAGACTGGATCATATTAACAACCACACATCTTGGATAAATATTTACTGTTCAGAATGGTTTTTTTTTTTTTTTTTTTTTGTTTAAAGAAGAAAGCAGAGATAGGAAAACTCCTGGAACTGTGAAGGGGAGCCTCTCTTCAGCCACCGATAGAAAACATGTGATTTTATTTACAAAATCAAATTAACGTTTCTCCCTCATCTGTTGGTCTTCACATGGGTGAAATCGCAACATCCTGTGGTGTTGCAATGCTCTCTGAAGGGCTCTGCTGGGAGATTTTGTGAAGCCTTCTCCCTCAGGACACAGAGGCAGATCTGGCTAAGTGAGCACCGGGAAGAGAAAATTGGATGAAGCAATTAACTTACTTCAGTGCAAGGCTGTCAAGGGTCCTACTGGCTTGCTATCTTGCTCCTCAGTCAACAGACAGATCAATGAGAGTGAAGGCAGAGTTTCCCATAAGGCACAAGAACAGGAAGGCCAGAAGGGAACACAAGAGTGCAGCTCAACCCTGGGTACACCCAAGCAACACAGTTTTCCCTGATACTGGATGAAATCCGTATTTCAGTAGTAGTCAGCAGCCAGTGCTCACCTTCAGCTGGAATATCGCTTGAATGCCATAAGTTCACATCTCTAGGAAATCACACCTGTCCACTTTGACACCTCACTTCAGCTCCTAGCTACCACTAGTTTTGTAACAGTACTGCATAACATGCCAAGGGATCCTCCTGATATTCCCCAGACATCCTGCAGAGCAGGGAGCAAATGCTCCCTCCATCAGCAACCTCTACCAGTCCTTTGCTCTCCCACAGCTTCAGCAGAACTTTAACAAGACATCCAGTCTTGATTTTAAGATTTGAAATAAGGGTAAATTCATCAAGCCTGTAGGGCAGACGTAGCAAAAATAATAGCACTGATATCAGTGTGCTGCCTTTTTTGGTTGTTTGCCTAGCTTCAGATGTACTTCTTCCAACTAAAGTCTTCTGAGAAAAAAAAAGTTCCTTCTATGTAGATACAGCGAGGCTATAAGCAAATCACCCCAAAATCTCATGCATAAACTAAATAAATTGAACTGAAATCTCTTAGGCTAAAGAAGGCTTTGCAGACTTCAAATGATTCTTGTAGTTCCTTACTCAAGTGTTAACACAGAACATCTTTATTCCACTAATGCTTGCACGAAGGGCTGATACCCCTCTGGGCAATGTCTCCATTTCACTGCTGCTGATGTTCCCTGGCTTTCTCCATGTGCTAAACTCGCAACGCACTGCTCCGGCATTGAGGAACATCTGCTGCACACGTGGGCAATGCAATATCCTCAGCAGCCATGGGCGGCACTGGGGGCAAAGCCTGGATGGAGGGAGCCCCACACATCTGCATGTGAGGCCAGAAGGAGACAGTGCCGTGTGAACGCAGCACTTGCCTGCTTGTTTGGTCTGCCTGGTGCCCAATTACGTGTGTTGCCCAGTGATGCACATGGCTTGGCCATCATGGGAGCACGCAGTAGTCAGGGATCAAATAGAAGAGAAAGGATTTATGAAGTGGGGGAAATTTGAGAGTATTGTGGTGCAAGAGGGAGGCACGAAGGAGAAGGACTGAAATACAGAGGCAATCAGGCAATTTTGTTAGCTCTGCTGTTTATAGAATCGTGTCTTTCGTTAGTATCAGCAGCAGACTTGGAATGAAATCCTTTTCACCGCCTGAGATATTCCAAGTCTGTGTTTGATCACTGCAGCTACCACTGTAACCTGGGTTTACATGCACTATGACCTTGAATTGCACCCACCAGGATCTGTGTAATTTTGATGTCTAAATACTGCTGGTGTCTGCCAGTGAGGGAGAGTGCAACACGAGCACCCTCTTGATGCTTTTTCAAGACAGCTGCTTTAGCTCTGTAGTTGGCACTTGCTCAGGTTGGCTCTTCAAAAGAAGGAAATATTAAAAAAAAAAAAAAAAAAGAAGCAGAAATTCTCTAAATTCTCCTTTCTTTTTCTTAAATTACTTCATGAGTCATGGATGGAGAAGGTAGGAGCGTGAAATATCCTGAAAAAGCAATTATCAGCTGGACAGCAGCAGACATCAGAAGAGATTAGAAAACGACAATTTTAGGAAAACAGTCTCAGGATAAGGCAGGATGGAGAGGCAACCAGCAGAAAGAGTGCCCTAAGACAGCAATGATCAAGTCTTTTCAGGCGGTAATTCTGCTTTGGTGTCTTCATTTAAGAATGATCTGAAGAGGAACTGGAGAGGAGCAAAAATCTAACTGAAGCGCTCTGATTTTCACGTCTCAGCTGGGATTACTGAGTCAGAAATGAAGATGATGCTGTCTTGGCAGATATGGGATAAAGGTTCTTTAAGGACTACTGAAGACTAGCATCTTACTGTCCAGCATGAATCCACCTGATAATTCCAAATGCTGTAATGGCATCAGGGCAGCCCCTGTCACCAGCTGATGGCTGACAGTGTACCTACAGACACAGAGCATGCCTGGGTGGGAACAGCTCTCAGCTATGCAGTGACCTGCCTAATCTTATTATGCTGTTGCATGCAAGTATGTATGAAGGGCAAGCTACAGCCTGCACCTTCCATACCAACAACTTTCCTTCAGGAATCTGGCCAGGATGTCTACCCCAAGGCCCATGTTGCAAACTGGGTCATTTGTCTACCAAAGTCCCCATACAGCCACCACTCCAGTGCTATCTGAAAGTCTGTTAAAGCTATACAGTACAGGACAAAGATCTTCTCCCTCTTCTGGTCAGCAGGGGCATGCTTTTTTATAGCATACACATTTATTTTCCAAACTCCTCTCTGACTATGACTAGAAAAAAAATGTCTCACCTTCTCTAACAGAGCCCCAGTGCTCCCACTTCCTCTTACGTCATCTGGAAATGGCTCTGAACTTCTTTGTTCCAGCAAAAGATTTACTTTTTCATTTGTAAATCTTCCTTGTCCCCCTTGGGTCATGCCCACCACTGCCACTCAGAGAGGGAGCAGGTCCTGACTGTAAGGGCACAAGCTCTCAAGCAGCACACAGCCTTTTGCATGGCTAGAAAGTGATCAAAAAGAGGCCCCAGGAACCATTCTAGAAACACAAACCAACTCCCAGCTACTCTATGTCAAACAAATACAGAGTATTCTCCAGAAGAGATGCACTGTCTCACTTTTTCCCCAGTCAGAGGCTTTACAGGAGCCAGAAGAGTTTGCCTCAAGTTGTAACTCTATTCTTCGCTTCAACATCAGTAACAGTTCAGTTGCCCTGACCCTGGCACTGAACCATCCTGATGGTACTCTGCTATTAGGTGCTCCATACGTCCCCTGTGAGTGGCAGCAGTTTTAATTCCGTGTGCTGGGACCCAGGACATTTTCCTCTGGGAAGGCTTTCTTGCCTCTCCCCTAGCACCAGCCTCATCGGGTCCTTCATGCCTTACTCACCAGCCATACCTGCCTATATTACACTTCTGAAAGGATTATTCATAAATGGCTATTTGGAGAAAAACTCAGATTAATGAAAGAAATAGGACAACCTTTAAGACAGCTTCCCAAATCAAAGGCTTCCTTTCACTTATGATGGGGCAGCAAGCCCAGCTTCTGTCCTCTTCTCTCAGAAGAGTCTAAGGAGAGCAAGAAGGCAATGCCCTCACAAACGGCGGGCTTATCTCCTGCCCACTGCTGCAGCCTGACTGCTTTTTGAGTGGCACTGCTGCAGTGTGCAGGCTGTTGGAGGCATGCCCCTGCAAGGGACAGCCACACTTGAACTTGCTTGCAGGCAGGCACTCACTCGCTCCCACGACTTTCACTACCAAAGCGCTTCAAGGTGCCGCCAGTGCTTACTGTACACAGGACTCCTCCTGGCAAGGCCTGCAGAGATCCCTGCTGGAAGCGGCCACGGGCTCATTACTGCACAAGGAGGAAGCTTGTGGGCTGCCAATTGCTAGTGAAACCTTTGCCCTCACTTGGCCGCTTCGCCACCGTGTGCCAGATGTTCAGGGAACTGAGCCCTAAGCAAACAAGAGGGCTCCTTCTGACTCACTAATGATGGCAAAAAAGCACCCTGGAAGCAGCCACGGTGCCAGTAGGTGATGGCTGGTTTGCATAATTGCTGCTTATAAATTCTTCTGTTTCACACAGCATCTACCCCGAATGCAATGGTATCTAATCCTTCTCCAGCAGAATAGAGAAGGGAGGCACATGGAAAAATCCACTCTAATACCCCTGGTACTCTAGATGTTCAGGATGAGCTCCTGTGATGGAGAGAACTCAGGTGATGCAAGATGATGCAGCAGTGTTAAGGTGCGAGGTGAATCATGGTATGTGTGGGTAACATCCCTTGGCCAAAAAATCAGCCCAGGACAGAGTTCTGAGTGACTGTCCCCATTCACCGCTGGGGATGCACAGCAGCACTGCTTCATTGGAGGAGTGTACCTGGGAGTGTCAGCACTGACTGCAAGTCAGCACTGCAGCCCGAAGCCACATGAACAACTCATACCTGTGACCCTTCCGCAATAAACACGAAAGCTGTGGGGCTCCAGTCTGCTCCCTTCCCACCTGTACAAACCTATGTAATAGGTAAACACTGTGCAATACTCCCCTCTGCTAAACACGTCACCTTGTTCCATCACACACCCCTTCTTCTCCATTTACCATCAACTCATGCAATTATTTTCTCCTTTATCTTCTGTCTCATTGTTCTGATGCTGCTATACCATCACACTGATTCTTTCCTTGCAGTCTCCTGAAAATCCTTCTCTCTACAGCAAGAAGTACTTATCTCCCCTTCTCAGAGTGCGAGTGTTGCACGAAGACTAACGTAACACAGAACAAATCCTTCTCAATTGCAGGGAGAATAAGCTTATCTGACCACTGACCCTGGTAATAAATAGCCACTCGTCTCTCATTTACTCTTTCGCAGATAAACTCCCTTTGACTTCACTTGCTTGAGAGAGGACCACACAAGGATGCTGGTACCTGGCCCAGAACATCCGGTCACACAACTCCAAGGAGGTCTGGGGCTGATAACATCTGGAAGAAATCAGAAAGTCTCATATCTTACCATGACTGTGCTATGGACACAAGTAGTAGCCATCAAAATTCAGAGACAAAGGAAACATCAGAAGATTGAGTCTGGCCCATTTTTTCATGGATTGTGTGCATTTCCACAGCAGTCACTTTCTTCAGCAGGATGTTTCCATCTCCCTTATCTCTGTTTGAGGTCAGACTCCTGACTGTAAGCACTTCTTTGTAGAGGGACACACTTAATCTCAGATAAGAATAAGCAGCAGGTGTATAGAGTACCTCTACGAACCAAAGAAAAGGAGAATCTCCTTTCTCTCCAGATGATAAGCCATGAGAGAAACAAAAACTCTCCACAGAGAGTGCTGGGCAAGAACTTGTCATTTTGAACTTGCCACGCATTGATAAAAGTACCAACAATCACAACCAGAACAGACACCCAAGCCTTATTCCCACAGTACTGATAGCTCTCCTCCAGGTCATTCCTCCCAGCCAGCAGACAGCCCTTTCTGCATTAGTCTCCATTGGAGGAGGCAGCTGTGCTACTGCCTGCCTGCAGCTAGAGCACGATTGCATTTCAGAGAGAACAGACTACAGAGGATAAGATAGATGTTTTCCAGTCACCCAGATTTTGTCCAGAAGTATTCAATGAACTGGTCCAGCCACCTCAAAAACAGTAATGATTCCCTTTGGGAATGTGGGTGGAACAGGTAGAGTGTCAGATGGCTGAAAAGCAGACAGAAGTAGCTCCTATCCTTAAGAAGGCAAAAAAGGGAAGGGACTCAGTTTATGACTGCATTTCTCAGAAATACAAGATTAATTATAAAAGACAACAGACACGGAAAAAACACTCCAAACAAAGATGTGCAGTAATTGGATTTGTCTTGAGCATATCATTACTTATAAAAAACATTGTTTCTTTCTATAGGAAAAAAATTACCACAGGAGAGAAGCAAGGCACGAACAGGAATTCAGTAAGGCTTCTGACACCTCTCTTTCACATGCACGCTACAAACCTTTCTTTATTAATGACACTACAGTGATAGGAGTTCAGAAGTGGTCAAAAGAACACATATTCAGAAGGAGTTCTCAGTGCAATGGACACATTGCACTGCGGTCTGCCTAGGAACCAACTCTGTTTTCATTAGTGTTTTCATTATCAACCTGGACGATGGAGTAAAAACTGTGTGTATTAAATTGCAGAGGACATGAATTTGGAAAGAATGACAGGTATGCTGGAAAGCTCTGCCAAAGGAACTTGGCAAATTGGAGAATTTGGAAGAAAGAATCAATAAGAACAAGGGCATGGCATTGTCTCTTTTGACAAGAAGAACCAACTGCAGAGCCCTGGAGCTGGGAGGTGGCTGCTCTCCAGCTCATCCAGATACCAGGACACTCACCTGCTGCCCTGCGCCATGCTGGCCTAGCAGATGCAGCAATGGATGTATAGAGAGGAGCATAAGGCTACTGAAATAGTTGTCTGCTCCTCTCTATTTGATGTTCTCCATACATTTTTGACAGCGTTCTTTAAGAAAAATATGAATCAACTGCAAAAGAGCAAGAGAAATTATGAGACCTGGGAATTATCACCTACAGAAACTGAAAGAAGCGTAATGTTCATTCCAAAGACAGAATGATAAGGAGCCAACTCCAAGAGCATTCAAGTAACCTATGATGCAAGAAGTTCAAGTTCTTTCCGCTCTCTGCCAAACTGGGTGCTGCAGCATTCAATAAAGATGGCTGCAATCACTCTGCCAGTTCTAACAAACTGTTCACTGTCTCTCTCCAGGACCAGGGGACACAGTGTTACAATCAATGCTCCATGACCACAAGCATCAGGTGGAAATCCAATTAGTTTGAAGCAAACTAAACCATCCTTTGAACTACAGATCCCTAATGGTGCATTCAGGTAGCAGAGCACTGATGCCATCAGGGTATTAAGGTCCTTCCTTTGCCCAGAATGAAAAAGAGGACAACTAAAACCAAAGTGAAAATTTTGACTCAGTTATTCATGCTACCAAATTCCACTGGTGCTTGCCCACAGGCTAATGGGTAACTTCAACTGTCTGGTAATAGAAAAATAATTGCAAGTTGGTGCCAGTATGAGACAAGAGCAAGTATGAGTCCTAAGGACATCTATATAACAGCTATATAACACTGTATTTCCAGATTGCTTTCATTCTTCATAAGGTGAGCTGCCAAGTTCCTCTCTTCATCTCCAAACACACAATATAACATCTCATCCTCCAAACACTGATGCATCTGTCTGGATATTTGTTGAAAAATCATTAAATAACATCTAAAAATAGAGATACACAATTTGTAAAAGAATTATGGCCAAATAGAAGCAACTTATTCCAGACTTCATGACAACAGATACAGACAAGCCATCCACTGAAAGAGAAGTCAGTCAACACAAGCTAATTCCACTTGGGCTGGGTGAATTATGGAGAACAACACTGACTGGTAACAGGTCTATGGTATTTTAGAGGGGGGCAGTAATGTGACTGTTGTGGTTACAATATTTACATGGGGGAAACGATGTCTTCTCCATTTTGGTGGTTTTCAAACATATGTGATATTGTTCTTCTTTCTAGATGATATTTTAGCCAAACCCAAATTATGAATCTCAGTACAGCAGTAAGTGAGCAATGCATTATGCCTTGGTGCTATTTAGGAGGTCAGATCACGCTCGTGGATTGTAGCCCTTTTGCTGCCTCCTCGTCCCATTCACTGCCACCACATACTCACCCCTAAAAGCCCATTTCCTTCTGTTGTCATTTTTGTTTTCCTTTCTCTGCTCTTAAATCCTAGGAGTGCAGAAAATCCTTGCAAAAGCTCCTCCTTTCATGTACTTTTTAAAAGTTAAATTTATTGTTCATACCACACACTGCATATTCTTTAATCAAAGCCTCATCTGCAATGCAAGCTCAGGTTACAGAGAGCAGATGTATTTGTAAAACATACTTAATTAAAACCAAAGTCCATGGATGCAAATGTAGCACGGCACACAGAGGAAACCTCCTCAGAGAAAAACATGGCATATATGATTGGGATATCACATCTACCCACCACTTCTCATTAGGTGACCTCCCCAGTGTCAGCTACCAGCACTCTTACCACTTTCTCCTTGTAAACAATGTACTTCAGCCACTTGAAATCTTGCCATTTGAATCCCGCCAGAACAAACAGGGAATCCTTCTCATACTGCTCCATTTTCTGGATTGCACCTTCAGGATATGTGATCCGGAGAGTCGTTTTGCCACCCACATCTTTTTCAAACCCCTTCACCGGAGCTGAGTTCAGCCTGGAGGGAAGCAGATGAGATGCTGTCACAGATCCCCATCACACACAACGCACGTTGGTGACGCAGCTGCCATGGCTGTGAACACAGCTCTTGCAATTCTTCACTGTAAACATTTACAGAACTTTGTACCAATCGGCAACAGTTTAATTAAAAGCTATTTAAATTACTTGATTTAATATAACATAAACCACTTCTGCATGTCCACTGTTGTGGTTTAAGTTGGATTGGACTTATTGGGGGAAAAAAAAAAAAAAAAGAGAAATATTGTTATTGCAAATTTAGACTTACAAACTAAGCATTAGTCTTCTGCATGGCTGTGCTGAAAGAGAAGCTGCGGCTCCATGGCACTTTAAGAAGACAAATCTTTCTCATGTTTCTATCCTGGTGCAGAGCTTGTGCTGCTCATCCCACCTGCAGCGAGACTGAGCAGGGAACTCAGGCAGCTGATGTTTCTCAAAAAGAGGAACAAGATCCACTTGGTTTAATTCCCCCTCCCGAAGACAAAGTGCCCTGCAATGCCAGCAACAGGGCTGTGCCAGGAGGAAGGTGCAACAGCACTGTGCTCTCACCAACTCAGAGGAGGAGCTGCTGAGGTACGGAACCCCTGAGTGTGTCAGTCAGCCCAATCAACACCAGAAGCCCAAAGCTGAGAACATTTCAAGCAACTTGGAAAACAAATCTTGCTGACATCAAACAGCAGCCCCTGATGGGACAGCGCTGCCTGCTTGAAACGTTGCAGCCTTCTTGACTTGGGGTAGTTCAATACATTGGAAAGTGCTTACGGACTGCAAATTTTCTCATGTAGGAATGTTAATGAGGATCTGGATTTGTCTTTTTCACCCCCGGGTAAGCATTTTAGGTGGGAAACATTTTAGTGGAGGAAGATCCTCACATAAAATCTGAAATTCTTTTCAGAATTAAGAAGAGTTAGCTGTTTTGCTGCAAATCTTGCTAAATCTCCCCAGACTCAGGACCTCTACACCGTATCTAGACAGGAAACAAAACAAACCATTTCCCTCAAGTAAAATGAACTCCAGCAAAGGGCCAGAAGGTGAGCTGCTGATGGAGGCATAGCACTGAGCCCTGCTAATGAGCCAGCACCATCACACAGGGTCTGTGCCCCCGGGGCAGTGCTGGCAATTGAGCAAGAAAAGTTCTGGCTTAGAGACTAACTAACTGAGGCACCAACACTGCTATGTATCACCATGAGGTGAATCCCTATCTCAGTCATGGGTTGCTGACAGACACTTGTTTCTTCCCTCTGCAGTCTATTGTAAGGAGGCATTTCAACACAGCAGAGCCCTGGTAACAGCTGCAAAGAGCTCCTGCCAGGTAAAACAGCTGGGGATAATATCTACACTGTAACACTCTGTCAATAAAGCAGCAAGAAACTCACCTCAAGCTGTTCTAGAGCTGGCAAAGCTGATCTGATTCTCTTTACCACCAGATAAAAAATATCTTGCTGCAACTAGCAGTCCACACACGGTAACATGCAGTGCATCAGGAAGCTCCAAACACTGCTAGATCGCTCCTTTGTCCACAAAGGTATTGTGTCTTCTTTTCCCTTCAAATTCACCACATAGGTCCCAAATCTGATTCTTCAAAGGAGTTTTGCAACTCATAAAAAAAGGATGCTACACATAAAGGACTTCCACAGGAGCAAGGGAAGCAGGTGGATATGTTTAAGAAGTCTGCTCTCACCTCCTCGGGTCCCACTTCCAGCCACCTGCCTTCATTTAACCTTTACCGTTGACTTTTCTCTCCTATATCCAACCTGCAACCAGCACAGGTGCTTGGCAGCCCTCTTATCCTCTCAGCTTACAAACACTCAGATTTATTGATGTGGGCAGAAAGGGTTGAACTTTTCATTTTGAAATTAAACAGTAGATATAAATTCTAGTGGGTGGCCCAGTACAAACAGATTGAAACCATTCTCTCACTACTTTGTGAACAGCCTAAGCACAAGAAGAGGCTATAACTGAACATCAGTTCAGCTCAAATCACTGCAAGTCACCAGACTATGAAGAGCAGTACAAGCTCTTCGTTAGCCACTAACAGCGGGGTTAATTAGGACTGTGAAAGTTTCATCCTGATCTGAGCAGCCATCGCCTTGTCCAGAGCAATGCTGGGGAAATGGAATGGTTCACAGGAACAAAGGACTGAAAAGGACCTTCTTGGTCTTTGTCCAGAGCTGAGCAGGTATTTATTATTCTATGTTCCATTCTTTCCTCACATGCACCCTGCTAAATTACATCTTCTCTTTGCCTTAAATTCTTTTAGTACTCATTTTCTTTCTTCCACCTTAGCTAAGAATTTGCCATTTACCACCACATTTCATGCTTGATTAATATTCAGAGATCAGTTACATTCCCTTTGATATGAAATCAGTTATCTTACTAAGGAAAAATAATACCAGCTTAGACTCCATCAAACCTGCTTTTCTAAAGTCCACTGCAGTTTATCCCACTTTTCCTACTTACCATCATAATATTTTGTTACTCATGCTTCAGAACCTGCCCTAAAGCTCTGCGCTTTTTCCAAGTCAGACAAATGAGTCTGCAGCTCCCCAGAGTGTGTCCCCCTCCCTCCTACACACACACTCTCACTCACTCTCCATTAGTACAGGTATTATGTTTGTTAATCTCCACTCACCCAGAACACCTCCCTGACTAGACAGATTTATTACTATGAGTTACTGGCCAGACCTATGACTTCCCATATCAGCATGTTTTTCAGTCCATGATCCACATCCTCAGCAAAAGCAAAAAGTCCTCATTTTGACTGTGGTCATCTACACTCGATGTCACTCTGCTTCTGCTCCCTTATTCAACATCATTACCCATGGCAAAGCATTCACAGCTTCCAAGACATATCTACTCCTGTTGCACCATTACTGGGTCCTCACTTGTGGAGGTTTACTGTGTCCAGAGATGCTACATTGCATAGTTCCTAGTTCTTCCCCTCCTAACTGTGAAGCACTGGCACAGGTTAGCCAGAGAGGTGGTGGGAGCCCCATCCACGGAGATGCTCAAGGTCAGCCTGGCCAGGGCTTTGAGCACCTGATGGAGCTGTGGGTGTCCCTGCTCATTGCAGAGGATTTGGACCAGATGACCCTTAGGGGTCTTTTCCAACCCAAATGATTCTATGATTCTGTGATTTGTAGCTTAAACATTCATGTTTTTTATTTTCCTCTTCCATGTCTGTTAATGCTTTCACAACATTGGATCTTGCCACTAGTGCAAGTTAAACCTTTGCCTGCATAGCATGCCAAGTGATAGCAAAACTGTATAAATGACAAGAAAACCGTGATGCCAAAGACTCACCTGACAACAACATCATAGTCATCGATTTTTAACCCCAATGACTTATTTGCAAGTACTCCACCATTTCCCACGATAATACATCGTCGGCAGCTGAGACTGTGAAGGAAGCACAGAGGAAGAGATGACTTTTATCGCATGATCTCAAACACAGAGCTGCACGTATTTAGTTTGTATCTACCCGAGAACTCCAGAAAACCTTTTGTAATATGAAGGATTAAGGAGAGGACAGAGATACACTTGATCCCTATCTCACCCCATCAAGCCCAGGCATTACATGTGATAAACTGCTTTCAACGCTTCCCCGCATGTGAGGTCTGATGAGATGGGCTGTCAGGACAAGCATGTCCTCTTCCCAAACCCCCTGTTATGATTGGCTTGAATCAAACCCATCTGTTTAGTTAAATCTCCTCATTATTCACTTAGCACTGAAAAAACAATAAGGCAAAGGCTCAGTGAGGCAGTCCTCTTCCCAGCTAATCCTTGTCAGGTTATTTGAGGTTTGCTCACCTTGTCGAGTGCTAAATTGCCACTGTTCTCATGAGAACTCAAGAAATGGAAAAACGCTAATGGACAGAAAAAGGACCTGCCCACATCCTCTCCCCAGGAAGAAACACATACACTGACGGAACGGGAAGGAAAATAACCTTAATTAACAGACACACAGAGAGAGAAGGAAGAGAACGGTTTCATGTTCCATGAGGAACCATGAGTCACGAGAACTCCGCAGCAGATGTTACAAAGTGATTTCGTTCTGAAGACGGAGAGAAGACTTCTTTCCAGCCATCTAATCCCAAATGCAGCTGGCTCTTCTGGCGCCGTGCCTCCAGCTCTGGTAGTTCACTGCAGGAATACGTGTCTACAGAACCTTCCTAGGAAAGGGTCCAAGGCAATCAGTTGTATAGAGCAGATCTCCACTGGGGGGGCCGTCCTACCCCAGGCACAGCTGAATGGTCTCCTCCAGGCTGTTCCCTGGCCCCACTGAGATGTGTCTGAAGAGCCAGCACAAGGAAAGCTCTGTTGATGTGGGGTCTGCCTCTGCAAAGCGGGGCTGGAGAGCACTTGAAAGATTCAGCAAACCACTGAGGGTTACCCTGCTGACAGCCATTAGCTGGAGATCTGCACACAATTAACAGAGCAGCACCCAGAAAGCACTCAGGAACAGCTGCTTTTCCAAGAGAAAACACTTCCTCAAGAAGATAGACATATGCCTGTGTCCCTGAGGGACAAGGAAGTGGAGATGTTTGTGATAATAAAATCCAACAACAGAGGAAGAATTTTATAGATACTGGCACAGTTCTGGTGACAAGGAGAAAGCAGGGGCAAGGTCTGGTTCAGGAAGAATATCGTAGCAAGGAAGAAAGAGAAAGAGCCAGTCCCAACAGCTGGCACTTGAGTGACAAAGAAGGGAACAGTTTTGTCACAACCTGTAAGGAAAAGATGCTGCACAAGAGAAAGCAAAAACAGTTTGGTTCTGGTCAGGTAAAGTTACAGATTAAAATAGGCATGCTAGATAAAAAAGTTTCACCTCCTGAAGAACAGAGCACTGAATGAAATACTGTAACTTCTTTCCCCAGCTGTCTCTGAGCCACAACTCTTCTTATTTTCAGTTTTTCATGAAAAATACCATGCTGAAATCCAAAGGCTACAAGTTACAGACACTCCCCTCTACCCACTTGCTTTTACCAGTTTTGGATACAGATGTGTTTGTTTCAGCCTTGAACCCCTTGAGCACATCCTTCCCTTTCCTGCTGAATTAAAGCACCGTCTGCTGTCAGCAGCCCCTTTCACATGTGCACGTGATGCACTCCCTGACAGACTGCTGTGTGTAAACAACTGCTTGGAGGTGGATAAGCAGCCCTGGGTCGGACTGGTGAGCATTAACTACACATGAGGGAAGCACCAGTTCCATCAGCCAAAGCTGTCCGAGCAGCCTCTTGTTATGGCCCCGTTCCCACACAGCACTTGTAGACCAATCAAAGCCCCTTCTTAATTTTCTCTTGACCATACAAACTGGACCAAGTTCATCACACGCCTCACGCTATGGCAGCTCTCATAGACCTTGACTCACATTTGCACTACCTCTCTAAGCTGCTTTCAGCTTCTCCCCAGACCTCTGAAGCACTGTCTCTGGAACACCAGCATGCGGAGCTAATGCTGCTCAAAACCACCCTCTTTGTACAGAGATTTCGTGTATACGTACATCATTTTGATGTTCCTTTTATAGTCATCGGTTGGCAGAATACAACTCTCATCTTGCAAGCACAGTCTGCATTGTCACCTCTGAGATGCCTGATTTTTGGTTCAGCTCCAGTAAAGGAGCACTGCTCAAAAGAGAGCCCTATGGAAAGGTCGAGACTCACTCAACACTTCAATCCCTCACAATCCTACTCTTTGGCTCCAGCAGATGTTTCGTGCAATTTCACATTTCCTCCAGATCAGCCTTAGTCACTGGGAATACCTGCCAGCAGACTTGCATTGGAAATTCACTAAAGAATTAATTCTCGGCCCTGACAGTAGCTTTTAGAAGCTGTGCATCATATTCCATTCCTAAAAAGCTGATAGATCTAAAAGACACTAAAAGAACATAATGCTGGACAGAGACAAATACCTAATGTCTGCCTTCAAAAAGGTTACCTTTATCTAGCTTCTAGCTTATCTAAAAAATATCCCACTTACATGAAAAGATTTTATTTCCACAAAACCCAAGATAACCAACATCAACTATGCTGCCAGCCTAGCTCTGGATTAGGTCAAATTTTCCAGCATTTTTCCTACAAACCAAGCTCATCAACTTACCGTCATCCCGTATCTCTTACGTTTGCTGTTCTAGCCAACATTCCAAGAAGGGTTAAAAAGCAAACAGTACTAATAAAAAGAATTCCTTATTTAACTGTTTAAATACTCTTCAGGGCTTACTGATTTAAAAAGACATAATTGCCATTTAACATCTTCACAGTTACTAACAAAAAAATATAGAATATATTTCATTGTCACTGTAGCATGGGACACTGTAATTCTTTATTTACCACCCTCCCCCTAGAACCTAAACTTTAGTCTTTGATCTCCTTTTCCTTTCTTTTCTTTTTTTTGAGAAGTGCTTTACACACTTTCACTGCAATACCAGCCATGCTGTGGGACAGTGAGAAGATTGTAGGGCAACCCTAATGGCACTGTGAGAGGGAAGTGTTGGGCAGGGAAGTGTTGGGCACCTGACCCCACATTCTGACCAGTAGTCTGGACACTTGGCACTGGTGCAGCTGAACTGCTGGCTCCAGGCAAGTTGCTGGCTAAAGAAGGACATGGTGCAGGCAGCATCAGTTACACAGCTCAGTGGTTTCCCTAAAAAGGTGTGCAAACACCTTCTGGTTTACTTACATATCATGCCAATCCCATAAGCCTTCCCAGAACAGCTTGCATACTGAATCATCAGACGGAGCCCCTGTTCCAGTTTGCTACCCGGGTGGTATGAAGGAGGGTCATGGACTTTCCAGACCAGAAAGCCATTCCCTAAAGCCCCAAGCTGGGAACTGCAGCCAGATGTGCAGCCTCTGACACATATGCTCAGAGCTTGAGCTCATCTACACCAAGACCAGGACTCACGTTGACATTCTGGAACAATACAGTACTGTAAGCACATGTACGCACTATAGCAATTCCTACTTCCTCTTCCTCCCTTGTCAGAACACTTCAGGGATTTGTAAGGGGAAAAAAACCCACAAAGCCTTCCTTTACGCAACTTTGGAACTGAATGCTTTGAGGAAAGATGTAACAGTAATAAAAAAAAAAAAATACATCTTGAGGGCAACTGGTGCTTAGGGAGGCTTAGCATATGCTGGTCTGATCTGGCTGCTGCTTCTTATACCAGTGCTATCAGCCCGGAGGGATACAGACACCTCTCCTGCTCCATCAAGTTCTTTCCTCATTGTTACTTTATATACTGTATTAGTAAATATCATGTTACAAGCTCAAACTCATCGTTTTCCTTCTTTACCACCTGGAAGCAGTACAAAATGTTCTGCTTTTCTCCAGGAAAGCTCAGAGCTGAGTTTCAACTACCACCACAGTAACAAATGCAGCTTTACCTACCTCCTGCCCTGGAGTAGAAGCACGTTACCAAAAGCACTACAACACAAAGGAGCCATAATAAAGATGACATGGAGAAAGACTGAGAAAGCAGGACATCACTTGCACTGTTACAGAAGTGAACTCTAGTATTCGTTCACATGCCCTCCAGCTGCTGCAAGTTGTTAACAAAACGTTCTGCTCACAATGGAGGGATTAGTTGGAGTGAGTTGACAAAGCTGCTCTAGGATGATGAAAGGTGTACGCATACCCGGAAGGATTGAGTTTGCCTCATTTCAGCACCACGTCGGTACACTGTGTCAGAAAGGTGCATCAGGATGCCCTTTTGACACAGGAATAGTCAAACAAACAAGTTCACTTCCAGGGCTTCTAGGACATAAGTGAAGCTAACATCTCAAAGGGATAGCCCTGTGAAGGGGGACAGAAATGGAGAAGCTTGGGTGGGGACGAGACTACAGGCTTGGTGTAGATCCCCCAATACACAGCCCTACCTAATCCCCTCTTTCCTTCCTTTGCTCTCACGCACTGCTCTGACCTCACCTCCCCTGCCTCTCCCACCCTTCCCCCGGGAAAGCTGCAGTCAGCATGTGGTTACATGAATGCTTGTTTCAATAGGTTCAGAAGCACTCACCCTCCCCACCCATCCCTATTCCTCTGCCTCTTGTGCTGCTGCTTTAGCGCTGTCCCTGCACAACTAACTGTTGAGTGGGAGGGAAGCTCTGTAAATGAGGTGAATGAAATGACCTAGGTTAAGAGAAAAAAAATTTATAGCTTGCCTTCAGCCTAGGTATTAGGAAAAAATTACTTACTGGGAGAGTGGTCAGACACTGGAACAGACTTCCTTGCAAGGTGGTTGACGTCCTGTGCCTATCTGTTCAAGATGTGTTTGGATAATGCCCTTAGTAACATGCTTCAACTTTCAGTTAGCCCTGAAGAGGTCAGGCAGGTGGACTCGATGATCTTTGTAAGTCATTTCCAACTGAACTATTCTACCTTAAACATTACCAACATAAGGAGAAAGAAGGGAGCAACAATGCAGGTCACAGAAGAAGGAAAGATAGCTTCTTACATTGTCTTTGCCAACAGAGAAAATGTTGATGCAACACCATCCTAAAGAGAAGGTGAACTTGGAGCATCTCTCCTACTGCTAGAATCAGCTTATTAGACTCCAGAAAACCTACCTGTGAAGGGGCTCAAAAGATCTCCTAGTTTGACACCTTGTACATCACAGACTAGATGCATCTAGTGGTATTGGACAAGAAAGTCTTTATATCATTTATGGATCTATGAGTCTATGATCTCTTACCCAACTCTGTCACAAGAGCATTTTTTCAGCCCATAAATTAGGCCTGTTCCAAAGGGATGAGTAAAGGGTGGAGACACACTTTCTCCTTGAATGGTGAGCAGTAAGAAAGAGATCCAGACCTCAGGTCCCTCCTCCCTCCACAATGAAGCTGTCTCAGAAAGGAACTGTTGGCTGTTTTGACCTTGAGACAAAATGGAAAAGTAGCTAGCCTTCCCTCAACAGTGTGCTCCATCAACTTCTGAAATCCAAAATAGCAGATGCTCCTTGCTGCCAGGACTGTAATTCATTAATGATCACACCAGCAGAACATTTTGGGAGGCATAACCAAATCTTCAGTTGGCAAACTTCAAAGCAACCTAAACTAGCAGAGGGATTGAAAATAAGAAGAAACTTTCAATACAGAAATGAACTCCCAACTGTAACTACAGCTAGCAAGATCTACAATCCATGCAAGAGCTGTGGAAAGGCTGGAGAAGCGCACGAACTTTGTCGCGGAAAACTGGGAGAAAGGGTGCTGGGCCAGGAAATGAAC
This sequence comes from Odontophorus gujanensis, assembly GCA_013399175.1. Taxonomy (NCBI): domain Eukaryota; kingdom Metazoa; phylum Chordata; class Aves; order Galliformes; family Odontophoridae; genus Odontophorus; species Odontophorus gujanensis. The sequence continues at coordinate 1,089,495 of VXAB01004669.1, read as the reverse complement.
TAGTGTGTTTAGAAAGCAGGAGCTGTGCTGTTAGCCTGGGTTCAAGGAAGCACCACTGCTTGGAAAGGAGTACCACAGAACTTTCAAAAGAGATAATGGCCCTGTGAAAACCTATGACAACTTCTGAAGGAAAGTACCTCCAACCCAGGAGGCAGCACTAGACCAAAACTACAGGGTAAAGAGAAGGAATGACAGAAAATAAGAATAGGAAAGACTAAAGGAATAATGCTGGGAAGTTGGTCATAAACATGTCAGCGAGTCTCAGAAGCAATCTCTACAATAGGACTGAAGAATCAAAGGAACTTCTTTCAAAGGCATCAATCCAAATACCTCAGGACCCTGGAGTACTGCTATCGCATCCTGGCACAGGCTTGGACAATCACACATTCCTGCCTTAAGAGTAAGGAATTTGTGAAACATTTTGTTAAAACAAGCCAGACCCTTCTTTCCCTCTAAGAGGTTCTTGTGATCCTGCTGCTTTGTCAGAAAGGCTGAAAAAGAATAATGTCTTTATTGAAAACTTGCTATTTACTTATTTGAGAAATAGTCAAGAGAGTGTATTGTGACACCATAGGAAACAAAAGATTAGGAAATACTCAAAAGGTAAAGGCTTTTTTTCCACTCACGTTTGACTTAAAAGGCCTCTTTGAGTTTACAGTTTACTGGAAAAAGGACTGTTTCCAGCTCCTGAGCCACCTCCAAAGCAAAGCCAATCTCTGGCAAAATTTATTTAAGACATGGAAAATAATTGCTTCAATGAATACTACCCTAAAAGGTCTCATCTTACCTGTCAAGAGCTGGAGTTAGACGGTAATCTTTGGTTGCTGACAGGATGGCTTTGATCAAATTATCTAGGGAGAAAGAAGAAGGCATTAGGAAGAAGCTCTAACTTCTAACAGAAATGAAAAACAAAGCGATGTAAAGCATCTGAAGCAGTTACTTGGAGGAAACAAGGTTCATATCGGGAATAACAACTTTTACTTGCATATACCTATTTTCTCTGGACAGTGATCTTCACAAACTGTCTGTGAAGATGTGATGGGCCAAGTTTTGATGTAGTGTACAAATGACTTGCACAGGGAGAGTGCCAGGAAACAGATATACTCCAGTTAAAGGCAGTGGTTTCACACCCACTTCCCTGGAACTGCAGTTCCACAAACACTTCAGACATGAAAAAGCCAATGCCACTGTCAATGCTTGCTTTCATGCAAGTTTTTACGCAGCTAAGTGGTGAACTGAATGTAGGACCAGCAAATAGATACAGTATTTCTCTGAAATACTCTTCTAGCATATAATTATTTTCAAATCAGGGATTTCATGTGTTAGGTATAGGTTCTATGTATCAGGTAGCCACGAGTAATTTCTGTTCTATGAGCTCACAGTCCTCCTGAATTCACAGGGACACATTCATTTTCTGTTTTTGAATCTGGCTTCTCCTAGCTTCAACTACACTGGAAAAGGTTGTGAACAATCAGTCCCCTTCCACCCTCCTTAGGAGATTACAATTATCTCTTAAATCCTCTCCCTACGCATACTGGTCAATTGGCTCAAAAGTGCTTAGGAAACAACCAGTCAAAAGGAGTAAATAAGCCTCATCTCTTTATGGAAGATTAAAAATGACACAGTACCATTGAAAAGACTGACATCAAGTAATTGCTTACAGTGAACATAAATAGTTTCCCTGATAGATGCTACTTATGGCATTTGGTATAGATTGGGCATCTCTTTTAAGCGAGGATTTCCGTTCTTATGTACGAGTTGCTCCATCACTGCAGAAACTGCAGGATGAGGGTGTAGGACAAACAAATGTACCAAACAACTTCGAGCCTGACAAGAAACTGGTGAGACACAAGGCAGACATAAAAAGGTGAAGAACAGAAAACCACAGATGGTTCCTCTCAAATTAATGAGTTTTTGACATGGCATTGTTGACAGTCCCTGCCAACTGCTGCAAGCTGGGAAGCTGTGGTTACTTTCAGAAGAAGACAATGTTCAGGAGTAGAATAAGGAAAGAAACAATTTGTAGGGTAAAAGCCACTTTACTTTGCTCACTGAAACAGTTTTTGTTTTCCTTCCTTTGAAGATTTCTTTCTGACATGCTGACAACAGACACCCTCTCCAACAGGAATGCTATTTCCCTAAGTCTTCTGCAACAACAGTAGGTTGTCATGACCTCTAATGGCTCCACGCCACAGCCCTCTCCTTGGCCTATCTCTTACACTGACTTTTACTACATGGTATACATTACTGTGGTTATTTTCCCACACTCTCAGAAAAAAAAGAGATCAAAGAATCCCATGTTGAGGGCTGCAACCTCCCATCTACCAAGCTTTTCTCATGCCAGGTTTGCTTTACCATCCAAAGATTAACACTCTGCATATCCTGGAGACCATGTTTTATATCAAAAACCACTGATTTTTTTTTCTCATCTTGCCAACTTATCAGAAGTGCCTTCATAGCAAATGTTCAGGAATTAAATATGACTACTTTAGGACTGGATATGGCAGCATCTGGAATGGGGATGTTCCCCATTCCCATCACTCAGCAAGAAAACACAAACAAACTAAACAAGATATGACATTCAGAAAAGATAAAAATAGCTAAATGGGAGATACTTCTTCAGTAAACCCCACAATCTAACAACACATGGCATCCAAAGAGGTTTGGATGAAGCACAAATCAGAAGTGTTATCACTCAAAACTGCTGACTGAAACTCAAAACAAAGTACTTTGCTGCCAAGTGCTGGCTCGTGGTAGCCATGAAGGCAGCCCAGATGCCCTCAGTGCCAGTTTCTCCAGTTGATCTTCCTCACTAGAAATCACATACAGAACTAGAACTACTAAAAGGAGAAGCTAATGGTGTGAGTAGGGGAGAAGCATTATATCTTTTCAGTTGTGCTGGAACTCTGCTAGAAGCTGGACACTACACTGCTGCTGAGGTGGGTACACTGCTCACAGCACCAGTGACCCACCTGCACTGAACATGGCAAAAACTGAAGGACTCTGAGCAGATCAATCCAAGGACAGTGTTTCAGGAAAGCAAGATTTGTTCCTGATAACTGCCAGGTTTTCTCCATCAGTTTTATTATTTTTAAAGGCATCAACAGTGTATGGCCCTTACTTTAACATGGACAGCACTGGTAGTAGGTTGACAGTTGGACTATATGATCTTAGAGGTCTTTACCAACCTTAACGATTCTATGAACCCATGCTTAAAGAGAGATCGTTTGGTTAGGGCAACAGCTATGCATACAATCTGTGGGGTTTTTTGGTAGATGGTTCACCCAGGCTATGAGGAAACCAAGGCATGAACGCAGACACATCTCTCTTGCTTGGCACCTGAGAGGAACAGAACACTGGCGGGTGTACAAGTGCACAAGGAGGGGCCAGGAGGGCCCTGAGTATACATGTTCTCAGTACTACAAAAGATAAAAGATAAAAATCCTTCCTGCTGCAAGCAACAGGTAAGTGTGCACTCACCTCCTGCTCCCACAGCCAAGGCATGCAGCCAGCTCAGATGTAACAGCACTCATTAGCTCAGACACATCCCCATTCAGGCAGATCTCATTCTTTGAGAGACATTTCCCACCTGGAAACATTTCAGCTATTTCTGTTTGGTTCAGAACCCCAAGCAAACCAGCCCAGCAGACATGCGTCAGCATCACATGCCTGGAGAGGTGAAACCTGGGGGGGCATGGTGCACAGACCAGAGCAGCTCTGAGGAGGACCAGCTCTGACCCAGCAGAACTCACGGCTGCCTCAGTGAACACTTACATCTAGTCTAAATCTCCCCTCTTTTAGTTTGAAACTGTTTTCCCTTCGCCCATCACAACAGAGCCTCCTGAAGAGTTTGTCCCCTTCTTTCTTACAGCCCTCCTTTAGATACAGGCATCCCTGGAGCCTTCTCTTCTCCAGGCTGAACAGCCTCAACTCCTCATAGGGTAGGCATTCCACTTCTTGGATCATTTTTGTGCCATTTCCGGTTAAAATGGCAATGGCTGCACAAATGCTACAAATCCTCAATGCTACAAATGTTACCACTCTTTCTGGGAGTGAAAGGTATCTCAGCATGGCTCCCCTTAGGATCAAAATCCCATACACGAGAGCAAGCTAGATAACACAAGCGATGTGGGCACAAATATTTCAGTTATTAGCGTTCAGGTGATTTTTTCTATAAACATGGCATTTAAACCAATTTTTGTATGGAATGAGAAGTTAAAATAACACAAGCCATCCCCAGCTCTACCTAACAGCCTGCAATGCACCCTTTAGAGAAGCCAGAGGAGTGCTTTCCTCCCTCCTACCCTGAGAAGCAGAGCGCACTGCTTGGCAAGAAGAAACAGGGAGTACAAAATACAACAGAATGGTTTCCCAGCTACCTGCCTGGGGCTCCAACCAGCACCAAGCTGGATAAGAATCACTTTGTAATGCTTCCAAATGAGTCAATCTTTGCAATTCCTTGGAGGGCACAGTCATCACAGCCTCCACGTTCTCCCAGTTTTAAATAATGAACACATCACCAGGGCAAGCAATCTATGACAGTTTTCCACAGTTAAAGTTTCTGTTTATTATACTTCTTCTCTTGTCACGGAGAATTTAGGTTACTGGGGACTGAGGGAGGTTATTTAATCCATTTGTCTATCAACCACTATGCACGCACTATTACTATACAAACAGAGCAATTTTTTTCCTCCCATCTAGAGGAGGAGTTGACCACATTTATCTAAGAATCCCGAGTTAACATGATATATTCTATCAGCTTTTCCATATAACAACAGAAGATTCAAAAGCAACTCAGGACTGCACGGTTTCTCTGAACTAAAGTACATCCTGACTTCAGGTTGACCCTGAAATTTTCAGACTTCAGAAAAACTAAAAGTAAATAGTTAGAAATTAGGCGGGCAGTGACCACACAGTGAGAGCCAGTCTAAGTCTGAATTCTATCATTTTTATCTGTTATTTATGTGGAAGAGTGGAGACCTTCACTGTAAATGTCAACAACACTTAGCACTGTTGTTCCTAATGCATAAGCTTCTTGCTAGTATCATTTAAAAAAAAACTGAGACCTTTCACTCTGCAGAGTTTACTGCAGCATCTCACAGGTCCTGCTTTCTGCCTGCTCTAAAAGCAGGCATGCTGGGCTGCTCTCAAATGGCCAAGAGAAGGGGCTGCAATATTTCAAATTTACTATTCCAGACAACTTCCTGTAAAATCAGCAAGTCTACCTGCCCTTATTGCCACCAATAAGAACTTGAAGAGTACGCATTAGGGTCACAGAACAGCATGTATGGGAGATGGAGTGATGTTTTACAGAAGGATTTGCCATCCCAGCACCCATTTCAAGGACACAGACTCAGGTCCCACCGCACACTCTGTCCCAGGAACACCCCATCCAGATCACAGTCTGTATTTTAGAGAAGCTGGAAACCCAGTGAGCACAACAGGAATCAAAGGAAGCCTGAAATTCCTTGCAGCAATTCTTCTTATTGATCAGCTGACTTTGTGATGTCCGTGCAAGAAAAAGCAGCCACAAAGACTTCCAGAACTTCTAGACATATTGCTTACACATGAACTGGCTCTCCAAGACAGTTAGCTACAAACTGCAGGAATCTGTCCTCAGATCAGCTCTTGTATGTAAACACAAGACAGTGTTTTCTTAAGGTTATAGCTGTGCCAGATTTAGGTGGTTTGCTTGACATGGACCTTAACAACAGCACTTAAAACCACCACTGCTTCCAATATCACAATACTTCCATTGATGATTTTTAATCATAGTAGAAGACACATATTTAGTGTTGTATAGATACAAAATACAAAACGAAAGACAGAAAAAAAGCCTCCCTAACAATTTTAGGATATCCTGGCATGTGGTAAATGTAAGCTCCAGAAAGCCCTTAAGGTCTTTTTTTATAACAAGATATAAATAAAATACATAACATTTGGACTCTTGATTTACATCGCAGTTTTAGAGCCTTCAGGGATTTTTTTTTTTTCCAAGCTTTTCTTCACAACCAAGAGTTTGCTTTTTTCAGAACACAAGCTTAGTTCCCAACATAATCCCACGGCTCGAAAAGTTGGGACATTAATTTAAAAAACAATTATGCCAGAAAACGGGCAACATTTTGCAATAACCAGGCATTAACCATTTTGATCCACATTCAACTCTGATGTACCGGTAGCAATAAAATCTGCAGTAACAGCCTTTAATCCATGCCAAATGAAAGTGAACCTTGAAGGATTTGTAACGAGCTGTCCAAAGATAAGAGGAAAAACAAAGACAGGTGTTAAAGAGGACTGTTATTCCTTCCATTGCTACATTTTTGATGCCACTTCTCAGGTGGCCAAGCAATGTCTTCAAGGCCAAATCCTCCTCAACAACTACTACAGCAATTTCTAATTTTCCTGAGCCTTGCAGAAGCATTGCAATACGGCACTTTAAACAACCAGAGAGCACCTGCTCTTCCCTCTAAAAGGCAGAAGACAGGAACAGCATTCATGTCTCAATTGCACTTTGACACTGCTGGGAAGAACTTTACTTTGGAATCACCCAATTAACTGCAAACTTGGGGCTCAAGATCCCCCTCAATCACTTTTTGCTTCTCAGCGGTTCGGAGAAGAGCTATTCTCTAATCACATTCAATAACAGCGCATTCATTTTTTAATTGAAATAAGGGACTCCAGTGGAAGGTTGTACTTTCCTCAAGAGACCTCAAGAGTGAAGGTTGATTTAACCTCAAAACCCTCAGTATTTCTTCCCTTTGGAGGCTTTATTCAGTAACAAAAAGATGTCCCTCTACCTCTTCCGAAACTGGAACATTCCACCCACAACCTCTCATTTAATTTCTTGAGACTATATAATCAGCTAGATTCCCTACGGAAATAGCAACATTTTTATAGACATATTCTCATGTGATAATGGCAACTATTACCAATTTTGGTCAAGTGTAAAATTCTAGTGGGAAATAGTTCAGAATTCTGTCTTGATCAAATTCAAGAAGAAACAGTGTTGTGTTAATACCTACTCAGAACAGAATTAACAGCTATACATGCCTGTGCATTGTGCTTAGTAGTTAAGAACACGTGGAAAAGAAGAAAATGCTCACAGCAGGGAAAACATCCATACAACAGAGTGTAGATAACAAAATCAAAGGAAAGTTGGAGAATTAAAGCAGAAGAAAGACATCTCATTATCAGGTAGATCCAGCCAAAAAGTAGGAAAGATGACTGCATACAGTACTTCAGTTTCTGTAAAGAGCTTCAAGAGCAGGTTGGGAAAGACATACTTTTCCAGTTGTGGATATCAATCTTGATGACCAAGTGAATATGCTTGCTCAAAGATAAAACACAGCTCATGCCAAGGAAATTAATGTGGAGGTATAACGATTTGAAGAGTTAACCACATGACACCTCTCCCTCCAGATGGGAAGAAAAAACATGTAAAATAAAAATAATAATAAAAACATAATAAAATAAAAAAATCCAAACCAAAACAAACAAACAAAAAAAGAAAATTCAAGAAAATAATAGGATTTCTTTTCCTGATAAAATTTTGATATGCCATCTTTGCACACTTGAAGAGTCAACGTTTTCACTGAAGATGAATGACCTCTCCCTCAAGAGACTAATGAAAGCACTGCAAAGCAGCACTGAACCATGGCTCTTCCCAGCAGCATTCACACAAAGGAAAACATTCAAATAAAACTGAGCATGAGAACAATTAACCCTTGCACAATATATCTATTAGTATTGGTGCTCTGGTAAACATCCCTCTTGTATCAGATGAAAATATGAAGTCCACTGTCCAGGACTACGTGCTACATTCAATAAATCTGTAGCACTTACAATATGTTCTTAATATTCTCATACTCCAGTGGGGGAAAAGTGGCTTTCTGGATTGCTGGTGAGAGCAAATGCTGAGCTGGTAACATGACAAACACTCCCTGAGAAATAAATATCACCTTCAACACCAAACCAATGCTGGGCCAGCAAAGCAGCCTCTCTGCTTAAAATGATCTAGCAGAAACAAAGGCAGAAGTGAAGACCTATAATTACTGCAATGCAATGGCACCATTACCAACCAAGTGCATGAAGGAGATATCACACATCTCATTGTTAGTTTTTTAGTGTATGCTATGCCATATGTTTTCACTTAAGTTTAAAAAACCCTGCAGCAACTCCCATCCTCATTACACAGAGATGATGCCAGATACTAGCTACTCTTTCTTATGAAAGCCTTTTATATTTCTTCAGCCACATGTACTGAGAAATTCTATTAATAGTCAGGTATTTCTCCAGCCTTGTTTGTTGCCCTGTTCCAAATAACTCTTTCCTTTTGCTTTAGCTACAGAGGTAAATTTGGGGAGGAGGCCCTCTGGGATAAATAATCTCACTAACACTATAAACAATTTTCCATTGCTTATTCATTGACAAACTTAACCCTGAAGGCCATGCACTTGCCAGAGGAACTCTGCAACCATATGGACAGCCTGTACATATCCATAACTCTGTGAAAACCTTCTGTGTAACACATGTAACTCATAGCCTGAGACTGTTACAGTCTCCTTGCTCTTCACAGACCAAAAAAAAAAAAAGCTGCAAGAACAGGCCTGGGGAGTGCTGGGAAAGAAGCATTTCAAAACAGCAAACGAGAGCCTTGCACATGGTGGAACATGGGAGGTATTCCAACATCTCAGCCAGTTCTGAAACAATAGCCTGGGACACAGGAGGGTGCTTGGGGTTGGAGCTGTCCTCCATGGACATCTTACCATTTAGCTTTTAGAGTTCCAGCTTCTTGTTACAGTCTGATCACGACAACTCAAAGCTGAGCAATTGAATCACGTTCCTGAAGGATATCCTTTACTTGGGCTGCATACACACTAACAAACAGGCAGCAGCATACTGTCCCACACGCATCTCCTATTAAATGCCAGTAAGCACAGCCCTTGTGTTCACCACCAGGACCAGAAAACACCTCCTCTAATTCCTAGTCCACGCACAGGTTCAGATGCTCACACAGGTGAGTGACCCCTCTGGGTAGGAAGCCGAAACACATCCACTTTCTTTTTCCGGGAAGGTGCAAGGACTTAATCTCTTTGTACAACAAGATCAACTTCCTTTGAGGCTTCTTTACTAATAGAGATGCAACCAAGGAGCCACAGAGACGCATCCTATTGTTGACTCTGCCAAGTCACACAGCAAGAGACAACAAAGCTCAACATGACACTGGCAGGCTCACTATTAAAGTAAGTGCAGTCAAATGTGACAATGGGCTGTTCAGTAATGTGGTCATTCTTTGTCATTTAAAAAATCCTGATTTAGATTCTGAAAAATATCCACATACATTCACAGCCAGCTACAGAAGCCACAGCTGTGGGAAATCTAGAGCCATTGTTTCACTGAAGGCCGAAGAGATACTTGGAGAGATCGTTTGGGGTTAAAACTTGCAAGCAAAAACATCATGCTTTTTCAGAAAATATGACACATTTGCACACAGAGAGAGCAAGAGTTCTCAAAATGGGCTACAGACATCTGTGATGAATGCACTGATGCCTTAAATCTGCTGTACTGGCTCCCACGCTGAGACAGTTGTCAGCTCTGCTTCTGTCTCAAGTAGCAGGCGACTGGGATCTGGTAAGCAGGCCTTAATCTTGGGTGAACAGAGGGATCAGAGTCAACACATGCAAATGTCTATTTAAGGCACTTTAAGAAAAAGGTACACTGCTCCTCAAAAATTCCTCCTCATATTTCTAATTCATTGCACAGGACACTCAGGAACCACCTTACCGTACTCGCCATCTCGTGAGCTCCTGTTCATAAGGAAGTAGGGAAACCAACTGCTTATACCTGCGTTTCTTTCACTTAGTAGACAAGTAATCAGTAACATGGTTAATCAACAACAGCAGCAGTTTCCAATCCGACATGAAATGCAATAGTTTATTTCAGAACCAGAATCTTTAAAGGGACATCAAGAGTGCAAATGCATTCATACTTAGAACAACATTCACCTTGGGAGCTGCCTAAGGCAAATGCTCTTCTTGGACAGAGTGAAGTCTAGACCATAAAAACCCCTTGCACACACTAATGGCCAAATCAGATAATGGCCAAAGGACTAAAGGTGCATTCTTTCTGGAAAAACGTCGAATGTTAAGCTTTCTAAGTTATACCACATGCTTTTTATCATCTTGAGATGGAAAAATCATCTTTGCAATCAGATTCTTTTTGAAGCAAATGAAGATCCCTAAAGAACTGTCAAAATGATCTGCATGTTGTCTTCTTGATATGACCGCCTTTACAGAGCTGAGTCCTGCCCTTAAAATTCCTGACCTTTTCCACTCTTCCGCATGTGATTTATCCAGATGTGTTACTCCAAATTAGTGCAGCTCAGTAAACAACACTCTTCAAAAGCTGCTTTGCCATTAAGTCTGCAAAACTGGAATTGTTCTTTCTCAGACCAGTGAACACCAAGTGGTGGATAGAAAAGGACTTTTTCTTTTCTGGAGACAAAGCAAAGAAAAACTTTGCTATGAGTTCAAAGACCTTTTAGCTAGAAGCCTGAAGAACAGAAAGAAATGTTAAGAAAAGAGAACAGAATGTATTATCACTGAAGCTGCTCAGAGCCTATCAATTTCATAACTTTGGTTCTTTCAAGCTACTACAGGGAACTTTCTCTAAGTTTCTTGGAATATGCAGCATTACTGAAAGTGAGCTCATCCACTAAGTGTATTTCACACAAAAAGCTTTTGCGCTTGGACTGGACCACAGTCACTTGAAAACACTGGGGAATAGAATATTCACCGAAGTTCTCAGCACAACCTTCCCATTACCACGCCAGCTACGATCAGCCTCTGTAAACACCAGCACCTTCCTCAGTTGATTCACGTCGAAAATCCCAGCTGCTGGCGTCACCATGTGAGCCCAGCAAAACTCCTGCCCCATCTGTTTCAACACAGGCACGTCCATCTACGCTTTCTCATCCCCCTGACTACGCATTTTCCCATGCACATCCCACTTGGACAGTCTTCATCTCGCACCAGCACGTGACTTATCTCCCCACTGCCTGCCTAGGTTGTTTGGATATCATCAGATTGCTCCGACTGAAAGCCCTAATGAGGTGCTGATCCCATCATCCCATCACTCAACTGAGCCAGGAGACGTCCCGCGGGACCGGCCAGAAAAGACTGATGCAAGAATTCCAAGTGATGTGTAACATGAAAGGGCGCTTTTCGCATCGCTAGGACTCGCAGCCTGTCAGCACAGCCATTAGAAATCCTGGGTTACAGGAGTTTATAATTCAACCCTCCCACACACACAACTTGCTCCAGACTGAAACTTGGCACAAAATTCAGTCCCAGGAGGGCATTAAAAAAATAACCCATTCAACTGTTTCCGTCCCATGGCTTCAGCTCTCAGCCACTTAAATAATGGCAATTTCTCATTTCTCTTTTTAACTGAGGAAATCCAATATAAAACACCAGATTTACATAACATTGCAGTGGTGATACAAGCTGGCAACAAACGCAGGACGAGGGCTGCCAGAGCCATTCCATCATCCCCTTTTGGTGAATTTCTCCATTTGGATTCAGTTTAATGGAATGATTTTTATTAAGTCTAGCTGACACCGTGTGTAATCTGCAAATCCCACCTCCACGTTGGGCAGGCAGCATGCCCCAGCCTTGTGCACCTCGCGTGCCCGTTGGAAGGGGATGAGTCCTTCTGCAGTCAGTGCAGCCAGTGTTATTTTTCGAGGCATCTGCTGCAGTCTGCTGGCTCCTGCACAGCACACCTGAGATGCTGTCCCTGCTGCCATATTACAGCTGCAGGACAGGACGTATCACAATCACCACCAAGGCACCTAAAGAGATTTCTCCTATTTGTTACACAAGCACACAAATAGGAACAACTATAAAATAAAGACGTGATCAAACGATACAAGAAGAAAACAAAGCATCTGCAGAGCCACGTTCTTTATTCAGTAGCTGCATAAATCTCTCATACCTTGTCCTTTAATTCCAAATGGGGGTACAAAGTCCCTGATACGAGCCCATCTCCTAAAGGAATCATCTAAGAACATTGGTGCCGGCTTCGAGAACCTGAGGAAATTAAAAAAAGAGAGAAAAATTAACTCCTTATTTAGGAAGATCCAGTTTCTGCAGGGAGCTGGAGAGAATCCAGATCTTAGTGCTGACTACGGACTCACTGATAATACCACAACATCACATTTTACTATTAACCAAAGGTGCCTGTGAATCTGTTAATGAAGACACACAGAAACCTCAAGTCCTGAGCTTGACAGTCACTTCAGTTCAACAATTTAGAAGGACATGCTGAACTTCCACGCTATTGTTTGCTGCTAATTTAGCTACAATAAGTTGTAAATTGCAACCAGAGTTTATGTGGTTTTGCTTCAAGCCTTGTAGGCACGAGCCAACTTATGGGCTGTCTATGCCAGCGTGTGAAAGCATGTGAGGAAGGGGTGCAGAGCTCCTTTATATTGTTCATTACACGTACTCTTTGCACTCCAATGCACATATCTGCATGCTCTGGGCAGATGTGCATGGTTACAAAGCAGGAACTAGCTGCTCCCATTGCTGCTTCTGCCTCATGCATATGCAGATACACAGCAGCTCTCATCACAAAGGCATAAAGAAAGCAGTGCAGGAGACCACAAAGTAGCACTTGGTTTACAGAGGACAGAAATTCAGTACAGATGTAGGTGTTTTCTTCTGCATTCATTATTGTATAAATGATTCAAGAGACATCCTTGCCAAACCACACAGTTGTGATCTATTCAAAATCACTTAGAAAGAGAGAACTAGTTATTCTTAACCATGTGATTGTGGGAATACAATTAACCTAATTACACCCTCAACAGAAAAAAAACAGCAGCTACTAAAAATTTGTCCCTTCTAGAAGCAAAACAATTAGTGCTTTGCCAAAGAAGCTACAATACTGACTTCCATACCAGACCACTTCTGAGTGTACCGAGATCAGTGCTAATACTATAACAATTGGTGTTAATAACTATTAGAAAACTGTTCAATCAGTCATACCAGAACAGCAGCGAGGATGTTCTGGATCAGGATCAGACTATGAAATGAAGGCGGGAATGTACTGTGCCTTGGGAGTCAGAGAGTTCAGTACACCTCAAGCACAATGTACAGGTATCTGAAGAAGACAGAACCTGGCTAATCTAGATCTTGCTGTCAGGAAGGATGAAAGCAGGGTTTGCCGCTGCTCCTTCAGGCTGTTTGTGCACTCAGCATGCAAATCCACGTTACTGCAATCCTGTAACTTCTTGCACCTGAACCATCTGATTTAAGATAAACTCATTGACACTACGCCGCCGTCATGGACACAGAAACAACACCAGATAGCGGCGCAGTGAGGAAATGTTGGAATGAACATAAACTGCAAAATAAAGTCCAATCTGAGCCAATGGGAGGTTAGAAATCCCTGGGAATGCAGGAGACAGAAAGCAGGAGTGTTTAACAAAAGAAGAGCAGAACATTGCAACTCACCCCTGAGTACTGCTTCACATTCACTCACACAACCTTTAGTTAGATAATCTATAGCCATAAACACAGGATGCACAGATTAGGTGGTTGATCTAGAAAACAAGGAGTGTTTGCCCGAAGCCCATAAGAGAGCAGAGAATATGAAAGGATTGGTATAATTTTATCTGGGAAAAAATAGGGAAGATGTGTTAGATACATCAGAGCTGCTGAATACCTCAAGGAAAAGAGCAGAAAAACAACAACACTCCACAGCCCTGTTCAAAACAAAGCAAAATAACAACAAGAAAGGATACAATAACACCCTGACGATACTCTAAGAACTTCAATAACATGACAAATTAGTTCCTTGTTTGTACTTCTGATTCTTCAAGCTCTGATGCACCGAAATGTAAGTATTGCGTTACGCTGTTGGGTCTCCCAGGAGTTCTCTCTGCCTTCTTCCAACATCAACAGGAAGAATTCTTTGCAGGATTCTCATGCAATGCAGGAGTTAGAACCCAAATGGTTGCAGGACAGATGCTCACAGCTTTTCCTTCTGAGCTAACAGCAGAATGTTGCCCCAGAAGGGTACCCACATTCCACAAGCAGTAGCCTCAGTGCAGGGCAATGGCACTGCTTGGGGGGCACCACCAGTGGTGGGCTGATTTTGTTAGGTCACCAAATAGCTCTGGTTTTGTGGTGCTTAAAGAGGAGGGTGAAGTGCCTACTGACCTTCTTACTGCATTTGCTGCAAGTGAGAAGGAAGTTTTCTAGCAAATACTGCAAGAGCTTTAGGCCTCCTACTGTTACCTGGTAGTATGTAACACTACTTTACTCAGAGCCAGGGACTTCTAATCAACTTTCTGACTTTGAATTCACACTTCTTCTTCATTTAAGTCCACTGAGGAACAGGTTTGGGAGAAATACTACTGCCATGTGGGGAAAAAAAAGAGCGCTTAAAGGATATTTAGCTCCCATAAATTTTGAAGGTAATCCCATTCTGGAAATATTAAAAGATCATGAATGCCATAAGCACATGATCTATGAAAAGTACTTTGCCACCCCAGTAAATCAGAGCAGACCAGCACCAATGTCTGGCAGTGACAGGGAAATGCTGTCTGCCAGAGCTCTCCAGGAGCATGGCTGCTCTGTCTCGGCTCTGAAGCGTGTCTGGTGTATTCTAGGACCCTTCAGGAAACATCAGAATATGCCTCAAACAGTCCATGGGAATGCTCTCAGCAGAGCACCTAAAATACATTCCAAGGAATGTGTGGGAGTTTGTCAAACGGAAAAACTAAATGCCTCTGACTGATACTAAATGTTGTATTTACTGAGCATCTTACACATGGGATGCAGCATTTCACCCAAGTCACAGAAAAACGGAGGTCGGAAAAGAGCTCTAAGATAACCAAATTCAACCCCACCCCACCATGCCCTCCGACCACATCCCTCAGTGACACATCTCCACATTCCTTGAACACCCCCAGGGATGGTGACCCCACCATGTCCCTGTGCAGCCTGTGCCAGCGCATCAGCACTGCTTAGGAGAAGAGATTGTTCCTAATATCCAACCTGAAGTCATCCACCATGGCTATCTAAAAGGCAGGCCACCCTCATGGCTTCAGAACTGAAAGAGGTTTGTGCTCTATGGGAAGACAGCATGTAAAGCAAGAGTCTCTGTTTTTCAAATTCAAATTTCAAGCACTTCCCCTTTATTCCACCTTAAATTCCCAAACTGACACAATGCTACTTCATATCACAGCAGCCACGAAGGGGTGAGGAATTCGGGTGTTCATGGTGCACAGCTGTGACCTTTGTGATTTGGGAGGCAAACACCAATCATCTCAAAATCTCTAGTCTGAATAGTATACCCTAGCAAAGGATGTCTCAATAGACAAAAATAGCCATTGAATAATTTCAGATACTTCATCTCAGGTACAATCCTTTGCCTATTGCTACCTGCTATTCTCAAGGCAATTAAATACACAAATGCATAGAGAGGAATAAGCTCAGTCAAAGTGAAAGCAAAATAAATACAACAGCTAATAGTCTTTTGCTAGAAGACGGAGGGAGGAAGACGGCCAAGTCCCTGAAAGAGTTGAGGAAAGGATGGCACTACGTATCTAGAAATCAGGCAGTGGGAAAAGGGAGTTGGGCACCCACTAAGCTCCATTGTGAGTTTATTTCTCAGCTGCTTCCCTCCATGAAATACTAGGAGTTCAGCTGTTCCATTTTTTGTTTCTTCTTTAGAGAGAATCAGTAGGGGAAAACTGCAAGATGAAGGAAAATTCAACTGTATTAGAACCTGGAGTTGTACATAACTGCACATTACATTTGTGAAAGGACATGGAAAGCCTCCAACATGAGGTGTGTGCTTTATTTTGTTTTAAAAAAAAAATGAAAAAATTACTGATGTGTTCTGGCAAGATTTCCATGCTCTCCTTTGTTTGCTTATACTGAAAAGCATCCACGGTTAGAAAGAACAAAATCTACCAACTTTATTAATAAGACAGCTGAAATACAAACCAAAGCACTCTAGCATTGAATAATTAGCACTGAGAGATTTATAAAAGCACAGGGAGAAGGTCTAAACTAACCTTCTCCTTTCTCCCTAGTGAGACCTAGATGTATGCGCTCTCCCTTGCCTTCCTTCTCTGGGAAGCAGCCTGGTTTGATAGCACAGGGAATGAGACTTGTGATGTCCCAATTTCACATTTCTTATTGACATTAATCCTCTGTCAGAAATCCAAGCAGCTCAAAGATTCCTCAAGCAGCTGAAAAATTTAAGAAACCGCATTAATAAGGATTAAACCCATCCTACAAGCAACATACTTCTTTTCCTAAATCAGCAAATAAACGAGCCAAAAACGGATGGTTGCAAGGAGGAAATCTTTGACAATAGAGATTGGGCTAAAAATTAAGTTGATCTTGAACTGTAGAAATGGTCTAAAATAAATGAGACATTGTGGTAAAGACATCTTACTACTGAAGAACAGCCACCATGGGTCAGTACCACCTACCATTGTCATTTGAAACTCACATTTTTTCTTGCTATTGCAGTCCATTAAGCACTCCACTATATTCAGGATTAGAAAGCATCAGCTCCAGGGCCATTCCCAGCTCTGGGCCTCATGCAAAAAGCCATGAACAAACTGGAAACAGGAGAGCTGCAGGAGAGCTATGAAAAAGATCTAGGGTCTAGAAAACATGATCTCTGAAGAGAACTAGAAATAAGTGACTTTGTTTAGTCCGGTGAATAGAAATTGAAAGAGGACATGATAAACCCTTAAATATTGCAAGTCTGTTGCACAAGAGAGAGGTTATATCTCCTTATCTCTGGTGAGTAGAAGTAGGAGCCCTGTAGAATTAGGAGCTTAAAATGTTTTAGAGGAAACAAGCATTAGAAAAATGTTTCTTATGCTTGGGATTATCATGTATTGAAATCTACTACCTGCACACGTGTTACAGAACCTGAACTAACTGCATTCATTTCTTTTTGTATTGTTCTATTTGCATCTATTAAGAATGGATTAGTCATAGCTGTGTCCACTTTTAAGTGGGAAAATTAAATAGATGACCTTTTGAAGCTCTGCACTAGTCTACTTCTTTGTACCACTTTCACACTGGGTTAATGTTGCTAGGAGGTGTCAGAGTGCCCAAGCCATAGTCTGCTGTAGTGGGGCATCAAGAACTACCTGTCAGACTCCTTGGGACTCTCAAGTATTTACCTTTACATACGGTAATCAAATTTCAGTACAAACACAGCTTCAGATAAGCAGCACATGGGTTTTGCAAGCCTGCTGCCTGCCAAGACTGTCTTCTGTTTGTACCCAGTACCTTTGTGATAAACAGGAAGACACGTAAAGTTTAACCTTTCTGCAGTCATTAATATCTTGTGCTTACGCACGGCCAGGACACAAAATCAAAGACTGATTAAATATTGTCTGTCTCTCCTGATAATTGACCACTTTATAACATGGATGAAGTCTAACACAGTGTCCTGATGAGCTTACCTAGAGGGACTTTGTATAATGGCAATAATGATGCATGAGACTGTAAAGTTTTTGAGATAAAACCTATAAATGATAACAACCCCAAGAAATCAGTTTGCCTAATGCAACCAATTCCTCAGACTCTGCTACGGGTTCTCCAAACGCTTCAGACAAAAAACACACGTGCACTCACAAAAATAACAAGATGCTTCGTTTAAAGGCTCACTTCCTTTTGGGAAAGAAAAAAAGCTATAAAACTCAAGCTACAAAACTCAAACAAGACAGAAACTTTGTCCTAACCTGCCTCATGGCACAGCACATAAGACAATGTGGAAAACTTGTCATTGTTCAGAGAACCCTCTAATACCAAGGCACAATCAGGTAGGGGGTGAAAAGCTGACTTCAAGACACGGTAGAATAATGTTAGCTTAAAAAACAGTCTTCTAGCAACATAGTTTGTTTTTCATGACTTATTGTCAAAGACGTGAGATTGAATTACAGCTAGTTTTTCCTACCAAAAGCCAGGTGGGGCATTTGTGGCCTTTGAGGGAGCACTGAGCCAAATAGATGAGATTACATGGTATTTGAAAACATGATGAAGGTGAGCAAAAACAGACTATAATTGCTGCTTGAGCTTTCAAAGCCTTCCAAGCAAAGAAAAAAAAAATAGTGATGAGAACGGAAAGAGAATGGATCCAGTTCTTTCCCCAGCAGAAAGACTCAGCCCACATGGAAGATGCCAGCCACCAACTCCATCAGTCAGACAAAGTTTAGCACAATTATGGTCCAGCTCACATTTCACCAGAACAGAAAGGAAATCACTGTTTCTTATTAAAAAGAATAGGAGGGCAGTTGTTTAGGATCACTGCTGCTGCACTCCATACTTTTACCAAAAAGCAGTGAATCGGATCCTTGTGGTGAAGATCTAACGTATGCACCAGAAAACTGCAGGTGATGGCCACAGCTCACATCACTGACCTGTTGTCCTTCATCATAGATGTCTGATCAGTTAAAATGAGTGACTGCACTTCAGTTTTAGAAAACCACCTCCATCCTATCGGCAGGTAAGAGTACACCCATGGCCACGTCACTTCTGCAATCCTCCCTTACCCACCAGACTTAAGGCAGAACACACCAAATTGTATTTCATTCTTTCAAAACCCTTTGATTTTGTTTCCTGCTACCACATTTCAGATACCTGTCCTGAGGTTATTCTACTGTACCAGAACAATTTTCCAATTTGAAAACACTGAAGCGCATAGTGAATTTTTTAGTGGTCTCCATGATGAGTAATAACCGCACTGCAGAAAGAGCCTGGAATACTTAATTCTTCCAACTAGAACAGCCAAACACAGAACAGATGTGACTGCTCTGTACATGTATAGTAGAGGGGATGCAGCAAGGGAGGAAAAGAGCTAGGGAAGCTAATGAAAAAAGAGGAACAAGAGGTAAACATGACCAGATAATTTATACATCCAAACTGAAGACAAAAGGAAGGTAATGGGCAAACTCCAAAACAGCCTTGTGATGGAAGCTGAGGAAGACAGGCAAGTGCAAAACAGATTACTCAAGTGAAGCTTCATCAATTTACAAGAAGAGTTGTATGATTTGGTGTCTGCATGGGCAGGAGATTAGACTTTGTAATTTATTTGGCTCCTGAATGCCAGGTAATCTTTTACATCTGGCACATTACTCTTTTCCAGGTTCAAAATTTCCTTAGGGAAAAAATTTCCTGTGTAAGTCATACTGGAGCAACGATGTTGGTAGAATAAATGTCAGTGTTTCAGGCACCATTCCTGAAACAGAAAGTTTGTTCAGAGAGAGAACAGTGTCACGTTATTCCAGAACTATCAATGCCTTTTAATAACCTAGACAAAAGAAAAAACAAAAAAACCTATTAAGATTATATGGAAAATACTAATTTGCTTCAGTGCACAAACCATGGCATTAGCAGAGGCGTTGTTGGCTCTTCTGACTTTGTTATAAATAATACAATATTCTAAAACATCTTACAGGACCCAGTTTCCTAAAAGAATTTCAACTTTCACATAAGTAAAAAAAGTAATGATAATTTAAAAGAAAAAAAAAAAAAAGGATTTTCTTAGCCTTATAGTTGGAAATGAGATTTTCATAGCTGGTAGAGTATCTGAAACCTGAGGAAAAATACAAAATAATGATTATTTCCAAAATGCTTGCATTTTCTGTTCTGACTCATCATTACTGAGTATTTGTAGGTTGCAGTTCTCATTGGTGCAAGTTTCATCAGTGACCTCCACGCGGTACAGAGAAAGCCTCCCCAGTGAAAATGCACCCAAAGGAAAAAAAAAAAAGTGAAAGCAAAACAATAACAGCAGAAGTCATTCACAGAAGCTATTCTGCCTACAGCAGCTTACAGTACACAGGCAGCCAGACGATAAAATGCAGAGAAACAAAGACAAGAATAAAGTAAATTGTTCCGCTTCTTTGTATACTATGTAAATGGACACTCAAAGACCATCACACGGATAGTCCATTGTGATGCTGCATAGAATTTTTTTTCTTGTCATTTTAAAAAAAGATTTTAGTCATCACAATCTGTGTTTGACATAAAAAAACAGCACAGCAATGGCAATCAAGTCTACAGTTCCATGGAGAAAATAGGAAGATAAGAACTAGAAATAATGAAGATCTTAAGAGAGCTCTGCAGTGAAAACAAAAAAGGATTAAATTCATAGAATCATAGAATCACCACAGTTGGAGAAGACATTCAAGATCACCTAGCCCAACATCCACCTTGCATCAATGTTTACCCAATTAACCATATCCCTTAGTACAACATCAAAACGTTTCATGAACACCTCCAGGGATGGTGATTCAACCACCTCCCTGGGCAGCCCATTCCAGTGCTTGACTGCCCTTACAGAGAATAAATTTTTCAGGTGAAAAATTCAACATCCAACCTGAACTCATGGGAGATGCTGGGCAAGCAGTGATTTCTTAACTTCTTGAAACTGGACAAGACTTTCCAGTTGAAATCCACATCATAACTTTGCACCCTAACTCAAAGAATAGTGAGTGGGTGGAGATGATCACCACTGCACAAATTCCTAATTCCTTGAACAATTTACACTGGCACGCTCCTTCTCATATAAAGTTGTTCAAGAAGCAATGGTGAGATTCTCAAGGTTGCTTTTTAGTCAAAAAAGCATAATTCAGCTGATCAGAGAATACAGTTCTTTTCTTTCTATGAAGTACAACACAAAGTAACACAGCTTTGGGTGACATCATCCAGGTACATAAAAAGAAACCAACATCCACTTGATGTGTATTTGTACAATCACGGAACCAAAGAATCGTAAAGGGTTGGAAGGGATCTCTGAAGACCACTAATATCAGAATAGCATCACACAGCTACAACTGAATTACAAAGCTATCGATGAGATCCATATCCTAACAGGAAAAATTCCATTTGTGTTTCTGTTCCTTTACTGTACAATAGTCTTCATGTTCTACTGGAGGGCAGATTGGTGGCAGGCAGATGTTCCTATTTAAAGTTCAGACACAGGCTTTTGCTTCCTCTAACCTCCAAGAATTTTAGCATCCCACAGGCACTGTTTGGGAGCCCAGACAAAAAAGACCAAAGCAAATGCATTGCAGGTGCCAGTAGGTCCCTCTAACTTCGCAGAATGATTGACATGGGAGATAGATCCCCTGTGCCCAGTTTCATGTCATTCTTTATCTCCTCACCTTATTAATTCCAGCCCCTAGCCTGTGAGTTCTCAGTACAGCAACATGCATTAGAATCTTCCAGATAACATCAGTGCTGTTTAATTTAAGCCTCTCTCCTTTGGTCCCATGGTTTTAAAAATAAACAAGAATTTTAACAGAACAAGGCTAAGACGCTGTGCTTATAAAATCTCTGTCTCAGTACTTGTTCCACAGATAAGGCACGGAGACTGGGCACTGGAGAAAGCTTATATCCAAGAAGCCACCTGGCAAAAATGAAAAGATTTACTGACTAAAGGAGAAAGTGGGTGGAGTGGATTCACTACTCAAAGCAAAAGGATGCTGGCCTTTTTCCTTACTACCACCTGAAGAACAGCACAGACCTCCTCATTCCAGGAATGGAGATTTTCGGTGAGATCCTTCATTCCAGCAAGTTCCCACAGGACAAGCCAGTAGCAAAAAAGGATGCTGCTGGTTTATGCATTTAAGATTTATGTAAGTCACCGAAATAAATGCTAAATATTATTAGCTACTAAAGGAAATGGATATGGTGAAGATGAGGGGATAAAAAAACAACATACAGACATGTTTTCTCTTTCAAAATCCTTGATAAAGAAAGCACTTCTCCTACAGCTGTGGGAAAGAAAACAAATCATAATGGTGAAAGTTAAAGTCTCATGTTTTGACTGCTATTAAAGGGGGATATGGCACATGCACAAAATGGAGCTCGAGCGAACCCAGGTCCCGAAGTACAGAAATGCTTCACTCCCCCCATTATTGCCCTGGCAGCAGTCCCCAGGTACCCAGAACCACCACAATGGCAGCAGGGCTGCCTGACACAGCTCATGCCCAACCAACAGTATTCTAGGAGCAGGGGAATGGGAGAGTGGTGCAAAGGACAGAGTAAGCTCATAACCCCACACTCCCCAGATCCATCACAATAGTCACAAAGGGAGTAAAGTACTCTCTGACTGAGCCTGGAGTTCCACTTATTCAATGTATTTTCTTGGCATCACCCATTTTGGGTTTATTTTTTCAATCTTCCCTTTGCCCACCTATGTTTGTACAACCAGACAGATGGGCTGAACAACCACTGCAGTATGCAAGGGCTCCACAAACAATTTCTGACAATTTACATCTGCCATAGAGAAGGTTTTCGCGTTTTTATTCCACTTCTTGAAAGTAATAAAACCAGCTTCATAAAGGTATTAAACTTTGCACTTCAGACATGTTCAGCATGACAGTGCAGGAAATCTTGCCCTTACGATGACAAATCACGTTTGTTCTCCTTCAATCTTACCTTTAACAAAGCTACCACCTTCATAGGAAAAGATGGAAAAAAACTCATGAAAACTCACAGTCTAAAAAGCAAAACTTTTGGAATGTGTTGGCAAAGAAAATGAAGAGCATTATATAAATAGTGAGTTATCTCAATCACCAGCTATTTCTAATGCTTTATCATCTTAAGTACTTTTACCCTCCAATAAATCAGCAAATACTTACTCACTCGTTGGAGCTTACTGAAGTGCAACAGAAGAAATAACAAGAAGTAACAAGAAAGCTATGGTATAAGCTACCAAAAAAAAAATTCCTTAAAAATAAGAATTTATTATCCAAAGTGTCGTAAGACCCTAGAACACATTTTGACCACCCTTCCCAATCAATCCCAAAAGGCTACTGCTCTAAAACCAATTTCCCTGCATTAGCTGAATACAGTTTAAATAACAAAGCTGAAGCATGCAAACCCATCTAATTTAGGACACACTTAATTTCCCCCATCTAAACAGAAAGCTGAAGGGCTACTTCAGCTGAGGAGCCCTTCATCGTGATGACAGGAGAAGAGCAGATCTTCATTAGCCAGCAAAGCAGCAGCACCATGGGCCAAATGGAAAAGTTCCCACAGGTATTTATGGGCGCAGTATTCAAGAAGACTGAAAACAGACAACCACAAAACAAGCAAACACGGCAGCATCACCACACATTGTTCACCTCCACACTGCTCAAGCTCAGCCCTCCTGAGGTGCACCGTTCCCTCCTATAGGCTGTTCCTCCTTTTACCTTGGTGCAGTTGGCAGTGATGTTGGCAAGCAGCCCAGTGATAAACCTGCAGAACCTCACATCAACGCTGCGTAAACATCGCTGCCTGAACTTAAGCATCCACATAATCAAAGTCTTTCACGAACAATCAGCCCTGGGTTGAATTCAACAGAAACTGCACAGCTATGTGTCTTCTCAACAAATCAGGTCATTCGTGTTGACCTACTTGCCTTCTAGCAATTACTTCTGAACAGCCCAGTGCAGATTTTTCTGTAGAAACAGACTGATAGGTGCTTTGCAGCACTGGTTTTCATCTTAGTCACGAAGTGTCTCACATGGGCAGCCCTGCTGGTGATCATGAGCTCCAGAGCAACAGAGAAAGTCCGCTTCTGACGGCCTCTATCAGCTAACTCAGGAAAAACAGAATCCCTCATTACAGGGATTAACATCTCCCATGTTGGAATTACAGGCAAAAATACAAGAGCAGATTTAGCTGAAATAAAGGTAAGCAGGAACAACAAAAACCTTCCCAATGTGCCAGTGGCTGGCACAGCCTTGAGTAATCCATAGCAGACAGTGTGAGCTTTCATTCAATGTTTACTTATTTCTTCTTTTGATATCAAGGTGTGCTTAGAAATCAAAATCACCTTTGCCTGTTTTGTTTGCTTTTACACACACACTAAGTTACAGCAAGCATTTCCTGGGCTCTGAGAACAGCAAAATAAGCCCAAAGCAGAGCCCAAGGATTACAGTCACTGTGTCTCACAGGAAGGAAAAAAAGAGCTGCTTGACTTTCAGCTTGGCATTCTTTTTCAAGGATTCATTAATTTGATTGCACAGCAGTAGAGAAAATCCTACCTAAGGAAGCAAGCTAGACTGTAGAGGAGCAGATCAGGGTTCAAAATCTTTTCTCTAAAAACGGCAATAAGTGGATGTCCAAGGTGAAGTAAAGAAAAGGGCAAAGTGACAGAATATCTCCTCCCTAACTTTCACACAGCTTTCAAATGCTTTCAGCTCAGTGGATTTCCTGAGTTTGATGTGGTTTGTCTAATCAGTAACCCCCTTCCCTCCCAGAAACGTAGCACTCCTCCAAATATTTGTCCAGACTCTCCTGGAATCCATACAGACGCTTTGCAGCTACCACATTCCTTGTCAAGGAGTTGCCCAGGTATATTACCCGACGCACAAAGAAGGGAATCACTGGGGCTCTTTTTGATGTATTTAAGTAGAAACAGGTTATGCAGAAAGACTTTATCGGAGTTTTTTCCCTTCTTTCTTTCCTGCAGTAGAAGTTAAGGGAGAGTGGAGCTCAGGTAGAGCTCATGTGCTGTCTCTATCAGCCTGTGGGAAGTACAGGAGCATGTACACTTTGGTATAGCAATGCTGACTTAAAGTTCAGTCTTGT
Organism: Odontophorus gujanensis; assembly: GCA_013399175.1. NCBI lineage: Eukaryota > Metazoa > Chordata > Aves > Galliformes > Odontophoridae > Odontophorus > Odontophorus gujanensis. The sequence goes on along the minus strand of VXAB01004669.1, from coordinate 1,064,863 downwards.
GTGGGAAGTGTTGACAAATTCCCTCTGGTAGACACTGAAATCATTCAACCAATTAACCAAGATTAGATTAGTTTTGAAAAATGGTATGAATAAGATGTGTGCAGCCACACATGCTTTTACTCAGCCAAGTAATGGTAGGACATGTATTACATCAGGCATCAAAGGCTACACCAAATCAGGTCAGCAGCCCCAGCTATAACAAAAAACAGCAGCATGCTTCCCACAGAAATAAAATAACTGTACTAAGCAATAGGGGAATAAGCTGACTTGTGACACAGTTTCTCTCCCATCCCAATCAGCCTGAAAGTCAAAGCCAATCAGCGAAATAATTTCTACTTTTTAAAATACCTCTTCAACAGTAATGTCGACTTCACATGTTAATATATGACTGTGCACAGCTTATTCAGATCCTGCCTCAGTGAAGCCTATAACGTAAGACCAGTTAGAAACATGGCTTATTTCCATTTGCTTGAGAGCTGAGAAGGGTTAAAAGTGTTGGATTTTTTTTTCCTGCCATTCACTAGGTTATACACACCCTTATGGTATTTCTTCTGCAAACTAAACACGTCATGATTTTGCTCACACAAAATCCATCTGTGTGATGAGAATCCATCAGCAGGATGAGATTTTATTTAGGAGTAGATTGGAAAGAGGTCTGAACTTTCAAGCACAGGAGAGGTCAGAGAGGTTCTTGCAGCCACCAGAACAGCACACTGTGGGGCTGGACAGGGTAGACTATTGGCCAGAACCAATAGGTTCACATTGCATGATCTTCAGTCATAGCAGTTTTGCCAGTCTGTATCATTCAATGGTAATCTAAAAGTTTAGAAGACTATGTTTAATTTCCCTTTTAAAGAGTTTTCCTGGTAAGCAAGTTTGTTGTGTTGTGGTTTCTAAATTTTCCTTTGCAAGTTTAGATAATACACTTGCTCCTTCTGTTTCTGCAGCTGAAAGTCTGATTTTAACGAGAGATTGCACATTTTGGTTAGCAGCTCAATCATTACGTACTTAAGCCTCTTTAAAATTCCTAGATGTATACAGTTCAGGACGGGTGATTTAGTGCTCATTAATTTCACAGTGAGAGAGACCAGAGACGCTACTTCATACAGATTTTACTGCGCTGAAGTTGTTTTTCATGAGTGTACAGCCCTAAAACCGAAAGGCAGGGCGGCAGATTCACAAACCCACAACACAGATGGGAGCTAAAGCTTGAACTAGATACAGTCTATCCTCTATCTCCTTCCTGTCAGTACAAAGTATCTCTGAGAAGGAGCAGAGACAGTAGGAGGAGCACATACAAGGGTCCTGGTGGACGACTGGCAGAAGAAGAGCCAGCACTGTATCCCTATGGCAGAGTCCCACCAGGGACTGCTCAAGGGGATCCCCCTGAGCCCCAGCTGTGCACTGGGACCAGCACTGGGCTTCCTAGTGCCAGAGGCACAGGGACGCACTGCAACTAACTAAGGTGATTAAGGGATTGGAGCATCTGCCATGGGAGCGAAGGCTGAGAGTTGGGGCTGTTAGCCTTGAGCGGAGAGCATCTGGAGAATCTTAGTCTTATGTAAAAATATCTGATGGGGAAATAATGAAGGCAGAGACAGACTCTTCACAGTGGTGACTGATGTACAGGATAAGAAGCAACGTGGAGAAAAAAAATCCCCAAATATAAGAAATCTCATTCAAAGTAAGAATTGTACTTTTTTCCCCTGTGAGGGCAGTCAAATATCAGAATGGGATGATTAGAGAAGTAGTAGATTTTTCATCCATGGAGATACTCAGTCCTGTTGGAACAGCCCTGAGCTACATGCACCAGGCACACTGGTTTGAGCAGGGGGTTGGATGAGGGCATCCCCAGAGGTCCCCACTCAACTCAAGCACTAATACAGTAATTCTTCTCCCCACAGCACAAGGAACATTCAAAGTACTAAGGCTCAAATACTACTCAGGTCAAATCTCAAAAACAAGGGCTTGCTGCAACTCAGTTCTCATAAATAGAATAATTAAGGTAGGAACACTAAGATCATCCATTCCAATGTCCAGCTACCACCAGTACTGCCCACTGATCACATCTCTCAATGCCACATCTCCATGTTTCTTGAACACCTCCAGACACAGTAAGTGTTATAGCTCTTGCCTCCATCAGCCTAATCAACTGATCAGATTACAAAACAGTAAAAAAAAAAAAAAAAAAAAAAAAAAAAAAAAGCATTTAATTAGATCAGTGAGTAGTTATTCCACTGACCTAATGCTTGATGAGGGAGAGCTTGTGGAAATGGGATTAACACCTGTGACTACAGAATATCATCTTCTGGAAATCGCTGTTTAAATTTGCCAGTTAACAAAACTGGAAATCTGCGAGCGTTAATGTCATCCCTGTCCTAATGTACCTATCTTAAAACACACAAAAGAGGTTTGACCAGTCAGTGCATGTATCTGTGGAAATCCTTAGAGTCTTACTCTGAAATGAGAGTGCCTGTACAAAGGTAATGCCTGCTGCTTAGTAGGTGTAAGGAAAGCAAAGGATTACTCTATTCACGTGATGCTGAGGAGAAGCAAGAGACTAACCAAAATAAGGGAAAGTGAACCCCAGTGCTGTAGTTTCATTACAGGTCTCCTAAATTTGTAAATGCCCGAAGTCTACCCACAGAATTTAACACCTTTCCAGTTTAAGAGACAAGATGGAAGAACTGTGATAAGTAAATCAACATCAGAGCACTGTTACACAACTGGGAATTGTGCCAGGAGACTTAGGACTACAATGAAGCCAACAGTGCTGCTGCAGGCAAGGACAAAAGGACAATGACAGAGCATGGATTAAAAGAAAAAAAATGCCCAGCACGTCCAACAAGCATAAACATTATGGCATTGCTACAAACTGTTAAGTTCTGTTATAAGGGAAACAGATAGTAAAAATGACAACTTCTCCCCGATGTTTTTTTTAAGCTACTCTTCAGCAGACTTCTGACAAACTACAGAAACTGTGCAACTGCACAGGGAACACTAATAACGAGCATAAACAGGAAAGCTGCTTTACTTTTGTCCTCAAGACAAATTAATATTTCAACAACCTGTCAATTCCTCTATCAGTCATGGTTCCCAATAACCATAGGGAATATCTCGAGAATAGCAGGGAGATCAGCAAACAGTGAATGATGCAGCTCAGACCCACAATCTGGTTTCATAACGTGCACCTATGAGGCATTTTGGTCAGCAGAGCAGGACATTTCCCGAACCCAAGCACACTGTGGGAACAATGCAGACTTCAGTTTATCTGGGCTGAGGTTTCATTTCTATGTAGGTCACTCCAAAAGTAATACCTCCTATTTATTTACATGGAAACTACGACAGATACAAAGAGCACTACAATACTATTTGATAGAGAAAATTCTCAGCTATAAAATGCTATTTTTCAACATAGTCAACACCATTAGCTATGTATTTTTGCCTGTGATGAACAAGAGCCTGCATGCCATGCTCATCAAAATCTGCACGATCATGCGGAGTGTGGTTTGTTGCTACTGCTGAAATGCACCATCCATCTCACTGTGTTCACATCCACTGTTTGGTGTAAAAAAAACACCCAGTAACTGTCAGTGGATGAATGAATGATAATGGGTGCCATTTTTTCCCGCATGGAAGAATGCATTTCCATGTCAGATGCCATTTTGTCAGACTGCCCCTCTGCTGTCATCTCCTGCACAGTAACAAAACCTAATGAACACTGATGGGAAGGTTCCAACTCTACTGCTCCACCACCAACATTTGCCTCTAGCATCCTAGGCTAACGTAATAACTTAGGAGGCATTACTTTTGGAGCGGTCCTCGTACATCATTCTAGCACTGGGCCAGCTGATGTGACAAGGAGTATAAAACGAGACTGGAGAAAAGGAGTAGCAGCACTTGGGTAACACTGGCAGATAGAGAGCAGGTTCCACTACACAAAAGTACCATCCAAGTCTGAATCCAAAAGATTTTAAGGAGGCAGAGACACTCAGGCAGGAATGAGCTTATGGCCACCCAAAAAGCGGACAGCTCACTTAGGACTGTAACATTCCTAGAGAGAGAAACCTGGTGGCAAAGCCAAGGCTCTTGACGACACGACCACATCTTTCCAGTGACTTAAGAAAGGCTGTCAAGCCTATGGATCACTACTTCTAGAATTCATAGGGCTGTCCATCCCAGTTATGTTTATTTCTAAACTATAACTTTCTTCAACTATTTTCTTGTGCATAGTTCTACAATGAGACTGACTAAAGAATGATTTTGTGCATTTATCAGAACAGTTCAACCACAGCCATGTTACATCATTCAAAGGGACAGGTAGCATGCAAGGCACTTCCCTGTCTCCACATGAAATTTTATGCATTCATAACTTTCTGTGAAGGTCATCAGCAGTTTCAAAAAACAATTTCCACAGTTTGATTTTTTAAGTCAGTTTGAGCAAGCTATGTCTAAAAAGTCATGGTCTAGATTTCAGAAGTATCAAGTGTGTTTAAGCTTCTATGGCTTTGTGATTTATGCAGCTAAAAATCAGAATAAGTTACATAATACATGAAATTAGACTAAACTTTGAAAATATTAGTTTATAGTCAAAGGCTTCAAAGTGACTGCAAAAGAAATCAGAAAGCATATTTCAACAGAAACATAAAAGCTTTACATGAATAATTTGCCTTAAAAATGTTTTCTGTTCATTTTTTCTTAGTACATTTACGGCAATTTTTTTTTAAGGTACACAGCAAAGAATTACTGAGTCATCGTTCGTTGGCCACGTTTTCCTTTCTCTTAAATACATTTTAAAACTAGCATTAATATTGCATTGAAGCTGGGGATCCATGCAGATGAAAGTCAAATATTGTGTGGCTTTGCTCACTTCACTGTAAGTGAACAAACCAAGAGAGTAAATTCAGAGATGCACCAGCTGAACTCATACAGTACCAGAAGCTCCAGTGGGAAATACTGATAAACCACTCTAGATTACCATCTTACAATTAGTTCCTCTATTAGTTTATCTGCTCGGTTACAAACTATAGGACTAAACACTGGAAAGTATAATGAACTCAGGCCAAAAGAAAGCCTATTCTCTTTCCCTGTGTGCAAAATGCATTGCCAGTTGTCTGTGTACCTAAAGGCAAGAAAGTGCCTCTCCTCTTTCTTCACCAGCATAATTCACAGCACCTGAAAATGAAAACTGCAAAATGAAAACCCAATAGGAGCAAAGGATTCAGCATTTAGAAGCTTCCCATGAGACTAATCCTTAATCTTTTGAACCTCTATTCTATTAGTAACTTGGTTACTTTATAATGACTTCCATCATCATGGCACATTTCTGATCTTCGTTAATAAAATGTGGTTCTGCTCTTCTGCAGAGATGTCTCTCAGGATGGTCACGTGTTAGGCAGACTCCACCTCTCTCCAATTAATAAACATAACTGAGAAATACAGCATAAAAACAAATGGGTGCTCTAACCTATCTTGAGGTCAGAGACATCACTGCAAATTCACACCACGCAATTCAATGCCGTTCAAGGACTTCAAGCTACTGTCAAGATAACCTGGGATGCACACGGTGGCACACCATGCAGAGGCAAAAGCTTCATCCTAAAAGCAGCAGAGCCAGGTCAGAGAGAATAAAACTATCTGTGAGAGCACCTAGCTCTGGCACAGCCACCAGTCTGCTCCTCCATTCAAAGTGAGGTTCACCTCCATCATTTCTTGCCCAGCTCACACACCCCTTGGTATGCTGCTCAAACTTAGGATGTTCAAACTCACAGGGTAGTTTATGGAAACAACTGGCAAAGACTACGTAATTCAAACCCAGTTTATATTCCTCCTGCTGGAAAGATGAGCAATCTCCTGCCTTATCTTGCATTTTTTCCCCCTTGCCTCAGGTACACAGAAATAAAGATTCAATAATTTTGAATACTTCTACAGGAAAGTATCAACCAATAATTCATTTGTGCAATTAAATTCACGACAGCCTTGCAAACAGCTTGTATGAGCTGTCAGAACATTCCCAGGCTTGCTTGGAAAAAGACTTTATGTTTAACTAAGCTAACAATTAAGTGGTTGGCAGTAATGGTCTGCAGAGCTCTGTGGAGGCCAATAAGCCTGAATTTAATATAGTGGAAGAGAGAGAGTTAGTGAAAGGAGAAAGATCTTGTCAGTGGAAGTATGACAAATGAGAAGGGTGAACTTAACAGCAGTTTTACAGGAGACTAGAAGGAGCAACACAAGTGTAAACAAGAGGAGAAATAAGCACATTACTGTAATGAGACTAAAAAAGAGAAAGTCCCAGGTCAGGGCTCAGCTATGTTAAGAGGAGGCAGCTTAATGTTGTTCACAGAACAATTTTGGAGCAGAATCCCACGGGTTATGCCTCTACATGGGTATACTATTTGGGTCACATTTAGCAATCGGGACGTGTTATTTAGCAACACAGATTCAGGACTTGCTGATTCATACAAGCCAACTGAGATCACAAAGTGTTTGGGTTCTCTTTTCCTGTTAAAGTCTTCGTTATTTACTGCCTGCAAGATTGCACTGAAGCTCCCGCCAAAACTCATTTCTGATGTTTCCAATGTACGTTCCAAAACAAAAAAACTTGGCACTGCACCAAACGTTAAAATAAGATCGTCATCCTGCTGCCAAAGAGGTCCTACAGGTTCAGAGACAAAGAGTGAGAGAAATCATGAACTTCGGAGCATCAAAAGGAGCTGACAAGTGTTTTCACCAAAATGGTATCCCAGCATAGTGGGAGAGACGGTGGTTTGCAGGGCAGAAATATTTCAGCATGAAGGAAAAGGGTAGATGAGGCAGCGGCTCATAGCCTCCAGGCAACACAGAGAGGACAGCATGCAGAACTGCAAAAGGAGCAGAAACAGTCCAGTGCAGAAAGGACAGAAAATCTCTTGCCAGCAGAATAATCTAGTAGCCTCCAGGAATGTTACCAGCAATGTCAATCACAATGCTAATCGGACCAAAGCTGAGGTCCTGTTATGCTAAGCACTATAAAACGGAGACCACTGACCAGCCCTGCACTGAAGGAAACGTCAGTCACTCATTCAGACCAGGGAAAGGCAACAAAAATCCCACAAGCTAGGGAAATACACAATGGCAGCAGTTATTTTAGCTCCATAATTTGAGGAACGGGTTTAGGTCAGAATGAAATGACAGTATGAAGAAACTAAGGCAACAGTACCAGCATAGCTTGAATGAAATACAGTAATTTAAGGAAATCTGGAAAGTTCTAAGACAGCTGTGGGCAATAAAGCCAGGAAGGCCTTAGAATACAGATGTAAATGAGCCAGTTCAGTAATGTGGTAAATTTAAGGAAGCTAAGATTGAAAAGCTGAAAAGAATTCCACAGTCCAACCACCTTCAGAATTTGTTTGAATTTCTTGTATCTATTTAGCTATTGCAGCTCTTTAAACGTTCCTAAACCCAAGGTGACCTTTAAAAAAAAAACCAAAAAAAAAAACCCAAAAGAAAAAACAAACCTGAAAAATTTGCCAGCACATACAAACATATTCTAAAACATGCTGTCCGGAACAAACAGTCTTCAGAACAGGGCACCAAATAGTCTCTATAATAAACCAAGAGCAATTAGTCTGCTGGGAAACAAATTAGCTCATTTTGTTTCAGCAGAGTAAAGGTGGCTGCAAGGTTCCAGGGACGATGTGAACTGTGATGCCTTTTACTGAGCAACCCTTCCTGAAGTCCACCAGATTGCACCTGCCAGAGGGAACTGACAGAGCTTCCACAGCCTGGGGCACAAAGCTGCGTGCTGGCTGGCAAAAAACAACAAGCAGTACTCCCTCCCTGCCTTTGCTCCTTTAAAATGTTCCTCCAAGAGCAAGAAACCTCTGGAGCACCAGTACAGACTCTCCTTAGCCTTATCTTTGTCTCTGATGCTGTAGGAGCCACCTGCTTGAGAAGGTCAATGTTGCTAAGAGGGGAGCGCTGGAGACAAGTTGGAGAGCAATGGAAGAGCTCATCTTGCACAGGAGAGAAAGGACAGGAGGTAACAGCCTTAAGTTGCTCCAGGGAAGGTTCAGGTTGAATGTGAGGAGAAACCTCAGAAAGAGCAGTGATGCATTGGTGCAGGCTGCCCAGGCAGGTGGTGGGGTCTCCATCCCTGGAGGTGTTCATGAACTGAGGAGATGGGTCACAAAGGGACATGGTCAGTGGGCATGGTGGGGTGGGATGGGCTGGATGATCTTCAAGATCTTTTCCAATCTTAATGATTAAGTGAGTCTGTGATTCTAAGACTGTGATGAAAAGGCACCATTACAGAGTCAAGAGTTGACTCTTCACTTCACAGCAGCCAATATAGGCCTCCCAAATCTTCAGGCTGCTAATGAAACACAGAGATTGATACCAGGTATTTTCAAAAGCTCACATCTGGTTAATTTCATGTGTTTGTTTTGCAGCTACTTACAAGCTACTAATCCAGAATTTGAACTATGATTTCTTAGAGAAATTGCTCTTTTGTTTTGTTCTGTTGAGTGGTCTGATGAGCAAAAGGTGCACTGTAATCTACAAAAAAAAAAACAACAAAAGCCCACAAATCTACAAAAAATGTAGCAGGCAACCACTCTTAACATGCGCAAACTTGAAAATCTCCATTGTTGTGTACCTAACTGTTAAGATGGGCTTTGCCATATGTGAGGAATTAGGAAGGAAACTCAGCAGCAGTTGAAAGTTAGTGCTGTTTTAAAAAATGAATGTACATAAGTGAAACTCCCAGAACTCTTCAAAAACCTCATGTGTCCCAGTAGTACTTAAAGTACCTGTTATAAGCTGGCCTTCCCACTTTTTTTTTTTTTTATCACCTAACAGCCACAGTGTATTCATTATGAATAGGCTGTAGAGGGCTCTTCCTAATCCAGATGTCTTGTATGTTTCTGGTTTACATCCCACAAAAGGCAGAAAGCTGCTTCATGCTCTTCAGACACTGGTAACTCTGATCACTACTCAGTTTATCAATAACAAATAACAATCCCTTGAGCATTTCCAGATAGGCAGTCCAATCTTGTTAGATAAAGCCTGCAGGAGCCTCTTCTCTTTCCTCCTATGCTTATCCCCTCTCCTCTGCCTTTAGTGAAGCTCCTGCATCTTCGGAGAGCAAAATTTCTTTATATTAGCTAAAGAGAGGATTATCTCAGAATAAACGGCCCTCCTGGTATCACTTTATTTGAATTACTGGATCTTCTAATTGTTTATCATAAAACAACATTCAAATATTTTGAAACCTTAACTGAATAAAGACAGTTCTGTCAGTAAAAATATTTACAGTAGACTCACTAATTGAGATGGATTCCAGCTTCCTGAATCTCATTACAGTATGCTGGGCACTGCTGCGAAAGTGAAACAAATAGGAGAGGAAGAAAAGCAAACATTTAGAAATGCAAACAACTGCACAGTTTGACATTAACCATTACAAAAATTTGGTCAAAACCATCACTGTGATTGGCATCTGTCAAAATATCTCACTGATTCCTCAGCTCGTGGCTATGGTTGGAATGGAAAAAGAAAGCCTGCAACAGCACTGTATATTTCACAGAACTTCAATGTTGAAGTGAATCATATATATATATATATATATGTTATTTTGGTGATGCACAGGCTGCCCAAGGAGGTGGTGAAGTCATCATCCCTGGAGGGCTGCATGAACCACAGAGATGTGACACTAAGGGACATGGTCAGTGGGCACGGTGGGGCAGGTTGGGGTTGGACTGGATGATCTTAGAGGTCTTTTCCAACCTTAACGGTTCTGGTATCTTAAGAGCACTCTAGCAGTGGCATGTCCTCCTGGAAAGCCTGTCATCGTTCCCTCCTTCTCAGAGGGTGCAATGTCCTGAGTTAAAGGCAAACCTTATCACCAGAGAACATGGAGCTTCTGCTGTGGGCAAGCACGGAGTGCTCCTTTTTGTAGTACGCTTTTTTTGTAGTTTTGGTCAAGTCAACTTTGCTCAATCAGCCTGTTTACTATGCATGTTTTTGTGTACTGTGGCAACATGCTGGACAAATGCCTTCATTCAGTGACATACTGGGTAGGCGGAGACTGCAGTGGTGACGTGTGTCAGGCCAGGGATGGCCATATGTCCAACACAGCTGTTTCCAGACAGATCTGTGTCCTGAGTGAATGCTGACTCACCAAAGGGGAGGGATGAGAATATTCCATGATGAACAGAAGGGAAGTAAAAATTAGCAAAGGGGATAGGTAGGGGTTTGATTTAAATAGAGTGTGGGGAAGGTTATTATTTACATTTGATTATGTTTTTTTCCCAGTACTAAAAATAAGTGATCAGAAGTTGGTATAAGCCAGCAAGAAATTAAGTAAACCTTCTGTGAGTTGAGACCTTATTGCCAGCAACAAGTGATAATACAAAAATCTCTACATTTCACTATCACCAATTTATCTTTTTCCCACTACATTTCCATTATTTATTTCAAATTTTCTATTATGGAGGTCAGCTTACACTTCTCTTATGTTGAATAACTGAAAGTTTAGGAATGCAGCTATCTGCAAGAGGAGATCTTGAATTTTATAGTCCAGGAAGGCCTGATCTTCTGTTATGGTTTTATAGTTTAGTCTCCATCTGAGGAAATTAAGTTCTATCTATATGAACAACAACACAATCTGTTAACTTCAGTTTCCTCTCATTTCCTCTCTGGACACGGTTTAGAAGTACCTCAGTTATAGCAATTACTAATTATACAGAACCAATGAATGAAGAATGTGCTTCACAGAAAAGAGATGGAGGAGACAGGCACCTCAAACCTTCCCCTGTATGCCCAGCACGGAACAGACACTGAGCACAGTTCCATGCATCGCTGACCTCGGAAGAAGAGGTCAGAACAGTTTGGTCTTTCTTCTTAGAAAAGGAGCCTACTATTTTCCTGCTAAAATACCTTTCTGACTGAGCCCAGGTGGAGAATTGCATTGGTTGAACAGTACATACCTTTTACCAAGACACCACAGCCAAGTAAGGCCAACAATTTCTCTACAGATGCATTTAGTGAGCCAGATTTCTTTACCCTTGACAAACGAGGAAACCCCTATGTGAAACAAGCAGTTATAGAGCAGAAGAAAACAAGCCTAGCATTTATAAACTGTTTGGAATCCTGTTGTTCCATAAATAGTTATTACCCAAGAGTTCAGAACTATCCAAAGGAGAAGAAATGCCTGGTACGTGTGCTGACTAAAATCCACAACAAGGGAAAAAAAAAACAGAGAAAAGTTAGTGGTTTTCTTATTTTAGTTTTCTTTGCTTAAGCCAGGACCTGTAAGCATCCTTTGCCTCTTTCAAATGCTGGACATCCTTCCTCTGTAGTTCCAAGAGCAGCAGACACAAGTCCAGCAACCACAGACTGCGTGCTAGCTGCTCAGCAGGGTCTCGGGGCCAACATCTTCCTCTACAGATGCCTCAACTCCACAGACAATATTTAAGAAACAAATCAAAAGCAAAAAAAGAGTTGGCCCCCACCTGCTCCAAAGGGCTGCCTGTTTGGCCAAAGGTTATGTTCAGACTGCCTAGAGCTGGACATCATAGCTTAGAATACCAACCCAGCCATCAAGTTACACATTTACAAACAAACTCCTAAAATCTAAACAAAGCTTACAGAGTAGATAGCTGTGCTGCTATCCTTAATTCACTGCCTGGTGAAGCAGCTGGTGCAGCTCTGAACTTCCCTTGCGACCATCCCACAGTTGGCCCTCTCTTTCCAAAATGGAGCTCCCACCACAACAGCTGCTGTCCAAAGCACTCTATCGCAATGCAGATCCCTGGCACAGAGCCCGGTGGCAGCTGCAGGACAGGGAAAGCCCTGTGGTCCCAAGTACCTCTCTTTGCCTCCCATTCTCAGGTCATTCAAAGCAATTCCACCTTTACTGAAGCATTTGGGAAGTGCTTACATTCTAACTGCTCACTCATGGGCAAGTCTTCTCCCTCAGTGTAAACCTTTTCATTCCTGGATAAATTAATTTAGTTCTCGGGAATCTGTCTACGACACCGGTCATAGCTGCCAGCAGTGCAATTTTATTTCTATCTCGAAGTATATGGTGGTGTAAACATAAACATATAACAGATCAGAAACAAGATAAAACACGTGGTATATCAATTCCAAAAGTATGAGTCATATATACGTGTGAAACCCTGTAAAATGACCACCTTTTGACTGGTTGGTTTCTACAACAGAATGGTTGTATTATCTGAAATACATACAGTTCTGAAGCATTCATCATCTGTTTAGGCTTGGAAGAGTAACAAACTAGCACTGTCAATGCGATGATCTTCAGGAAAATCACAGTGAAACAGTTCTTTTTTATGAGTGCTAAACAGTTTTTTCTGGTTTATGTGTGAAGCACTGGAGAAAGCCAGGGCCCTGACACTCAAATGAAGTTTCATAACTTGTTAAACAATGACTCAAAGTATCTCGAGAGAAAAAATACACAACGGTTCTCAAAATGATGGCAAAACACAGCAA
>VXAB01004669.1:1030997-1052300 GCA_013399175.1 Odontophorus gujanensis | reverse complement strand
AAAAAAAAAAAAAAAAAGAAAAATGGTAATTCCTTTATAGATTTTATTTTGGCTGTTACCTTAAAATTAAAGTAAAAGGTACTGAGAAAATAATATCCAAAACAGCTTACATTGCTTGTGCTGCGGTGAAGTCAGAGCTTCTACAAAATTATCTGAACAACGTCCTCCAGTGACTTTTCACACTGATACAGATAAAAAATTCTCTTTTGACTTTCCTGTTTTTAATGTACAGTTGCTCCCCAGACTCCCTGTAAATTAGCCTAATAATCTTGCATAAATTAGGTTTGCTTTTCATCCATATTCTCAGCCAGTGTACATTGGCGCAGTGACAGCATTTGGCTCCTGAAACACTTCAATAATAGAACAAAGTGTGACAGCAATAGAAGGGGAGGAAAAGGTAGCAGAGAAAATAAACTGAATTGAGATCTACTCCCAAATATGCAACTTGCTCATTCTCAACTCCCTACCGTGGTTTTGATCAATTACTACTCTGCAACCAAATTCAGAAGACTCAGAGATGCTGCACACTTGTTTACAGCAAGGAGAAAACACTGGTGACACACAAAGTGTCAGAGACACGAGAGTACTTCCTGAGGATCTGGGAAAATGAGGGGCTACGCCAATAAGGATGTTCTGGAGAGCTGGATTGGAGTTTTAATAAAACAAGATACACACAAAAAAAGCTTTCCTGAGGGGACTTACGAGTAAAAGAAAAGAAATCAAGGCATGCATATATAAAAAACAAGGTAATAATGAGCTCAATCTATACACTGATATTTTTCATTTTAACTGTACGCTATTAGCACTGTACAGTTATCTATTTGTACATTTACAAAGCCATTTCTTTTTTTTTTTTGTCAGATTTCAGAATTCCAACATAACTTTATGGCATGAGATGCAAGGTACACAGAAGTGAGAGCACACATGTTTAGCACCTTTTTTCAGAGGCAAAAAGGAACACACACCCTAGGATCATAGTATCATTAAGACTGGAAAAGACCTTAAGATCACCCATCCAGCCCAACCCCAGTCTACTCCACCATGCCCACTGACCACGTCCCTCAGTGCCACATTTCCACAGTTCAGGAGCACCTGCAGGGACAGTGACCACACCACTCCCCTGGGCAGCCTGTGCCAGTGCATCACCACTCCTTCAAAGAAGAAATTGCTCCTCATATCCAACCTGAAACCTAGCATCCACATGCCTATAACCCTGCTTTACATCTAACAGTCTTGATTCAGGAGGTGAAGCAGCACAGTGGATGGCATAAACCCTTATGCTAGCAATGCCAAGATAAAAGGAGAATGTAGAAACAAAACCTGGTGTTTTAAATCTTTTTAAAATCTCCTCTTGCATTGGACCCCCTCTCCTTCAACCTGACAGCAGCAGCATGCACAACTTCACAGGCTGTCAAACAGCAGCAGGGAGCTGTTGCCACATACACTTGTTCTCAAGTACGAGTTCCCAGCTGGTTCATCAGTGCCAGGAGCTCAAGTGCTAGCACTAAAGTTCTGTTTGCACAGCTATGTGCTCATCTCTGCAATCACTGTCATTGCCCACTACAAAAAAAATGAATGTGGGGAATCTGTCACAGAGAGATGAGCTGTTTGACCACACTCTTAAAACACCAAACCAGTGGTTCACAACACCCTGCACATCAGTTATCAAATGTTGCCACTTACTGCCAGTTTCCTCCTGGAGCCCATACAGGTGAAACCAACTGAAGCAGTCAGTGCACTCTGAAGGGCAATCCAATTGCCATGGTTACAAACAGCAACAACAGCACAGACAGCAATTTTGGCTTGAACATTAGAAGCACATCTCCTAACAGACTGTCCAGTCCATGCACTGGAGTACAGTCAGCTGTGACAAAGTATTTTGCGAAGTATTTTGTTTGAAAAAGTCATCCTCTTTGTGTTTTCAAACCATGTATAATTCCCAACACACTAACTATGGAGGTGAAAGAGTGAGAAAAGAAAAACACACAGGGGAAAAAAAGGCACTATTTCACAAAATTCAAACCACAATAATGCAACAACAACATTTCCTTAGTCACACAGGATAAGCAAGGTACTGTTCATAAATAATAACTAATTCAGCATATAAATGTATATATAATATCATGTATCCTATAAAATTAAGAGTACTCCCCACTGCACCTGAAGAGATCCAAAACTGAGCACAAAGCAGCTTCTGTTACAGTCAGGGTGCAGTCTCAAAATGACATAGCAGTTCTCAGTGGCAAACTAATTATTTAGCCTATTTCTTCAGTGAGCTCTCCAGAACCACATGAAGCTGCCATCCTTCAGATTCCTGCTCTCTTTAAACAGCTAATCCAAAAGGAAACAGCAGTCACCTTCCCTGGCAGTGGCAAAGCAATGAACTTGTACCCTACCACTTCAACTTCAATGCAAGCCCATGCTGCATCTGGCAGTAATTCATGAAGTACTAGGTCAGATCAACATCAGTGAAGTCACAGAAACATAGAATTATAAAGACTGGTCCAACCCCAACCAACCCCACCATGCCCACTGACCATGTCTCCCCTCAGAGCCACATCTCCAAAGTTGTGAAACACCTCCAAGGATGGTGATCCCACCACTTCTCTCCGCAGCCTGCACATCATCACTCTTCAGGAGAAGTATATGTTCCTAATAGATTAGATCTGCTAGCAGTTCTTTGGTCTGTTAATGCATAAACTCAGCCCAGGGTTTGAGCCGTCAGCAAAGGCAGAGCCTTAGAAGTCAGTCCTAAGCAGAAGAATAATATTTTCTTCTGAATAGCAACAAAGCAGGAAAGTGGAGAATGGAAAGGTGTTTCTGTGTGCTTATTTTAAGAGGGACAAGCTCCTAGAATGGGATATGGAAATGAATAAGGAAGTATTTGGGAGAAGAGGACCACACTGGCAGCCATGGTGATCCCTATTAAGGTCTCTGCTGGAGGTCTGTGGGACCCCAATTCCACCTGAAGCCCCAGGCTATGCAGAATTCTCGTTGTAAGAATGCTTTTATCTGAAGAACAAAAGCTTCATAAACTACATTTGCAGGACAGCAATGGTTAAGACAAATCTGCCAGGCTCTTTTTGTGATGCAGAAGAACACCCTGGGGCTGTGCCAGCTGCACAGGCCTGGGCTGGGTAAGCAGAGGAAGTCTCAGAAGTCTGAGACCCACAAACCTGAAGTCCCTTGAGGGGATGTAAGCAGCAAAAAATACAGAAGAATGACAGGACAGAAAGCCACTGAAATCTCAACGTCTGGAGAATATCTGCGTTATGTATTCACTACCAATACGAAAGCATTTTGAACTTTATGTACAAAGAAACAATTCAGCACGAAAATATAAACCCAGTAGAGTTTATGAGAGAGCTGTTTTTCCTCAGAGTGGGCTGCTGTATTTAAAAAGAACCCAAAGATGAAAAATGTGAAGAATATGCCAGTTGCTAATCTGTAGAAAGTTTGCACCAAAACCACCAAACAAACGAAGTACATTTTTTTTTTTTTTTTTACTGAACTGACTTAAAGAAGTTTCTATTCATGTATATAGAACTATTTCCTAGCACCATGTCACTTGAAAGAGATGTTTACAACTGTATCCTTGGCGCTATATAGTCTTACATATCTGAATCACAAGAACTGAAGTCACTATTCTGGCTATTGTTTTGTTGTACATCAAGCTTGCCTGCGCTCCCTCACGCTGAAATCCTTTCAGATACTCTTTCTTTCTTTCTCTAACTACTTTTTCCCCATATTCTTGATTCATGCACAGATTCACAAGGCTGAAAGGCCGCACTCCCCATGTTTACTGCCTCCTTGAATTTCTAGTGCTCGCTGCCAGCTTACAAGAGTTTGTGGTTGGAAAATTGTCAGCAGCTGAACTGTCCCGAGCTGGCATGTCAACCACAAACCAAGGGCAGAGGTTTCCTTTCTCATCTGATAAAGAATAGGGCATAGAAAAAGAACTGCACACACGCAGCATCTTTTCCACACCAAGGCCAGACATGCAGGAGACTGCAGTGTTAATGCAAACACAAGTGAGTGCCTTCTACAAAAAGGTCAAAGCATCAGCTCCAGACTTGTAGGCGACCTCAGACCTACTAAAATAGTCTAATTCTCTGAATAAAGACACAGTGATGCCATTTGACTGAAGACGCTTGCCATTCTCCTTGTTTCATTCAGAAACCAATAACCTTACTTCAGCCACTTTTAGTCTTTATCTACTGTTAGTCAATTTTTAAGAGGCAGAATCAGATTATCTGGTGAAATGAAGAGTTACCTAACTGCATTCCTGCATAACTGCACTCACTCTGGGTGCAGTGAGCACCAGATGCAACCCAGCTGCATGCAATACTGACAGTATGTGTTCATCACTTTTGTTGGAGAATATCTGTCATGACTCAGACTGCAGCACATTTCTATGAAGTTTTGCCAACCTGCCTTTAAGTTATATTAGTTTTTAAAAAATTACACCAAAAAACACAATAAGTGAAAAGAAGAACAACAGAAAAGCTGGCACAGACATGATGAATTAGACCCAATATCCATTGAGCCCTATACTCATTGTCCTCTGGCCATTACTTTGGTAAAAAGTCTGAGAAAAAAGATGTTATAATAAAATGCCCTTGGGTTAGAAGGGTCCTCAAAAATCATCCAGTTCTGCCCACTCTTCCCTCAACATGTGTTTAGGTTTCAGCCTCCTGTAACAAGAGATTTCCTTGTCAGAGACTGTTTCAGAATCATCACAGCCAACAGATCTTGATTTCAAATAATAACTCAAATCTTGTACTGAGAGCAGCAATCACCCAAACACTGTCTCCACAGCATTTACTACTTCACACAGTTACTAACAACTTCTGCCCTCTGATTATCTCAGCCTAAAAAGATGAAGTCTATTCAATTTTTTTGAGTGTAGAAATACCTCTGTTTCTGTTTATTTTTTGTTACCACTATATATACTTAATTATTCTACACCTATTTCAAAATTAGTTGAAGAGAATTAGATCCATCATTGAAGATGGAGGCGCAAGGTGGGAGGTGCAGTGGGATAACACATTTTTGGTTTTTCTGCATTTTTCTTCTGGTACGTCCAGTCTTTTAACCATCACTGGTCACTAAGTCACGGAACCCTCCACAGTAATTCCAGTATCTCTCTCCTGATTTGCAAAGCATAACTGAGTCCATCATTAGGCATATCCTGCCAAATCAATCTTCTTAAAAAATGCTGCTTCCCATCTAGCAGGACTGAGCCTGGTCTGCTACTTTGTTGTCCCATCACTTGGTGCTGTGAAATCCCACTGATATTCCTACTACTCAGCTCTTGGTCTTGCTACCTGGAAAAATGTATCACCATTTCACTATTCATCCACTGTTCCAAATATTTTATGAACACTTGGACCAGCTCAGGCCCCAGCACATGTTCTTTTTTTTTTCCCGCACCGTTTTCAAACTTTACCAAGTCACTATCTAATCACAGCAGGATTAAACCAGTTTAATTTCCCAACAGTCCTTGAGTCCTTTAGCGTTTTACTTTCTTTCAAAGATATCCAGTCGTGTTGCAGTATTTAAATCACCCTTCACCAAACACTCACCCAGCCATCCAAACAACATGAGCAGATTTACAAGGCCAGACTTCCTGTCACAGAAGACAATTTGACTCCTCTCTCCTATTGCCTTTATTCTTGTGAACACTAATTCTATTCTTTTTTTTTTTTTTTTTTTACAGTTTCTACCAAAATGCCTAATATAGAAACCAGGGCTGTCTAAGAGTTTCCACTTTCCAAAATGCTCCATGGGCCCCTCTTTGAAAGCCTGACACGTTTACTGCTTTTCATTCTTCCACTCCAAGGCCAATTTAAGCGATGATTGTACACAACCATATGTAACTCAGCAACTTCATCACTGAGTCCTTCACAAAGTAAAAACTTTTCCTAGCAATTCATTGTGCCAATTTGCTCCAGTGTCAACCTTCTGTCAGTCTCCTCCAGCTTGCCCCCCTTAAAGACAGTCTCCACATGGGAACTACTCTGTAGTGAATAGTAATGCAAATAACTTCTCTGCTATGGTTTTACCTTCCATTAGCTCACATGTAATACTAGGATCATCTATCAGTCCATCAAGATCTCTGGCATGCTTTCTGTTTTTGACAGTTAGACAGAAAGCTTTATTATTTTTCATGCCTTTATAAAGTTGATCCTCAACATCTTTTGGCCCACTTCATTATGGTTTATATTTAACTTGCCAAAGTTAATGCTTTTTCCTATTCTATTCATTTGGATAAGACTCTTGCTTCAGAAAGATGACTTATTTCTAAGAAGCCTTGTTTATGTTACTGTTTTCCTTCCCAAATCACACTTTCACCATCAAAACTGGATACAGCACTCCAGAAGACTTGTGTTCTTTTCTTCTTGCAAAGATCGCAATGAACTTACACACAAATGTAATCTTTCAACTTATGCATGTACATAAGACCTTGAAAAAGCATTTCAGCTATGATATTTTGCTAAGACTACAGGAAATCTTTTAGTCTGCTTCCAAGACTTTGGGTTTTTTTTGTTGTTATTATTATTTATTTATTTTTAATCTTAAAGGTATAATCTGCATTTGTTCCTTCCAGATGTCTTATTTCATATTTGGACACCTTAACATTCATTTTGTTGGACTATAGCCATCTAAATCAGGTAATCCAGATTGTTCTCTAGAACTACCCAATCATTTACTGAGCAATCCCCAATAAATGTATCATCTGCATGCTTAACCTAGGATTTCTTCCGGCTAGGATTATTGATGGAGGCAGTAAGTGATGCTATAACAAGAACTGATTGACTGAGGACCCCATGAAAATAATTTCATTCATTCTTTCCTTACCAGCAGACGCATTTTGAGATTTCTAAGGGCACTGCTCTTTAATCCATCTTGTGCACGTTCATTCTTGGGGAAGTCAGAAGTCGCATTTTTACCACTAAAGAAGCACTTACCAAGAAGAGTTACATCCTCTGAAAAATATTTATTCTATCTTAACTATTTCCATCCTATTTTGCCTATTTACATTTAAAATCGTACTAAGAAGTCAGGAACCTTTAGAATGGGAAAACATTTATTCATTTTATTCATGCTTGAAAACAGCCAAACCAACTTTATCCAAATAAAACAAACAAAAACCCAACAATTTAAGGCAAGGATCAAGCCCGAAAAATGTAAGCCCCAACCTTACACCAATCCTAGGTAAAATAATGACATATTTGACATTAAATTCTATTAATAAAGAAGTAAATGTCCTGGAACAAATTGTTGACCTTAGTAAGGTTTAGGGGTCATATAAGAAAAGCAGCTGAACACGGAATCCACAGCAAGATGCTATGTTTAGAACTACAAATGTGATTTTTCAATGTCTGAAGAAGAAAACAAGCATCTAGTAAGGTGGGAGATGAGCTACTCCCTGTTCACAATGGCATCAGTTCAAGGCAGTAAACTACTGGGGGCAGGTAACTGAACTGTGGTCTGTAAGTGTCTACTGAAGGAAAAAAAGATATCTTGGATTTCAGCAGGAAAAAAAACTTCTTAAATCCCAGGTCTTATATAGATTGAAAATGAAGATGAGATGAATACTTGCAGTAATGAGTTTAAATCTGGCACACAATTACCAGATTCTCCATCAGCTGAAATCTTTAAATCAAGATAACTAGCCCATGAACCATGACGAATTTAGGGAAAAGTATGGAAATTACTTACTTTGGGAAGATGACAGTCATGAGTGCTGATGCATAACCAGGCTTGCACACTCCCTCGGAGAAATTTGCATACTTTGATGCCAATTCTGGAGGCCTGTAAAATAATAATAATTAAAAAATAAATAAATTGAGAGAGTCAGGACTCTCCTGCTACAAACTGACTTTTGCAATCATTGAAGACATTTTTCTTTCCTTACAGATTTTCCAAATAACAGCTATGAGGAATAGTAGCCAACACAGAAGAGTATTCATTTGTTGCAATGTGGCATCAAAGCAGAATAAACAATGGATAGCGTTAAAGATATTTGAAATACCACTAAACTACTTTTGTTGAAAGATTTTCATACCTAGGAAGGTAAAGAACGTGGAAGAAAAATATTACAACATAATTTTAGGCATTTCAGAAGGAAAGTATAACCAGCAGTTTGCTTTGGCTATTTTTCTAGAGTATGATCAAAGTTAAAATTACAGAAAAGTATTACTTAGAGATACTTTTCAAACACTCGAAACAAATTGCCAAGGAGTTCTGACAGGCTGTCATCAAGGGATGCATTCAGCATTTGAGACAGTCAACATTGCTGTTGTTCTGCTGAGATGGCCTAACAATTCAGCTTAGCTAGCAATTTCAGGGCGAAATGCAGAATACATATTTTACTCCACTTAGCT
This sequence comes from Odontophorus gujanensis, assembly GCA_013399175.1. NCBI lineage: Eukaryota > Metazoa > Chordata > Aves > Galliformes > Odontophoridae > Odontophorus > Odontophorus gujanensis. The sequence continues at coordinate 1,043,910 of VXAB01004669.1, read as the reverse complement.
TTTGTACAGAAGCAAGATCTGTTCAGCATTTAGCATTTCAAGGAAATATATATTCGAGATATTACTATAGACCTAACGAGTGACTTGGGGAAAAAAAAAATGTTTGTTTAGATATTGCAAAATAGGTCTACAAAAATAATTTTGAACAGCCCATTATTAGCACAACTGTTTTCTTTTGTAGGCATCACCAACATCTGTTGGTTAGCCAACTGCTGCTAGAGGTAATGGGCACGGATTCAGAGCATTTCGAGTAAACATACAAAGCTGCACAGAGTCCTGGTGGGACTGTGAGCAGCAGTACAAACAGAACCCTGGCTGGCCAAATTTTGTATTTGAATGTCAATTACTCCACACTGAACAGGAGGTAACTCTCCTTCTTCTACCAGTACTGAGATCACTTCCCAAGAGATTATGGCCTGTTCCAAGTTGGACAATCAAGGTACGGAGAGTTCATTTACAGTCAGGCACATATACTGCAAAGCCTCCTAAATCTACAGTTTTTAATAGAATAGGCTATTTCTGATGAATGGAAGTCTTCAACAGCTGGAGAAGGATGTAAGCTAGAGAAAATAAAAAGTTACTGGAAGTATTTCACTTGTTAAGACCTCTGTAGATAAAAAGTACAGAAAGAAACTTAAAGTACCATAGACTCAAATCTAATTCTGTCACAGATTAACCATATAACTTTGGTCAAATAATTTCATCTTCTACTGTTGCAATTCCTTATCTATGGACAGAACAACTTGGTTAGTTATACTGTCATGTATTTACAGCAAAGATTATGTTTCTTTCTCTCCCTATATACATATGCTGACAAAATTACAGATGTAAGATATTGCCTAGAACACAAACCCACTTGTCCAGCTTCCACAGGTGACATTATAATACACATCACTAAATGAGAAAGTAAGTAAGAAATGAGCATCTGGAGAGCTGGATCCGAAAGACAAGCAATGAACAATCTGTTTCAGACTCCAGTTGGGATCTCTTCATAAATAGGCACAGGAAGGAAAGGTGTTGTTGACAAAACAGAAACTTTTAATAGTGCTGAAATGCATCCCCTTCTGACGTGATCCAAGGGGACAGAACGGGGTAGAGACCACAGCTTGCTGCAGCATGCTAGCATTTCAGAGATGAAGAAATGGGGGAAATTTTAATCTTTTATTAAGCAAACTTAAGTGTTGCTGGATTTTTCTGGCTTAAGGAAAATACAGCAACCCTTAAAACCAAAATCTTCAAAAACAAGCTCAAAGCAACTGGAATTTATCCGTAGCCACCACGACAGTGAGTCATTGCTGGCAAACTTGTATAACTATTTCAACAGCAGACCTTTCTCAGACAACCTCAGCAGTCACACAGAATACCTTATGCCACAAGCACAGGCATTTTTCTCTTTTCTGATTTAATGGTGCTTTCATTATCAAATTAAAATGTCACTCAGATGCCCATCATGGTGTTTCTGTAGAAGAATGGTAGGCTGAAAGCCCTGCACACATGACCAGCACAGCACAGCATACTGATGGCGGAGCTGTCCATCACAGAGTCCACAAAATGGTTGAAGCCTGAGGGCAGATCTGCTCACATTGCTTGGATGCTGTGAAATCCACAACCCAGGCAGCCACAGGCAGAATGTTTCTGGGATACCCATTGTAGCTGCCATCTTGTACTCCCATGTCCTTTCTGTTAGCCACATGTTAAGCCAGAAGGGTACAGAAAATGATAAATTGGCACTCTTTTAAATAAACTTCAGATTACACACTGAGGCCATGCTGTCATCGCCAGTATGTGCACAATGACAAGCCTATATTAGCATACAACTCAAAGCCAAATATTTGGAATAAGGCTGCGTACAGCCTTGATGCCTACCATTCTGCTACTTCATGAAATTATCCAAACTAACATCTTAAGTTACAACAGGGGATGTTCAAGTTGGACATTAGGAAAGATTTCTTCTCTGAAAAGAGTCATTTTGCACTGGCACACACACTGCCCTGGGAAGTGGTAGAGTCACCATCCCTGGAGGTGTTCAAAAACCCTGTCTATGTGGCACCAAGGGACGTGGCTTAGAGCCATCACAGGAATGGGCAGATGATCATCTTTCCAATTTTAAATATTCTACGATTTCACAAAGATCATAATTCCACAAGCTAGCGTGCTGAACATCCTGCATGAAGTGCCCCACACTACAAAGCTGCAGGTGTGAGAGACCTACACAGCCTCAAACAAACAAATCCAGCTTTCCAAAATCACACTGCCTGTTGGCAAGTATCCAGTTCTGTAACAAAAATAGGATGCAGAACCAAAATGCATGAATAAGCATCTCCCACATATGATGTGGATGTACTTACTACACTGCTACTTTTGTGATCATGTTTCTTCTTTCTAAATCAAAACATGGTGCACATTATTAGGAGTCTGTGCTTGACTCTTTTTTTATAATCCTGCTTGTTGCTTACAACAGATGGGTCAAGAACTACATATCACACCAAAAAATATTCCTTCCTTAGTGCTTTACCAGTAAACGGTTTCAACACACTAACTCTGTTACTGTGCCTGGAATCGAAGGAGATCCCTGTACCACAGAAGTAGTTGGGGTAGGTGAGTCGTGGCTACTATGACTGCTGTTGAAGAAAGGTAGAAACCCCCTCTACATCTTCCAAATCCAAGCACACCCATTCCAACTCCTGATTCTCGTGCTCCTCATTACAGTAAGAGCATCAGGTGAGTGAAGGCAGTTGGAGAGCTGGTGGAGATGGCAGAAGGCAAGTCATCAGACAGCATGATGGAACCTCACATTTTCCTCAGGCTTTGTGCAGGGAAAAAAGCCCAGTAAGATACTACATTTCTCAAGAATGAATGAAGGAAACAATTCATAGTCAGTAACTGTAAACATCTGCATTTTTTTAAACAAGTGCCTGCATGAGGGTGATGTTAAAGGAAAGCAATTGGCTTCTTTCCAGTCAAAGGAAACTACACTCGTTCTTTTTATTTCCCCTAACTTTTCTCCTATGAGACTAGTACACATCCTGAATTCCTCCTTAAGATTTTCTGTGCTTCTCTACACTGTTATGTGGCCATCAATCTTAACAAAATTTCACAATTTGGATAAGTTGAAAATCCAGCTGCTTTCAGAGGATTAGAAAAAGGAACAAGATTTTTCCTCCTGCTTGAATTTGGCAGATGTGTGTCATCTTTTAATTTCAAATATCAAAGTGTCACCACGGTTAATTCCTTCATCATGTCCTGATCAGAGACAGCATGTCATCTTCATTGGGCTAGAATCTAAGTTCATTTTAAAAAAGACATGAGTATTAAAACCTCTGTGTTTGAACTACTAAAAAAAAAAGTCTGCAATTAAGTTCACATAATTGAATATTACAAAATCCAGTTTAAGAGACATTTTGCCTCATCTTCCACATGGACTTGAAGTTTTCTAATTTTCACAATTCGCAATTTAATTTGCTTGAGATCACCTTTAAGGATTGTTTGCTCTCACACACAAGATATATGGTATATGAAACAAGGAAAAGGAGTCCTTCAGCAACATGCTAACTCTTCACCTTAAGGTTTCTCTCTCTGTGGTCTAAAACAACTTGAGTCTTATACCATTATAGATTCACAAAGTGAATAGCGATAAAGAATTGGCAAAAAAAAGGGCAGATCACTAGATCGAAGCAGTTCATGCTAGGAATCCAAATCCACACAACTCAAAGTTCATAGCACTTTACCTCAAATAGGATTTCCAGTCAAATTTCCTGAGCCAGCTGCATCCATCACAGACCTGATGAAGTGTTAGATAGAAGTATTCCTGTGGACCTTTAGGGCCCAGTTAAATAGTGGTGTATTTCATAGGCTTTTGGAATAAAGCTTTCAGTTTACTTTCTCCTAGATATGTCCAGAGCTGCATTTTCAGGAAGATACAGCCTAAGAAAGCAAGTGCACCATCAACTCTCCCATTATAGACCACAATCCTTATGACAAGCATTACAGTTCAAGTAAAGGCAAGGGAGGACACCCTGAGCAGGGCTGGGGATGCAGCCTTCCTTTACATTCCTTCAGCTAATGCTGAGTCACAGAGGAAGAGAGGTCATTAGCAATAACAAGCAGGTTTAACATACATAGAAGTCAATTCCCCTGCACCTGTAAGAGCTGAGGACTGAAAAGCATGCTTGCACATCAGAGTTCTATAAGCAGAGCCATGATCATCTGTCACTTTGACAAGTGGCATCTCCTTAGGTGCAAGGCATTAAGGAAGGAAGGGGAGTTGAAGGACCCATCTATTGCGCCCTATTCAACAGGAGGGTAGCATGCTTTAGGAAACAAACAGAAGTTTGAGGAGCTCTGATTGTAGCTCTGTTAAAAGCTTCCAAACTTTGGTTCAAAAGGATTACATGGATGCATCATGTGACACTTGCTGTTTTTCTAGTCCAGCTGAGGAAAAACTAAACAAACAAAAAGAAGGAATGAGGAGATAGAAAGAAGAGGAAAAGCAGAATGCTTACACTGAAAGAGACAGGAAATGCATCTATCACTACAGCCAGCTAAACAGATGTAAATATTTTCAAATGTTACTTCAGTATGTAAGCAAATTCTTCAAGACGATTGTATGACTGAATAGGAAGAGAGATGGTTCAAATCCCTCTTTCTAAAAAAGGTATGATGCACACTAAAAAAAATGTCCTGTTCTGCTTCTCCACCAAGAACTGCGGCTTTCTGTGAAATTAATTTCTTAACAGCACATATAACCAACACGTACATTTATTTATTTGGGCTACTCAAGAACAACAGCTGAAGAAGATTAGGTTACATTAAACTGTTTCAGGAAAACAAAATTTTAAAGGCATTCCACCAAAACCCACAGCCCATCTACTTTGCCCTGAATGAAGGCAAGACACAACATTAGTGATATCTTTGGGAAGTACCCACTAGACAGAGGGACATTGAAAGCAAAACACCACTAACATAAACTGGCAGTGTCATCCACCCTTTATGAAACGCCACCAAAACGCTGGAGTTTTTCATTCACAAAACAGGCATGAGGATGCTAATTCCTTGTTGAACTTCATTCCATAACTTTGACATATTAGGAAAAAAAAATAAAAAAAGAGCCCCATCCTGGATTTAGATGACTAGGCAGAAGAAGGAATTTCAGATGAGAACTCTGCAACCTACTGTAAAGTACCTGCCTTAGCAGGGGGGCTGGGACTTGGTGATCTCTTGAGGCCCCTTCCGAACCCTGCAATTCTGCATGATTCTGTGTGTCTCAGCAGTGCTAAATACATAAACATCTTAAGAAATACAGCAACAAATCATCTATTTTTCAGAAAGGTCTGGATCACTGCATCATCTCTTACAGTTGCAGAATCCAGTAGCCTGTCTGGAGCTTCTGGATAAATAACCTTTTATCAGCTCCAAAAAAATCCAATATGTTAGGATTCTTGCTGAGAAAAGTCAGAAACAGCCAAGCTAGAAAGGAGTTTTTCCAATCAGCAAATAAACTAAATGGTGAGTTTATAAAACTGGAGTCAAAGAATTCAGGTAAAGATCCAAGAGTAGTCCATGGCACATTTTGCATGTGACTTTTGGCAGCATGCTCAACAAATTTAGTAATAAATACTGATTTCCTGATCTCCTGATTACTGTTTTTCGTTTGTTTTGTTGTGATTTTTTAACATATTTTCTCTCAAAAAAAAAACAAACCCAAAAAACAACCAAACAAAAAAATCTGTTTCTGCTACAGCTTACCTTTAAGGCTAGCTGCATGCAGGAAAAAAAAAAACAACACAGAATGCTATTCAGATAAGACTCAGCAAGGAGGTTCCTACGTGAACTGTGTTCTAAAATAGCTGTCTAAAAAAAATCAGAGCCTCAATTTTTCCCCAAACTCAGAAATGATAACATGCAATTTGCAAAACTTCAGCAAGTGAAATCCTGTAGTCCTCTACTTAATTGCCTCTAAAATCTCACAGTTTGCACAATGGCCATAAAAGGTAAGCCACTTAAAAGTCTGATGGAAAACAAAAAGCTCACCATTTTTGCCCAGCTGAAGGAAAACAAGAAGATAAATTCAAATGTCATTATTTTATTGCCAAAACTCTCAGTCTTCATCACCTCTCCTCATCTGTTACATCTACAAGCAGGCAACACTTTCTTTGAATCAGAAACAGCGCTTTCATGTTTGCAGTGTAATGAATAAAGCAGGATAGGTCTAGGAAAGACCAAGAAGTGCTAAAGAGATGAAAATTAATAACTCAATCCAATTAGAACACAGTAATCCCCTGCTCCTAGGGGTTGGTACCGCTGAAAATGAAGATATTCCTCCAAAGCCTAGAGGTGAAAAAAAAAAAAAGATTAAAAATTCCTCAAGCATCACAGCTGAAATCAGAGCTTTAAGTTCATGGATACTACAGTTCAGTAGATCTGAATGTCAAAATCCGGTGGTTAGCAGTTTTAACTGCCAAATGAGGAAATTAGTTGAACTAAGGTTTTAATCAACAGATTTTACTTCTGAAAAATTTCACAGAACAGAATCACAGAATCATAGAAGCCATTAAGGCTGAAAAAGACTTCTAAGGTAGAATCATAGAGTCATCAAGGAAGGGCCTTCAAGATCATCCTGTCCAACTCCCACCCCTCTCCACCATGTCCACTGACCACATCCCTCAGTGCCACAACAACACAGCTCTTGAACGCCTGCAGGGACGGTGACAGCACATCTCCACTCTTCATTCATTTCATTTGATAACACAGCCAGTTCAGGGAGCAGCTGATTTCAGAGAAACTCACTGTTTAGCTGGTGTGAAAGCACCCTGGCACTGCAGAACGGTAAGGGAAAGACCAACAGTGAAGCATTACTTATTATTTCCCATATCAACAGAACTAGAGTCATCAATTAGAATTATCCTAGAGACACCAAAACACTAATGTAAGGAAGCCCTTCTGTCTGTTAATATGCATCTACTCATCAGTGGAGAATCTATTTCATTATAGTTTCATTTTAGCAGCGTGTCAGAGCAGCTACAAGTAGAGCAGCCCTCATTTCATTCAGATGCAGATGGCAGAAACCAAACCTTAGGGGAATAAGTCTCCCACTTGGAAGAATCTCTTGGCTACCTGGTAGCAAATCAAGATTTTTCTTTTTTTCAGAGGGCAGCAAAGATTGCTCTCAACTTTTATTTGAATGACCTGGAATAACAAGCTAATTCCTCTCAACCAAAGAATAAGAGCAAACATTTTTCCTTTTTTCTTTCCTCGTCTGGATTGAAATGCAGAGGGAAAAAAGCTCATTGGTGAATAATTACTTCAGATGGCATGAAGGGACGACCTCACAATTGGAGAATGCGGTTTAGCAGTAGTTTTACAAAATGCTACATACAGTCATGGGGCCCTGAATTTTTTGCAGATTTCTTTCTGAAGAAAGAAATCAAGAAAAGCTGTCTTCACTCACCTGTATCAAAGACATGTCACAGATTCCACCATGCACCAAGTAACCCAAGTTCCACACTGACTTCTTCAGACGAAGAAAGCTACAAACTGCAACATGCAAGAAATCTACCAGACCTTCCCTGCCTTGATGATCTGCTACATACTCTTAACATTTAAGTTTTAGTAGATACACACAGCACAGCTTTGACATTTCTGGTCACGTTGTAGCAAAGCAGAAGACAAATTCAGAGGCAGATCAAGTGAAACATTCTCTGCCCATTCACCCTATTCATAAAGCCTCCTCACAGCCAGACCCAAAGATACAAATGATGAGCTGACAACTAAAGTGTGTCTAGATAGCACAACAACAGTGCTTTTCAGAGCGAAGTGCTTCAGAGGCAGGCTTGATAAACATTAGTGCGCTCCCGTGACAGAAAACAAGATTTCCAGTCAGCCATTCAGGGAGGGCAGATGAGGATTCCCCAAAACATTTCCCAGGATAAACAGAAGGAAGCCGATTTCTTTGGAAGCAAAGCAGTGCCTACACTAAATCTGGCAGATACAGAAGATGCAATGCTCAGTCACATCCACACCTTAAGAATTTCCAACAGAGTCAACTCTTGCATCAGGTTAATGAGCAGCTCGTGACTGATTTGGGACAGACAGCAACCTTTTTCCACATTGCTCCTTTATGACCAGTCATCAATAATATGGTGATGAATGCCAAAGTTTCAGGGCAGATCCGAATCAAAACACATGGCTCTACAGAAAATCTAGTCCTTGCAGTGAGCACAGTGTAACTAGTCAGAATTTCAATGGGAAATTTCCTTAACAATCCTTAAACAATGTTTAACTTCTTCAGCTGAGTTTTGAGAACGATCTGTGTGTGGATAGCTCAATCTGTCAGAGTGATATGTATTTATTCAACTTTCAAAATAAATTCCGAGAGCAAGAATACCTCAGTAGGAGGATATTCAGCAGTCAGGGCACAAGTTATCCAGAAGTGATTGGTTGTATTGGTCCATTCTCTGAGGTTTAGAAGATTTCTGAAGGAAGAACATGAAATATGGCTTATTACACACTTATTCCAAGAGAATAAAGAAATCAGAAGCCTCTTGGCCATTTGTGAGCTTATAGGTGGATCCGGAATTTGATGTGATGTCTAAAGGAAGTTAACTCTTCTGAGAAGGCAGTAACTCCAAAAACACTTGCTCAGGCAACATTGAACAGCAATTTTTAAAGTTAAGTAGTCATAATAACATTCACCCTGAAAAACAAATTACATTCAGTTTGATTAATACTACTGCACTAATGAACTATGAAGTTAAATGTTCCATGTTACAGATAGGGAGGGAAAAAAAGAACTGAGCTTTTTCTTTATAGGCTTCCCAGTTTTAATACAACCAGTCCAACTAGTTGAAAGAATGAAATGTGCAGACCCGGTCCTAAGAGGAACACGTCTCAAGAAAGAACCAATCTCATGCCTACCAGTTGGTAGGCATCCCCATGGATGTTCACCTGAAGAATAAGCCCATCCAACAATAAAGAAATAGATACTAATTTTAACTATAAGGTTTATTTTTTTGTTGCTGTTTTTTTGTTTGTTTTTGTTGGAAATTCATATTGGCCATCATTATTGTGCTCAGAGTAAAAAATAAAAAAAATAGGACTGAATAGCTTATGGAAACATCATTTTTTTTTTGCCTTTAAAATGTTTGTATATCAATTTTCTGCCAAGAATATAGAGTTCCACTAGTACTGGAAGATTTATGACTCATCCCAAGCTGCCCAAAAAGTCCTCAGCTACTTCTTTGAAGACTTTTGCAAAAATGCTCTCCAGACATAACAATTTTAGAGTGCGTACATTCAGGTACCTGCTGCTTGAATTGCTATTGTCCTTGTTGCTGAGGAAAGCACTTTTTTTTTCCATCCAATCAGAACAAGATTCCATGTATTTGCTGAACACTTCGACCTTTTCTGTAAATACACCATCATTTTTTCCACTTAACCTCTAGGTAAAACTGGTTTTCTGTGAACATTTCTCTTTCTTTCTTACAAAACTTTCTTTCTTCCTTATGAACTTATTGGGGCACACAGCACAAAACAGCTCAAAGCAATGCCCAGCCATTCATATTTTTTGCTTTACATTCTTTTCCCGCATAGTTTGGTTCATAATTACTTCCAGCTTCAGGAAACAGGCTCTTTGAAAAGCACCAAATGTTAAGTTTTTAACTTTGCTTGCACATAACAAACCAAGTAATGATTCAGTTACATCTGTAATTCTGACTTCTGCAATCTTTATTTTCTTGTTCTCCTGACATTGTGTTTAATACAAGAATCCCAAAGTCGAATGAAAAAGGTGCATGTTAGGAATCCATATGAGAATTCCATAGTACCAAAATTGAAATGGAAATGAAGTGAACTAAGAAGAACAAACAAAAAACTGGGATAGCAGCTAGATCCCAACCACACATGGGAAGTTTGATGTGGTGAACAAAAAGCCCAATGACTGAGTCACTGTGAATAACTAGGATTCATTTTAAAATAGTTGAAATACTCCAACAATTAGTACAGACTGGAAGAGATTAAGTAGAAGGACACTAATCAAAAGTCAAGAAAAAAAATCTGAAACGAAGAAGAAATAAACAGCTGAGTGTCTAATACCAACACTGATAAGTATGTTAAGCCTTGAAATAATTGTTCAGGAGCAGCACCAGGGCACTCATGCTCAGCATCCACTCCTGCCCATGCAGAATGAGACAGCCTGCTGACTGCTCACTTGACTTTTCCTCCACACCTAGGACTGCAGAAATGCATAAAGATAAATGAGAAAGGGAACTGGGCACAAAGAAATCCCACAGCACTGGGCACAGTGAAAGCCCAGCATTCCAACAACTTTATTGCTTGTTTTTACAGCGCTTAATGGCAAGGTAGCACACACAGACACACGTAATTTCAAAGCAACCTCCCACTCTAGAAACAAAATGAGGGGAAGGGGTTCTATTTCACTTCTTCATTATTAAAGCTCTGAAGGAAAGGAATTTCAACAAACAGAAATAATCCGTGTTTTTCCCCAGCCCCAACCCAGTTTTCAGTCTTTTCAAAGACCAGATTAAATTTCATTTGAAGGTTGTTATTTTTGGCTTTCGTTTTTATTTATTTTCTTTCTTTTTACAAAGACTCAGTTTCTTTGTCTTTTGTTTTTGTGGATAACTTTGAAATTATCACAAATATTCAAAAATCTTCATTGCATCTCTCAAATCTGTAATATTAGAAAAAACACTTGAACACAAGATGCTACTGTGCACAGAGCACACTGGAAAAAATATCCACTTTAATTATCATCTAGATATTATTAAATTCACCAGAATTATGAAATATAAAGTGTAAACCATATACTGCATGAACACAATATATTAGCTATGTTAGCAACATGTTATTGTGATCAACCATAACGATCTCAATCATTTTTCTGATTAGGAGAGGTTAATTTTTTTTTCTTTGCTTGTTTTGTTTTGCTTGTGATTCTACCTATTAAAATACTGAACTTTGTCAAATTAATAGATTATAATCTACCTAATTAAATGATTTTTTTTTACTTCCAGTGGTCTCAATTGCTGGCAGTAAGCCCAAGCACAACCTCCAATGTTTGCAAGACATTTGCACTGAGGGAATAGTTCTTCCCCAGACCAAGTCAAACCCTGGAATGCTTCCTCCATCATCCATCAGCTGAGATTTCAACACCGAGAGCTGACTACAGTAGCAAGTGGAGAGAACAGACAGCACCCACGGTGGGCCTTCTTATGGATAAAGTATCTTTGAAAGTAGCTTTAGAAGGACGAATTTGAAATGAGGACAGAAGTGGCAGCACAACCAGAGGCTAGCTTCCATTGCACTGAGTAACATAATGGCATGCAGGCATAATAAGGAAAGCAAGTTAAGAAGCACGAGGGCAACAACGCAAGAGAAGAGCCTGCAGATCACACAGGCTAAGACAAAAAAACGATCTTCACATGCGCATAGCAAGCAAGTCTACATTTGTACCATGCCACGGCATACTTAAAGTAACCATTATCGGCACTAAACCAAACACAAAAAGTGATAAACCAAAGAAGGACTGCATAATCTTAAGCCAGGCGTCACTGAACGCGCATTAAGACACCGTCTATAATTAACTTCATGATCATATGCTGATCCTCCTGCAGCACTCTTCTTCCACTCAGTGCAAATATAGAACCTGCTCAGAGCATGACTCAGAGCACACAGTGAATGAGACTCTCGTTTCTTGGACCTGGCCAGCCTCAAAGAACTCCTACAATACAAATATTTAATAGTACTAAAAGCATGCAACCCTTTTGCCAAGCACAGATGTTAGAAAGCAACTGCAAATCTTGGTGGCACCCAGTAATCCTCTGGCTGACTCACTAACGTGACTGATGGCCCTAAGTTGTTCAGAAACCAGTCACCCCTAAAAGAATTACGACCTGTGAATTGTAACGTATTTATTTCTATATAAGTGCATTTCCCCACACAACCAGTAAATACTAGGCTTTATTCTTAAAGCTTTTAAAATGGTACATGAGTCTGCAGTTTGAGAAACTGCTTTACCTGGGAGAAAAAGATTTCATCGGCCTGTTTGTGTACTTAGAGCATATTTTGGTTTGGTATTCTGGTTTTGGCAATGACTATGGTTGTTACAAACAAAATAAAAGATCAGTTCATTTTGTATCATATCTTTTTACTAATCTGGTCCTGAGGAGCTTCATGTCTCTTTTTGTCTATGAAAAGAAAAAAACCATTTCAGAAACTACTCTGCCTGCAGATGTCTGCAGCTTTCCATTCATACAGCAGCTCATTACCAAACCCTACGCGGATACTATCCTCCCTTTTAGAAGTGAAAGGGCTTCCTATGCATAGCTAGCCTAAGGGCAGGCAGCAGAATTTTTTTTTCTTTCTTCTTGACATTCTCTTGACAAGCTCAGAGCAACAAGACTTCTGGTCAGAACCCATCTTGTCCATTTATTAAGAACTTCCCATCCCCTTCCAGGTGAGATTCCTGGCCACAGCAGCTGGGATCCCTGATGTTGTAAGTAAGGCATTCATCAGACATACACTTTCCAAAGAAAACATATATTTTTCTGACACTTTCCTTCCAAAGCAAACAGATCCGACTTCCTTAACATGCCCACAAACTCAAAGGAAGGCAATGAACAGAACCATTACATTGCTGTAACCACGACAAAATGCAATGCATCTCAATAGCATGCCTTGGGTACCCACAAAACAAAGGACACTGAAGTAGCAATACATGAAAAAATGAAAGATGCAAAGGCAAATGGACATATTACTATTTATTTTAGATGATATTAAGTTTCACAACCAGCCAGGAACAGATTTGGAACAAACAATAGATTAAAAGAATCAAATTAAAAAAAAAAAAAAAGAGAGAGAGAGAGAGAGAAGAAACTACCCTATGCCTTAAGTGTTT
>VXAB01004669.1:1019739-1030928 GCA_013399175.1 Odontophorus gujanensis | reverse complement strand
AGAGAGAGAGAGAGGAAACTAATTGCTGCCCCAAGTGTTTCGAGTCACACAACGTTCTCACATGCTGTCCATTAAGTGAACTCTATAAAATTATGATCTATGGCAAAATTCCACCAGAACGATTATATCACAACAGACATAATTGAATTATTTCTGCCAATAAAGTCATCAGTGCAGAACTTATTATCCCTTTTAACTCTCTGAGTAAGTTGTTTTCAACCAGATAGTCCTTCTACCATATGATGATCTTGAGTAAAAGTCACAGAAAGTGATAACAGATTTTTAACTGTTATGTCCCACTGACTTTTAAGTATGTACTTCAAAAATGCATTTGGTAACATGACCACATGGTGAACATGTGGAACTGCAGTAAATTCCTCCAGGCTTCACCTCCTATCACCCACTTTTCTTTTGACATTTATTTACTGTTTTATGGTATTTTCAGTTTTTCTCTCTCTCTCTCTTGCTAGTGAAAATGATCAGAATAGTTCTGGTTGGAAGGAAACTCAGCAGGTCAGCAGGTCCACTCCCAAAGCAGGGTCATCTCCACTTCCAAAGAAGAAGAAAGAACAACCAAAAATCCACCAGCCTAAGCCTACGTGTTCTCACTTATGTATATACTTGCCTTATTTGTAATTTTGTATTTAAAGTTTAATCATGCTGATTTTATTTTACAAGCCTTTTCAGAAGCTAAACTTACTGGTTTTCAAGCAAATGTGCTTTTTAAGGGTGCTAACTAAATAACTTCCAAGAAGTCAACAAAAATCATTTTGTTTTTAATCAAAGATAAGAGACAGCCTTTATCACAGGGAGATTCCCATAGAAATATTTAGATTTTGGAGGCCCTCCAGCAGGTGAAAACCTGACCTGGCCCAATACTAGAAGCATAAGAAGGAACGAACTGCGTCTCAAAGAGCTGTAACCTAAGCAGAGAAGTCAGCAAAGAAAGAATGTAACAGAGGTAAGAAGTTAAGGAGGGCTCAATGAGACTTGTTACAAGTAACACTCAACAGCACAGTGAAGACAGAAGAAACAGAGACTAAGAAAAACAGAAACTGTAGTTTAAATACAGCATAGGCTGATGATATCCAAAGCCTGTATATCAAAAGTGTTCAGGCAGACACTGAGCTGCATTTTCAATACATTAGTAATTACCAAAACCAGAAATAACCAGACTAATAAAAAATCCAAAGTCATTTTTCTCTTACCAATACCAAAACGTTCATTCAGAAGTGATTTACCCTCTTCACTAAACTCCAAACTCTGATGTTACACCCAATGAGTACAACAAAACTCCTTAAAACATTAAGAATATTTTATATTAACGTGATCCATAGCATGGGGGAGGCATCCTCAAGTCATTATAAGCCACTCAATCGCTTCAATGTCATTTTAGGTAGTAGTGAGGTTTTTCATAGCCTTTTTGCTCCTGATGGCAAAAACTGACCTCAGAAACAGAGTCACTGGTGACCCCTAGTGTTAGGAGGCTCGGTCCAATTTGACATTACAGCAAAAACCACAAAGAACATCATCCTTCAGCACTTTTGTTTTCTTCAGTCACTCCTGCTAACTCCTACTGAGGTCCATTTTAAAAACAAAAGCAGTAGTACCCGTTTTTTAAGAGAAAAAAAGAAAGGAATCATAATCTAAACATCTCAAGTAAATTGTAGAAGAGGATAGACATTCCTCCTGCTTTCAAATTTTTATTACATTTCTTCTCGTTTGGAAGATGACTGTCTTGGATAGGACACCTAGAGCAGACTGTCAGGCACGGCTTCAGGTGGACATTCATAGCTTCTTGATCAGTCATTAAGAAATGAATGATAGTGAGCCTCAATCCAAGGCAGCCCACATAGTGTAAGCCACGAAGTCCTAACTGTCTGGTTGCCGCAGGATTTGGCAGTCCCATGCACTCCAGTGAGCCAACCGCCCGAGTGATGCAGGAGTTGTTTGCAACAGAAATTAGTAACTACAGAAACAAAGAAGATGGAGTTGTACTCACAATTTCGAGTCCAGGTTCAGGAGAAAGCCCAGTTTGTCATACTCTGGAAAACAAAAGCAAGGGACACAGTATCACGAAAATTGCAACTGCTTCCTTCCCAAAAGGCACACAAACAAAAACAGCAGCACATCTTTACAGAAAGGGGATAATTATTTCTAACTGAAAATATATGTATTAGAATTTCCAATTGCTAGCAGCCATTATAACAGATTATTGTTGCATAGAAGTATTCCCAAACTCTCATTTTGGAATTTCTAGTAAATATTTCAGCATTTGGGCCATGATTAACTTAGAAATGACCAGAAATAACTGAAATATGTCTAGTCAAAATAGCAAAGCTAAGCGATTTTACAACATACACTCCTCCTAGGTTATGAGGTGGTAGATGTCTCAAATGCTTTTTGATTCCTTGCATGTTCCAAAACATGATTTCATAATGAAGCATCCTTCTTCAAGACAGAGTCACTCGGAGAGGCAAAAACAAATCACGTTCAGCTGATGCTGCTCAACAGAAACTACAGTGTCACAGCCTGCTCCACAGACTCCAACAGGGAACAGTCAGAAATTCAGGGTGAAAACTTTGTTGTTGTATAAATTCTGTATAAGGTAAGCTTTGCATTTAGTATTTTTGAATACACAGTCATCTTTAAATCATGTACTTGGTACAACAGATAAAGCTCTGAGAATTCGTATTAGATGCACAAAAAGAAAAAAGAGAAAGGTGCAGCATCCTTCTATTGGGTTTTGCTCCAGAGACTCCTCACACTGAGGGCTGATGGGTCTCACCACAATACGATAAAAAAAACCCACTAAAGTAACAGATAAACCCCCAAGCACTCAGGATATATTAAAAAACAAAACAAGTCTCAAATTTGTTAAGATTTAATTCCATATTTAAGGGAAGATTCACATATCACGCAACTTAGCTAACAGAAACTGAAGAACACGTGTACTCAACCTCAGCACGTACCATCCACTCCCTGCCAGCACTTGTTGTGCCACCCACTTATCCCACTGTACCCAATATGAGAAATGCACCTGTGCCTCTCCCCCTCCAGTGTCCACATTCTGAAAGTTGTATTGCTTTCCTCTCACCTTTCTCCCACTTTACTCCTTCTACAAGAAATCATTTCCTGTCCAATCCTACTTCCAATCATTTCCTGTCCAATCCTACCTCCTCCAAAGGAAGGTCTGGGAAAAAATCATACTTCCAATTTTTATTAAACCTTCCTCCTTTCAAAAACACCCATCCGTGCAAACAGCAACAGAGATTTACTCTTTTTTTTTTTTTACAAAGGAAAATCACTGACAAACCTGTCATCATTCTTACCATAACTCCAGCTAACATTCACTTCTTCCCAACAGGAAATACAAATAGAGGAAATGCAATAAGAGATATATTACCTTGTAACTATAACAGCATCCTGGGTTTTCTGCTAACTCAGCATTTTATAAGCTCTGCAACCAAAGCACCAGAAAACAAACACATACTGAACTCTACATCCAGCTGACATACCTCCACTGCAACCTTCCATAAGATTTACTTTTTGTTTGTAGTTTGCTCTTCACTATCCCTCAGTCTGAAGTTTTTACTTTTGATGTAACGGCCTTAAGTTATGCGAGGGGAAGTTCAGGTTGGGTATCAGAAAAAAATTCTTCTCAAAAACAGCAGTGATGTACTGGCACAGGCTGCCCACGGAGGTGGTGGGGTCACCATCCCTGAAGGTGTTCAAGAACCGTGAGGATGTGGCACTGAGAGATGGGATCATTGGGCATGGTGGATGGGGCTGGGCTGCATCATCTTAGTGGTCTTTTTCAACCTTAATTATCCTGCATTCAGTGATGACTATACTAACAGAGATACAGAGCAATCTTGTAAAATTTATGTCATCTATCTTGGAAAAGTCATTTTCCAAGATGAAGGACCAAGTATAACAAAAAACAACAGTGCATTTCAAACCTGAGGCACAGGTGTACTGTTTACTTTCAGTAGGACAGTCTGGTCTTTCCAAATGTAACACCAGACACAGAAGCACAAGCCTGTCCTGCCCCAGGCTGGAGAGCTGTGCAAACTGAGGCAGGCAAAGGAACACTGCCCACAGCACCGGCCACTGCACGCTCACAGCCTGATCTTCTCCCGAGCAGTCTGATCTAGTGGTTGGAAACCCTGTCCCTGGAAGGGGGGTTGGAACTGGACGGTCTTTAAAGTCCCTTCCTACCTAAGCCTCTCTATAATTCCTTGCTTACAGCATCGCTGTTGGCTGGGAAAGGTATCTCCATCATGTTGCTGCTCCTCAAAGGAAAACATTAGGAGTCTGAAAGTTACGGATTCAAAGTCAGCTTCATCTTTAACATAAATCAGCTGTTACAGATATCCAGTACCATTTGGTTGTGTCACTTTTGGCCCTAGTGACCACAGCACATAGCAGTACCGCCCATGTGCTAGCAGGAAGTGGTCTGAAATCACAAAAGACCGATAAAAGCCCAAATACATGGAAAAAGCAAAAATGCACATAGCCCAGCTGCAGGAACAGGCAATCCTTGTCTGGAGTTATGCATGCAATTTAAAACGCAATAAAACACAGACACGCTAAATCAAAATACAACTGAATTGAAAATACAGTATCAAGGTGGGAGGACAACAGATGGGCTGTGCTGATCACACAGCTCTGTCAGGGGAAGGAGACAGTCCCACTCCTACCTTTTCAACCCATGGAAACACCATCTGCAAGAGTCTGCCCTGATGCTTATGCATGCCCTGACCTGCAGGTTTCTGCCACCTCTTGTCACCTGGTTCAAAGCCTTACTCACCAAGTTAGCTAGCTGACAGGCAACAATATTCTATTATATTCTTCTTCCTTTCCTCCTCCTTTGCAGTGGGATAAAGACTACCAGAAGAAAATGGAAAAGGCAGCCAGACAGTATGAGACAGAAATGCTCTGGCATCTCCGACTAACTCAGCCCCACCAAACGCATTACCCATGGTGTGACATTGGCCCTTCCACAAGAAGAACATCATGATGAGTCAGAACAAGACTGCACTTTCTCAGCCCTTGAGGCTGAGGCTGTAAATCCCATATGTGTTAAAAATAATGGTATCTCAAGAGAACAAGATCTGAGGACCACTTCCTCACTTGTTCTAGGAAGCTACAGATCTCAGCTGACAAAGTGGTGTACAGAAGCACAGAAATCAATGAACGTGGGGAATAAGCTTCATCACATGCCCATATGAACAAGAGGTCAGAAATAAAATGTGCGTCTACACTTCCAGGAAGATTGGCATTGAATAACAATTGAATAACTGACAATTTCATAATAAAGCATGTAATAAGGGTTATATGAACAGAAGTACAGCCAAACATAGCAATTTCTCTAAATGATTACGAATTGTGTGCCAAATTCCATGCTTGCATTAATGTAGAAACTTCTTGTAAGTATCCAACAGAAATCTAAAGTACCAAGCAGCAAGTGAGAATTGCAACACCAAATGTCTAGAAACTCCATACAGACCACCCAAAAAGCCAGACAGCTTTGATATCAATCAAGTTTTCAATTTGCATTTTGCATCTGTAATCATATAGCTACATGCATGTAAAATGTGCAAAATTTTCCACTTATGCTACTAATTGAAATCAACGTTCCAGGCATTAACTTGGCTCACTGGTTTTATCCTTCCAAACCACTGGAAATGATTTCACCGACACTAGAGCACTGTCCCCGTAGCACTCGGTTATTTAGAAGCATGATACAAATAACTTTGCGTACAGAACCAGAAAAATAATTTAAACTTTTCAAAAAGATGGGCTAGATGCAACACCAGATTTCACTTGTAACGCAAATAGAGGAGGGAAGGCAGAAAGTTCAATTGTAGCTGTTTTATTCAAGATGCTTGCATTCACCAAAGGAATCTGTACAACACTCGGGAGACAGAAGTGCTTGAAGAACAGCTCAGACCACCCTGACGGTTCTCATCCTGCCCACTGCAATTCAGTCTCAGTGGAATCAAGGCCTTGAGCCGAACTAAGCCTTGGTCATTGTTCACATGCTCTACATCTGCGGCAAAGGCCAGGTAAGATGACTGATCCTGCAATGAAAAAAGGTCCAAGGCCTCACATTGACCTTGGATGAACAAAGCACATATGGACAATGATGAAAGTTCAGCTGCAATTCTGCTAGACCTCAAGAAACAAGAATGAATTAATGAAAAATAGACATATGCCATGGATCAACTGCAATGGAAGGAAGAAAAGTTTTCTTTCAGGGTTAAAAAAATACTGCTCAGGACTGATGAGCAACAATAGACAACCAAGGGCTTAACGCTTGTATCCCTTCCTTAGCATTTTCACTTTAACCTGTTCAGTGAAAAATCTTCCTGATGAAAGCATTACTTCCTGAGTCTGAGTAGCTACAAAAAAAATTGAATTGTAGGGGACAGAAGGGACAGAACTGGGGCCACTTGAGCTCCTCAGCCCCGTCCCTTCGAAGACTGCATGTCCATCCCTTCAAGCCCACGCTCCACGTCTTCCCTAAGCCCATTTACTCTTCATACAACTAGAATCAAGACAAATATGGAGACTATTTTCTTAGCTACTTGTACAATATTTTGAAGATTTTTATGTTATTTGAAAGATTAACTTAATTATTTAGGAAAACATTCTAAATGTAAAACATGGTCCCCCCTCCTCACATAGAAGATTTCAGCCCAAGTGGTTAAAATTGGACAATATTTGGAGAAGCAAAAGGGAGGAACTGTAGAGCAGTACTCAGCACAGAAAGCAAAACTTCGTAGTTCAAATCTATTAAAACTGTTACCACTGTGCATACTGATCTAAAGATACCCACCCCATTGCACCAAGCTCAGTATTTATTTATTAGATACTGCAACTGATTAAAACTGCCATATCTGATGGAAGTTGATGCTCCAAGCACTATCAGCACAAGTGAAATTCAAATCCATGAGTTCAAAGCAGGGAAGTAGGGAAATCTCTTCCCAGTCACAAACCCCTGTATCCTCTGATGACACCTAAAATCTTGAGAATATTACTTATTTTCTCATAATTAATAGCAAAAGGAAGTAATTTCCCCATCTACACCTTAATGTTGTTTGTTTTGGGCGTTTTTTCCTCTCTTGTAATTCTTGATTAGGGCCCCCAAAGACAGCTGGCCCAGCTTTACAGCTTGAGGAAAGCAATACACCAGAGTTCCTTCACTAGGAAGTGTAACTACATTATTCATCTGCCAAGCGCAAGAAGAACAAATAAGCAATCACTTGCAGATAGCACTGTATGTGTCATCCATCAAGATGATTTTAGCTTGCTGATCTTACCTCCAAAATAGGTATAATAAAGCACTAATGTTCTAGCACATTACGAAAGGCTTTGGTTACCCTTAACATAAACTGCAATGAAACTATAGATAACAACTTCCAAGGACAGAAGAGCAATGGATTGCTCTAAGACAAATCTGTGAAAGACTACAATAGGAAGATGAAATATTTCCTCCTATGAACTACATATGCCCTTTTTCTCTTCCCAGGGAGTCATCTGTTTAAAGCCAGACAGCAATCTTTGCTAAATAAGCAGTTGTTTCATTTACTGGCATGTATTCATGTGGCTAATGGAGTTAATGCTGCCCTACTGAATCTTCTGAGATATTCTTTATTTTAGAAATTGTATCCTATTTCCTAATAAAAGTCAAGAACAATAGTAACAAAACAGTAATCTACATTGGCTTTTACTGACCTACAGGATGTACTGACTTGATGGGAAAGAGATGCCACATGAAAGAGAAAAATCCCATTAAAGTATTTGTATATCAAGGTATTTTTTAGGCCACTTCTTGCCATTTGCATCTCAGCTCATTCACAGCTGTACTTTCAATTGGAGGAAAAGAGCATAAATGAGAGTAAGATAGATGATGATAATGAACATTCTGGCAAAGTCATGTAAGGACTGTGTAACTAATACACGACAGCCCTTGGCACAGTCTCAAGTAGCTTCCACAGTCTACAGCTCAAAGAAGCAAAGAATGAAGCAGAACATCATTAATCATAAATGAAAAGAGAAAAACATTTTTTGCCAAATAAAGCCACTAAATCCAGCAGGACTTTAAAAAAAAAAAAGACCTTCCTATTTATTCTCTGCTTTACAGGAATACAGAAAAATACTGCATATTAAGTCCACCTCCCCTTTTCCAACCCTGCCAACAGCACTAAGTGACAGTCTGAAATGCAATGTGAAGAAAGATTGAAAGCAAACAATAAAACAAAGCACAATCAAACCACAGCAGCTCCAAAGGTAAATTGAAATTGTTTTCCTCAAACCAAGACCATCTACCAGAGCCTCATATATTCTTTTAACATAGTATCTAAATTAATTAAATTAAGCTTAGAAACCAAAAGAAACAGATAGAAGGATATTTCTGAAACCAATCAAGAGAACTTGTAATTGCACCACTGGTACTAGCAGACCTGTGTGGGGAAAGCCAAAGAACAGCATGCTACCTTCTGCAAGTCACCAGTGTTCTCCTCTCAAGCAAGGAACCTGTCACTATTCTGCCAGCTTGCTACCCAACAATCTCAGCTGCGTGCCTTTCTAGCCTCCATCCATGCTACTCTCCACCCAAAATGTAGGAAAACAGTCACTATGTTCACTCTGGTGTTGTATTTAGGAGGACATGCATGTAATTCCACTACTGAGGCTTAGCAAAGAAACATTTTACATGCTGGCCCTCAGACACAGAAAGCAGGAAAAGTCTTAAATACAGCAAGAGCATAAATGAGGCTTCCATGGTCCAGTGTTTGATAGGCTAGCAACAAAGTAAACCAAAGCAACTAGGGGGCAAAGAGACCTAGCTCTCTGCTGTAAGCAGATGATACCTAGTTCTACTCAAACGCTGCGTCCTGCTTGGTGCTTCCCAAGTTCAGGGCATGAAAATCACCCTTTCTGAAGCAGTTTCATCTGAAACACCAGCCTGAACATCACACCAAGCGTTCACCATTGTTGCTCAAAGTTTGTCTTTCAAGGGAAGGTGCAATCTGTAAGCTAATCCCTAAAGCACTCAGGAGCATGAAGGCTCATAGAGTTCATGCTCACCGCACAACATTTAATTATCGTGTCCTCTAGGCTGATGATCTTCCGTGAAGGATAATTTAAGGCTTAACAGCCAGGTGATCTTTTGAACACTGAGTTCAGAAAGTTTTACGCAGAGTAACCGGATTCCCAGCCTCACTGAAAACTGAGATTTGCATGGGACAAAGAATTAAGCGGAAAACCAAGATGGAAATGAACAGCCAGCTCTAATACATACAGACACTGCAACAAGACATTGCCCTTCACACAGTGTGATTAACAGTTATGAAAGAGCTACTCAAAATGCTGTTTGGTATGCAAATAAAAGTCAGTGTGTACTAGTTTTAAACAGCAAGCATATCATTCACAGCTGTTTAACTGTGACTGATAAAAAAAAGGGTATATGTATTTTTATGTTACACAGTATGCAACTGTTGCCCCTTCTTACCCCCATCTGAAACATCACCTACTGGGAATGGCTGGGTCTGCAGCTGCCATTGTCTCTTTGGGTTCTTTCTGGGCTCTGTCTTTTCCTGGGTCTGCAGCAAGGTGAGATGGGATGGACAGCGGAAGCACAATAGCCACAGCTTTTCTCTCTCTCCTTCCTGTTCAACAAGGAAAGCTATCCCTCAGTAGGACAGACATCACACATCTTATTACACATATCAGTTCAGAGCAAGCTAGTTCCCGGAGCAATGAATGCAGAATAATATGAAGACAATAAACATACAGCTCTCTGTGACATTGTTGAGCCTCCCTTCTCAAATAGGAGAGTTTTCTTCATATTTCTTCAATGAAGAAATTCAATCTGGTTGCAGTGCAATGAAAGATCAAATTTTATGGTCTCATTCCTACCCAGCTCAAGCCTGTATTGCAGTGCACAAGCAGAGCAAAGAGCAGTGTTCTTCACACAGACCCAGACAGTTTGCTGGCTTACATGAGTCTCGTCTCCCACCCTGCTCCTATCAGCACTCCACAAAACATGGAGCAGTTAAATTTCTTTTTCATAAATAAATCTACCACACTGTTGGTAGCATAAGAGCACCAGGTATGTGATTAATTCCAAAGATCCCCTCCACTGGAAGCTCTCCACAGGGTTAACTGCATACACATCAGTTAGAAGCCAAAAAGTATAAGGAAAAAAAAAAAGTATAGTGGGAAATATTTCAAAGTTTTACTTTAGGACAAATTCTGGTCTTAGTTGTACCAATATAAATCGAGCATAATTCCAGTAAATGTATGCCAATTCAGCCTCACTCAGCTGTAAGCAAAATAAAATACTGCCCTGAATTTTATTCCTATATTTCTTCAAACTATGCAACTTCAACCCCACCCAGATAGAAGAAGCCATCATCCAGTACAGAAGGAGGCAGGCAGCAACACAGTTAGTTTGTGACTGGTACACGTAAGCAGAAGGGAGATACGAGTGGTTCTTTTTCCCCATTAGCATGACAACATGCCCACCCTGCACTCTGCATCCTGATTTACCATGCACCCACAACAGACCAGCTTCCAGCTACAGGTTTAAGAAAGTGATGCAGGGACAGCAGAAAGCACAGGGGGCACTGTAAACAAAGCAAGTTACTACCACTAGCTCTGAGGTCAGTAAACCAGAATTGCATCCAAGCTTTATTAGTGTCAGGCAGCAGGCTCTCTTTCAAACTGTGCAGGTAGCCGACAGGTGCTATGTTGGAAGGCAGCATGTTCCTCCTATGAGTCTAAGAGGAAAGGCTACTAAACAAGACACAATGTGAAATCTTTGCTTGGATTATATTTCCTGCAAGAGAATAAATAACCTCAGCTTTTGAGTGGTAAGGGGTTTTAAATTGTAAAAGTAATTCTTAGTTTTTTCCTTGCAGTTCACATATCATTATGTAGGCACTGTAAACTGAATTTTACCAAGTATGGAGTCCACTATTGTGTGGCCTTGGCTACAGCTTATATATTTTCGATAGCCAAAAGGATAGTTACTGGCTTCATGTGCCTCCAAAACAAAAGAATTTTTGATTTCTGGTTCAGCTGAACTGAAGGTCATGCTTGGGTTCCAAAGGAAATAAGGTCGGGCAGCATTTGCCCTGGGGTTTGATAATGCTGGTCATCTTCCAACTGAAAAAAAA
>VXAB01004669.1:991431-1019718 GCA_013399175.1 Odontophorus gujanensis | reverse complement strand
GAAAAAAAAAAAAAAAAAAAGAGTTTCCAGCCCTATTTGTTGAGCTACGACTCTTGCTTTCTCCTTCCTGGAAGCATTCCTGATTTCTTTCCCCAAATAACTCAACTGTTTATTTAACTGAGAAACTCTCCCAGTAGCTGGAACAGTTTTTCTTCAGCTGGTGGGTGACATCATCCTCATGCCTTTCACATAAGAAAAGCAGCATGAACCACACCACTAACCCATGTAAAGCAGCCAGGTAATCTTCCTAGTTGGGCAGTGGAAGTGGTCCCACATGTTAGCCCTTGTTTCACACTATGACTAAGTTAAAACTTCCACTAGGACCTACTCATCCACTACGGGTTAACTGCCTCCCAACATGGCTACCGTGTCCTGTCAAACAGAAGCCTTGTCATGAGGTGGGAGAGAGAGAAGAAGGCAGTGTTGTACCTGAGCCTATCGTATGTCCAACGGAGTCAAAGGAAAGAACCACTGAATCTGTAACACAAGAGTACAAGTTCATTTTCCCCTTTTCCTTTAGTATCATTTCTTACTATAGTATTTTCTTGTTATTTTTCTTTAATATCTCATTATGCTCCATTCCACAAGGAAACAGAAGAAGTTCACCAGCCAGCCAGCCAACCTAGCAATGGCAGAACACTGGAGAATGCAACAGATGAGGTCATTCCCTAACAAAGTAGCTATTACTTACTGAAAACAAAATTACGTTATGTCTAAGTAAAAATGTTTGGTTGACCTTGCCAAAACTGAATCACAACACACTTTTCACTGATAGACTTCAGAGTTCTTATCAAATTTACTATCAATTTTTTATCCTTGTTTAGGCGCTTCTCTATTAAGATTAATGTATTAGCTTTTCCCCTGATGCTGTTTGCTAAGCCAAGAATTCTGTGCTTGTTCCATCCTCACTATAAAGTGTGCTTCCCACATTGTTAATCACGCCAGAGTCTCCCATCTGAACACATTTCAATCCACCACCCTTCACCTTTGTGCTATTTGCAGGAAGAGTGCCAAGTACCAAGCAAATACAGCCTCTGCTTGATGCCATTTATTGTGCCACGTGGGGTTCACATCAGATGCTAATCACAGTCACGACATCAGCTACAGCTCACCAGTGGGTGACCATGACTTTTAGCCATTAGTTCACGTGACAGACCACGTAACGGTAGAACTGCCTCTGGCATTCAGATAAATGAATGGATTGAATTCCTCAAAGTTTCTTTGCAATTTAAACCTCAGACGGGATCACCTGACCACATCACTTGCAGCATCACAGCAGCAGCCTTGGTGCAAGTCCTTAGCACAAGGCAAAAGACACCATCAGGATCAGAGTCAGCATGCCAAAAAGAGGTCATGCTCCACTACATCACTTTTCTTTGGTCAGGCGACAATCACAGGCACTGACAGTTACCCAGCTCAGCTAAAAATTACTTGACACAGGGCTGTCCCTCTGGGTTTTCCATGTAGTATATCATCCTTGCACTTATTTTCCAAATCTTACTGACCCGATAAGATAGTGCTAATAAGAAAGTTTTTAAAATCAATACAGTCAAACCATTCATCTAACTGGCTTTAAAACAATTTGAAGAATTAATAATCATAAAAAACTAGGCCTGCTCTGTCCCAGATCCAACACTGTGGTAGTAATGTTTTGAAAAAATAGTGGAAAAAAAAAAAGATTACTAGTCTCAAAACTTGTTCCAATAAAAATAAAAATCCATCTGGACTTAACAACTGCATTTCCTCTTTTGGGAGTAAAACTCAGACATTTTTATATTATTCTAAATAGCGAGGAGTTTAATTCACTTTAACTGTGTTAAATTCATCTGCCATCAATTAGTACTGAAGTATCTCTGTGGGGCTCTACTTGTAAAAAAAAACTGTTGAGATTTTTATCAACATAAAATATTGCTTTGTAGCTTATACCGATCTTAAATGTCACTCATTTTCCACAGTATATTTTGGGCATGAAATATTAGGACTTATCTAAGAACAGCTGAAAAGCGTTGCAAGCACCAAATTAATGTAATTCTTGCCACCTGCAGAAATGGTATAATGTTTCAGTCCCTTCACTGAGAACATTATCGCCCTTCCACAAGCAGAAAGAATGACAAGCAGTAAGCGTGCGAGCTCTCTTTTCCAGTACAGCCCTCCACGAGACCATTAGGCTCCCAGTTTTGACACCAAATTCACAGAGCACAGCCAGCAATGGGGTCAGCTCCCTGTAGTGTGCGTGATTTCAGAAACCACAGATCTTTATTAAAGCACCATGCTTATTTCTGGTGCTAATGCTGCTAAAGGGGAGAAGCTTTAAAAGTGCAGAGGGCTGAGAAAGTCATCACGTGTCACCTCAAGTCAGCAATAATGCACGGTTTAGGGCTGTGTGCACCATAATGCCAGGCTTTTACCTCTGTTTTCATGTTACCTTCCAACTTTTTTTTTTCCACTGGATACAGCAGTTTAAAAAAGGATAAAAGCAAAAACAAACAAACCAAAAGTCAAGATACAGCACAAACCAAATGTCATCTTGGATCTGATCCAACCCATCAGGAGAAACAAAGACAGAAGAAATACTTATTTAGAGGGCACTCAGTGCCAGGAATAACAAATTCAGAGACCTCATCAGCTTTGGGTCACCCTGGGGCCAAGGAGCACCAGCAATCCCCTCTTCCAGGAGGGCTCAAACACAAGGATCCAGCTTGGTTTGGGAAAAAAGAGCTCCAAGACAAACTGCAGAGAGACTCAGCACTGCTCTGGGAACAGACTCAAACTCTGTTCCAGCAATCCTCTAGACTGGCCTTTGAAGGAACACAACTGCACTTGCCCCAAAGTCAAAAAAAACTGCAACTTGGAGATGGGACCATTCATTGCTACACTTAAGCACAGCCACCATGCAGGCCCAGTAAGTCACCCAGGTATAGAACTGCATGCATCTTTGGCACGGACTGCTTTTCAGAAGTCCCTGATCCTCATCTCCCCTCTACACATGCACACACCATTTCCAGCCCAGCATCCCCTACCCTGGTGGGCACGGTGGGGATGGGTTGGCAGTTGGACTAAATGATCTTAGTGGCCTTTTCCAACCTTGACAAATCTACGATTCTATGCCTCCTGGAAATCCTTCCCTGTCTGGTTAACGGTGAGCTTCCCCAAAGCCTGGACAACTCTACACCACAATCCCATCCTTGTCAAAGTCAGAAGAAATTACTCATCTTTCTGCAGACTGGCACCTCAAATCCAGGCATTTTTGGACACCACGTAACCATCTAGCTACTATTCCTCACAGTACCTTCTGCCACTGCAGTCTCTGACCAGCTATGTCTGCAATGAAAGAAAATGAAGATGTGAACCTTCATAAGAGTTACAATCCTGACCAACAAAAGGTAGGACTTGTCAGAAATGCCAGAAAACATAATTGTCTCATCCTATAGAAAACCAAAGATGATGAACCAATAAATTGTCATCCTTCTCTTTCTTATTTTCTTTAAAAAACAGAAGCAAACAACAACAAAAAAACATTCACAGACTTTGGCAATAAACTGGCTTTCCTGGCTGAGAAAATAAAAAAATAAAAAATGAAAAATTCAGCAAGAAAGGTTGTGTGCTGCCTTGGAAGTGGTCCTGAGAAACCACAAACCATTAGTCCCGGAGGAGTTATAAGAGTTTAATAATAAAGGCTTAACGCAGCCTCAATATCACATACCATTGCAGCAATATGCTCCACAGACCAAGCCAAACAGGGAATAATACAATAATACCTTGCAACATAAGGCTGCAATTTGGCACATCTCCTCACACAGCTCAGTTCTGAGGTCTGTGCTGGTTTCTTGTATGCATGCTCACCGCTCAGTTTCTCATTCCCTGTCTCTGCTCTCAAGATACTCAGACTCCTACAGAACTGTAGCCTATGGTTAACCACATGCAATGTAATTTCTACCTCCAGAGCTTGACCTGAGACCAGACATCCTGCAGAGCTCCATCACCTGCACTGGGGGGTGGTGGCTGCAGTAATAACATTAAAGAATCCAATTTTTATTTAAGTACGAATGAAAAGAAAGAATGTTGCTCTGCTTTTTATTTTTTTTTACCATGGAATTAGAAGACTATTCAATACGAGAACAGTCTCACTCAGCTCTCTCAAGTGGGCAATGAAAAGGATAGGATCAGACAACCGATTAACCATCCCAATTTACTTCCTATTTGACATCAATTTTCTATAAGGTGGCATATAACAGAAAGTTCCTATGCTTAAGGCATAAACTCTCCGTAACTTTGCAACAAAGTAGGTCAGCAATAAAACAAACCTATTGTTATATTTTGCCCATTCAGAAAATGAAGCTCGAAAATGCAGTGCCACTCTCAGAGCACATATTACAGTGTGGATTCATTGGGCAGAGGATCTGTCTCAGACCACCTCCTTCTGTTCAAAAGAGAATGTATTTGGAAAAAAGAAACAAAAAAAAACCCACGGTATTATAATGACCACTCAACTTTCTGGGTCATTCCTATGCCCAAGGAACTGAAGGAATCTATATCATTTGAGTTCTGTTTCCCAGAGACCTCACGCAGATAGGATACATAAAACCTGAGGAAGAGTGTTCTTTCTTTATAAAACATAACTTCAGAACAGCTTTCAGACAATAAAATACCAGTATAAAAAGAAATCCTGGCCATTATACAAAAAACAAACCACACCTGAACACCAAATTAAGAACATATAAATGTAGAGGCAAGACATAAAACAGAAAGGATAACCTGCATGAATTTCTCTCTTTTAAACAGATGACATGCACGTTCCTCTGACTTCCCAAACATAAGAAGAAATGCTTTATAGATAACATTCTCCTTGTTACAACACTACTTGAACTTACAAGTTACTGGAGAGGTTATAACTCACTTCCTAATTCTTCACTCTTTAAAGTCAAATTTAGGAAAGGTTTTCAGTCTAATGATAAATGCCATCCTACCAATTTATTAAGTATCTTACTCAACTGAACTTCACATTTTCCCACCTTTTTCCAAATGCTCTGAGATGGCTCTGTCCTACGAACAGTGTCACTGGAGCACCTCTAATGCCACAGCCAGAATGCTCTTATGCAGCACAGAGAATGCTCTTAGTTGCCCAAAACTCCAGTCAGTCATTCTGACACCCCCGCCATATTCAGCTCCTACTTAAGCACCCCGTGTTCACATGCCAACAGACCACAAGAAGTTGTAATTCCCAACATACTGCTTGAGTCCAATGTTTTTAGTATCTAAAGTGAGGGATGTATCAGATGCACAGCCAATGCAAGGGCTGCAGATTATGGCACAAACAATTAAAACCATTAACAATTTCAACCAGTTCCATCTACAATTGAAGGGAGCCCTGAGATCAGAGTGCAGACTTATTCCCTTTATGGGAGGAGAACAGTCACTCTGCAACAGAACTTATCTTCAGGAACAGGAAACATCTGATTGTAAAGAACATTTGCAATAAACTCTGGATTTTCTACTTTAATAAACTGGCTTAAAATGAGACTGCACTGCAGCCCTCATTCTATTACACTAAATTTGGATTCCTTTATGCCCTGGTACAGAGATGGAGGAGCAGGCTAGCACTAAATTCCCACAGCATACCTGGGGGGAAAGACTCACCCTGCTTCAAGAATAACTATAATTATTACATCATACCATAGCAGGTGGGTTCTGTGCAGAGAAATAGGACACAAGGGGGGACCCAGTTCACAGGCAGCACAGACACAACCACCGTGAACTCCTGGCCAAGTTGAAGTACAGCCAGCACAGGTAAACTTGCTGTCCCTGTACAGTCCTGGGATGCAAGTGCTTCTCATCTGCAAAAATAAACCATCTGCTTTTTCTCCAAAGACCCTTGGAAAAAAGGGTTGAAAGCTACAGATATGGATACTTAGCAGAGGATATTGTTTAGTATTATCACTTATCTCCATAATCCTAGGCAGCATGGAGATCTACGGTGTACGTGGTAAGCTACAAAGTGGTCCTCCACCAGCTCCCAGTGCCCTCTCACTGAATCAAAGGTACAGCCCAGCGAGGCAGTACTCAAAGATGCAGCAATGTCTTCCATGGATCACATGGAGCTGGGCCAACTCTTACACTTGTTGTGCACATCGCTTCTCTTCCATCAGGAGGGCTGTAATGAAGTGGCAAATTAACTAAGCAAGAAACAATGCTCATGTTCCAAACAGATGTATTTTTCTAACGTTCTGAGTATGTCAGTTTTCTTTATTCTGCAGTGAATGAACTGAATGAAAAGATGTGGTGTCCTGCGCCAGCTGGCCAACACTTCACAAGAATATTACACTGCTATTGTCTGCACTCGTGCCCAAGTTAAGTTTGACAGCAGGAAGTGCTGATGAGTTTTGCTCACAAAAGCAGCATTTGTTTGGCTCCACTGCCTAACTTTGCATCACCCATGAACAATAAAACCTGGGCACAAGGATGATGTAGTGCTTTGCTTCAAGTATTGGGGATTCACAGCTTCTTGGGATCTGCCCCAGCTCCCTGCTCTTCCAAACGGAGATGGATACAGAGTCTGCACATATAGAGGAGAAGGGAAGACTAACACACTGTAGAAGTTCAAAGAAATTCTATACTTGGCTTGGAGGAGCACAACTGGAGGCAGCGTACCGATCTGCCATAAAAAGTCAAGAAAACAAACAGATCTGACTGTACCAATAAAGATGGCATCTTAGGGTTTTTTTCCTCTTGACAGAGAGAAATCCTTTAATGAATCTCAAGCAGATTCTCAGCATTTTAAAGAGCTCAAAGTTTTATTGTGTTTTCCAAAGCCAAGTCTCATATTTGGGCCTCAATTTTTACTGTATTTACTGTAGCACCAAGAAGTCACTCAGATACCCAAATTCCATAGTGAAACATGCAACAAATTACAAAACAGCTAAGATTTCTCTCTTCTGTGCTTAAGAGGCATGTGCAAGACAGAAAATGGATGCTGGGAGATGCAGAAGAAGTACACAGGACCAAATGTGAGAATGCGGTTCAAGAACACAGCCCTGGCTCAGCACAGTAATATTTTCCTAAGCATCCATGGTAGCACCAGACTTCAATCACAGCAGTACAAAGGGAAGCTGTGTTTTGTCTCTCAGTGAATCACTGTTTCTATTAGGAATGAAAAAATACAGTATTTATGCACTCAAATTCAAAACACTTCCTTTAGGTTCAGAATATTTATCTTCTTCTGAACACACATCTCTATCTAACACCTCCAAGTCGTAAATTCCTTCATGCATTCATCTTAACAGGCTCACTATTGTCTCCTTGGGATAATCTCAGGAACAAAACAACACTTGAAGCGTCTCTATAATTAAAATTAACAGCAAACCAGTACATTGGTACATCAGGGATGTATCAAAGTGCACAGGGGAAATGGTATTTAGATTTCCCTGCGTGACTGTTGGATCCAACTGCTAAGTATGTTTCAATGACAGACCAGTTAAGCCACTGAAATGATTTACAGCAGAAAACTACTGAAATCAAAGGTAAATCAAAAAGGACGACATCACCGCAGGCAGAATAAGTTGGTTTTTGTTTTTTTTTTTTTGTAAGTAATTTTAGGTTAGTATTTATTTATCACCATCATTAGAAAAACATAAATCGTATGATCCCTTCAGTTTTCTTGGGTAGTACTAACATGTATAATTTTCACATAACTTTTGGACTACTACACAATTTCCATATAGAAAACCTTGGAAGACATTCAAATATAATTACTTTTTACTACATGCTTGAAACTA
Organism: Odontophorus gujanensis; assembly: GCA_013399175.1. Taxonomy (NCBI): domain Eukaryota; kingdom Metazoa; phylum Chordata; class Aves; order Galliformes; family Odontophoridae; genus Odontophorus; species Odontophorus gujanensis. Next base: position 1,011,946 of record VXAB01004669.1, on the reverse strand, counting down.
TGATATAAGCAAATTATCCCTAGATTTGTCCATAAAAACAAAATTCAGCCTCAAACTAAAATAAATGCACTAAAATGCTTTGATTAGAAGCTTTTTGCACAGCACTGGCCTAAGGAAGTTAATTCTGTGCTTTCATAGTACTTCCTAAATATACATTGGTACCTTTCATATCATCAAATATAAAACATCCAGAGCTAAACATAATACAAGAGCAAACTATTTCTATTAGTTATTGACATGGGCTTTTAACCTCAAAGCACAGTCCTGCAGTTGTACTGATGACAGCATCTTACCCTTACATACAGCCACACTGTTATCAAAGAGCTTGGGAAAGCTGCTGCACATCCTCACTGTTTTACATACAGAAAAATACTTAGATGCCATTAACAGCAATTAGGACAACAATTATTCTGATGTTCTGGTCTTGTTTTAACCTCTACTGGAGCCATTAAATTGCTTTTTCCTCCCCATCCCTGGCGTGGACAAAGCTTTTCTGTGTGTTGACTTTTCCAAGCTATCTCCCAGAAACCTCTCCTTCCTCAAAAGCAATAACCAGGACTCCAGAAATATAAATAGTTCCATCAGGAAACTCGCATTCCTCGGTTTGTTTGAAAATGATCTACTGCTTTGCATAGCAAGCCAGTGGTTGAGAGCCTCCCAAAGCCTTAAAGCAGACAACATCTGGTCCTACTGCCAGAACAACTGCCAGCAGGTTCCTATGGACAGCTTTACAGGACACCTCTCGCCTCCCGTGTCTGCTCACAGCAGGAAGGAGAAGCGCATGGGCATAAAACAACTCCTGAATGTGAGCTCTTTATAGGCGTCTTTGCCAGAAAAGGGCAATGTTCGACTCACAAGGACAGACCAAGCCATTTATCCACATGAAAGGTGATGCTGAACAGAGAGAAATGTTGGATTCATTTTTCACCTTTTTTTTTTTTTTTTGTCAGCTTGGAACCAGGACGGGATTGATTTTATTTTTCTTTTACTTAGTTCCAAAATCTGAGGTTTCTGGTCCATCAAATCTTAACACTTATTCGGTTTCCAAAATATGCACTAACAGGATCTGATAGGTCCGACACAGTAAATGATTTTATAGATAATTGCTATACACAAAGAGACACCAAGCATGTATTCTTTCTAAGCCAGATGCTTTGAGAAGCACTTTGGGTGACTTGGGCTTCTCTCCCTGTGCAGCTCCACGGGTTCATCTGCACAGCACATTCAACACCTGCACCCAAACGTTGTACGCAGTCCTGAACCAAAGCAGTGCATATACAGATTTCCATTTCCTATTACTCCCTTTTACAGAAGTGTTTGAGGAAACTATTTGCTTCACCAAAATGCAAGAAAAACAACACAGAGATGGCTGAGATACTGCAGCAGAAGGTCACTTCCACATGCAAAAACTGCAGGACACAGTGCGATGTGATTCGAACTGCAGCACACGAGAGGAAGTTGATCACCACATTGATGAGTCCCTGGACAATGCAGCTGGAGATTATCTAAAGAAAAAGTGTTCTTCCTATCACAACACATAAAAATACAATGAGTCTCTTTAATTTAAGACTTGGTAGAAAAACGACACACTGAGAAAACAGATTTAACCCAGAAGGTTATGCTGTAAAAAGCATCGGTTCCAGCCTAAGATCACTGGAATTAAACTTCTGAGCACCTAACTTGATTTCACAAGTTTGTGAAGTCAAACACCTGTTCGCACATTTTTCTTCACATGTTTCTCAAATGAGCAGGAGAAATTTTAGGCTCTGAATCATCAGAAGTGCAACAATTTGGAGTGTGAACTTCAAATACCCCTATTAACCTTGCCCTTTAGGGTGGCCACCTGAACTTCCATTGGACTTTCAGCACCTCTGAAGAACCATCTCACAGAATGGGTTGGGTTGGAAGGGACCTTATAACCCACCCCCGCCATGGGCTGGTTTCATCAGCTCAGGCTGCTCAGGTTCCATTTAATCTAGCCTCAAGCATTTCCAGGATGGGGCACCCACAGCTCTCCAGACAGCCTGTGCCAGCAAAAGAACAAAAACAAACAAAAAAGGCCATACAACAAAACCCCACACTCCAGCTCAACGGATTGCTTTAATCAATCTATCAAGGCAGAGGAGCAGCTCGCTTTAGAACAGTACTCAGCATCCAGCAGCGCTGAGACATCAATTGGTTTCGACAAAGCACGCGTGAAACTGCCAACCTCACCAAAAGCTGCAACTTGCAGCAACTGAGAGCTGCCAGCTGCAACTCCATCTGATATGAAGTCAGTTTCCACTAAGAAAACCCACTGGCACGCTCAGGCAGACCTGTCTTCCCCATTCCCTATCAGTGCTTCCAGCCACCTGCTGACGTCCGCTCCCAGCCAGGATTTCATGGGCTCACTGGGATTCACAAATTTTAGAGTTTTGCCATTCCTGGATTACTTCACAACCAGAACTTCTCATAAATGGCAGCAGTCGTTTTATTGGCCTCATTCTAAAGCAGCTGTTCCTCCTCCACACCTTCACTTGAGTGGTAAAGTAACAGCTCCACGCTGGTAAGCCTGGGATCCAATCAGAAATGGAGCACAGCCTCTTGGTGTGTGACAAGCAATCTGTAAGGGCAACTTTCTGGCCACAGGATTGATTGAAATTGCTTGCACAGATGAACAGAGGACAGGAGAGTGAGTGAGTAGGACACTCTGTAAGTACAGACTACTGCAAAGCTAGAGGCACCAGCTCACAGAACACAGAGGATTGCTGATCTCTCAGAGAAAACAAACCATGTGCTCCTACATGGCTTCAGCTTGTGGTTTGTAAAGTCTGGGGCTGAGGTGTAGGGGAAGAAGGTTTATTTATTTATTTATTTATTTGGTTTGGGGACATGTTTAAACTTCAATAAAAGAGCATCTTTCCCAGTCTGGATAACCTTGACATTCTTTCTCAACCACACTAAAACAAACAAGCCTGTTAATTCTCCCAAACCAAATCAAGCAATGGCAGCACTAGCCATTATAAATGCTATTCAGTGTGACACACAAGCCCCAGTACTCTGAGGCCAAGGTCTCCACATGGAGAAACGTGAGCCAAAAACAGGATTAAAGGCCAACTTCAAAATTGCACATCTGGAAGAGAACTGCAACCACCTTAAGATCCTCCCTGCATCCAAGCAGGCAGTTATCACCAGCTCCAGGCCCACGGACACGTGAGAGAAGGAAATGAGATTTATCAGTTGCAGCAGGCCACTTTCCCACAGCTGGTTTTAATTAAGTTAATTTGGTGGCCCTAACTTACAGCCAGCAGAGCCTTCTCAAATCACATGGCAAGTAATTCTGACAGCATTTCACCAGCTGTGCTGACCAGGAATACCAACTGCAATGTCATTTTGCAATGCCTGAGGTCCAGCATTGAAGAGCAGCACATGCATTCCCCTGAACTACCACCCGGCACCGCCACTGCTTACAGGAACAGCATGAGAAGACGGCACGGGAACAAAGGTACCAGAGTAACTCCGCTGAGAAAAAATCGCTTCTGAAATGGCAGCTGGACCCCTTGCCAGACTCCTGTTATGCCTTGGGCACACCCACGCTACATAAAACTTATTAATGACCATGTGGATACTGAGCACATTCTGGAGCTGCAGAAACACAATAGCCTATATAATTTCTAGGCTAGTTGCGCTGCAACTCCCCTAAGCCAGTTTTTTCTTTTCTGGATACATATAGGATAACCTTACCATGAAGGAATGCATCGGGCTACATTGTGATCTCAGCACAACCCACTGCGTGGCTACATTGTGCAAATTTAAGCCCAATTGCCAGGCTTAAATCCCCATACATAAGAGGAAACTTTGCATGCAGCAATTAGAATCAAAGCTACACTAGTATGTAACCCCAAAACACATTAGGAATGGATGTATCTGTAAACATAAGTTAAGAAGGAAGATTTCAGCCTGCTGAGGGACCTGCTTTGAAGAATCCCATAGGACACAGGCTTGGAGATAAAAGAAATGGTGCAGGAAAACTGGTTGACTTTGAAAGATCACCTGCTCCAAGCTCAAGAATCAGCTTCATAGATAAGGACCTGGGGGTCCTGGCAGACAACCTGTGAAACACAAGCCAGCACTGCATCCCTGTGGCAGAGACCAGGCTGTGCAGGGCAAAGCCTCACGAGGGACTGCTCAAGGGGATCCCTCTGAGCCCCAGCTGGGCACTGGGACCACACACTGCAACTAACTAAGGTGATTAAGGGATTGAAGCATCTGCCATGTGAGGGAGAGCTGGGGTTGTTAGTCTTGGGCGGAGAGCATCTGGAGAACCTTAGTCACGTGAATCTTAACTACTCAAGATGAACAGCAAGTTTTACAAAGTGTGCAAACCAAAGCAGCCAGGACAGGAATTACCTGAGTAACTTCATAGGATCCAGCAGCTTCTCTGCAGTTGTTCAATCAGCTTAGAGTGACCAAATTCACCTCCAGTATCAACTTCCCCTGCCAAATTTCATCCATCACAAAACATCAAGCAGATGAACAACGAAAATCCCACATTCTGCCAGTGCATAATCAATCAGCAATGACACAGAAGGCCCAGCCCCAAGCTAACAGCCTCTAACACATCCACTGTGCCCCTTCTTTTGAGCTATCCCAAGCATTCCCCTGACTGAAACATCCAGATGCCAGAAGGCTGTTCTCTTTGGTCTCCTGCTGCCTTGCAGCTGGCTGACACTGCCTGCCACGCCGTCAGTTGGACAGAGAATGCTGGCTTAAGGCAAGCCATAAAAACAAGGGCTAGGGCTGAAGCTCAAAGAGCATAAATGATCTTTCAAAACCTGTTTATAACCAGTGCTAGCAGTGTTTCACGTAGCCAAAGCCCATAAGCATACCAACACCTTTCTACCTACTCCCTCTCCATCTTATGCCAACCCCTACCAGGTATTTCTCTCCAGTCTTCCTCTCACAGGCAGAAGCCAAAAGCCTCACAAAAAACTATCCTACCATCCCAGAAACACACAAAAGTTCGTGAAGACAAATTAAGATGGCAGTTATCCAAGGCTTAGGATTAATTTTTTTTCAAGCTTGTCTACATACAGACTTTCACCAATGAAAGCATACTGCAGTCGGAGAACTTTGAGTAGCAAACTCATTTAAGCCCCCTCTGCTGACAAATCTGGGAGCATATAATCAATTAGTACCTTCAAGGGGTCTCTTCTGGCATTATGGTTTAAGTCAGTTTGTCAAGTGGAAAATCTGATGATGATTTGACGATTTCTCACCAGCAAAACAACAGATAAACCCACACTAGGATTCCCAACAACTCAAGTAAGTTACCGTTCAGTGTGGCTGTGACCAAATTGAAGATGTCTCTCTTCCATCAGCATTAACAATTCCAACCCAAAATTAACACCAGCCTCAAGGTGTACTTATATAGTGCTTTGGCAACATAGCAAAATTAAGGCCATTCTCACACTGTGCATTTCAGCACATCACTGCAGCTCCCCACCACATCTGTGCCAAGACAACTGCTCACAGGGTGGAGGCAGTAAATCGGATCACTGAAAAAGTATGAGACAAAAAACACCAAGAATCTCCCAGAAAAAAGCAACCACGCAGTTACTTACAGCAGGTTTGCCACCAAAATCAACATCCCATGTAACTATACTCTCAGAAGCTCAGTTTTGGAAAGCTCAGGTCCTTTCCACAGTACTCAAATGATCCCTGGCAAAGCAGTTACATTCCTTAAAAGCGGGTCTTAAATAACTGCACACCTGTCGACACTCAAATAAAACACAACTCTGTGGAGAACAAGGGCCAGAGACTGCCTAAGAATGTGGCAAATAAAACAGAAGAGGAAAGATTGCTGTAAGGCTGTTCAACAAAAGAGATGGAATAACTGTAGCTCTGTCCCCAGACTGTCACTATTCTTCACACACAGAAGGACAACCCCCTGAAAAGCTGTCCATGGTAATGAATGCCTCAATCTAGCACAGAGAAGGGACAATCTTTCCAGGGCACTAAGGGAAAAGCAAGCTATGTCAGGAAACGCATCTGCGGAACAATTTTTGTGGCAGCAAAAATGAGAAAGCATTCACACTGATCTAACAAAATTATTGGATTGTCCACAAAACCACTTAGAAAATTCATAAATGGATGAGATGAAGACAGAGAGGAGAACCAAAGAGGACTGTGCAGTAACACTCCAACTGTTCCAATGACCAACATACTGGGAGCAAAAAAAATCCAAGCTCCATGCTCATATGTCAACATTTGGGGGGAAAAATATGTATAAATTTGTATCTTACAACAACAGTACCCTCTACTGTTATGAAGTTGAATAGCAAAAGCTGAAGCCCAGCTGACCATCACAGATACCCAGCGCAGGAACAGCCACCAAGAACTTGGTGTAGATAGCTGTAACAGCTATCTAGCTTCCTGTGAAGAACTTCCAAGTTTGTTGTTGTTTTTACACTACAGAGTCAGATTTTGGGTTAGTTATCACAGTCATTTATTTCTTTTCCCCAGACCTTTTACTATGTTTGGAAAAGTGAGTTTTAGCCTTGGGAAAAAAAAAAAAAAAGAGAATTAAAAATTGAGCACTCTTCAGAAGCCCAGAGTCAGTCAACACCACAACAATACCTTCTGGACTGTTCACAACATACCACTGTAAGTGGGGTTTCAAGGCAAGCCACAAACATCAGGAGACACAGTCCTTGTGGCAACCAGCTGGAAAGCAAGGGAAGATGTGACAAGCACAGACTTTAGGAGTGTTATATGGCTAAAAAAGCTCATAAGCTTGATTTGAAGCACAGGCATCCGTCATGAAATGCTTGAATGAACAAGAAGCAAGAAAGAAAAAACACAGAAGTCATGAATACTTAAACTACATGATGTGGTTACACTCAGTATTTCGACATGGAACTGTGGATGTATGCACTTGTGTGGAATCCAGAACTACACAGCACTTGCCTTCAGAAAAAATATAATCCCTCATACCAAGGAGAGAAGACATCCTCTCACTACTTAGGGACAGCTGATCCACACAGAACAATACTTCATTTGCAGCTGGTTTTTGGAATTCGGATTAACAATCAATTCACTGCTTTTTAGTTCAAAATTTTCCCTTGAAGTTTTAAAGTTGAAAATTTAATTAGCCACAAAGAGCTTTCAAAGTGAGCAGCATTAAAACAGAGTCCCTTATTTAATGAGTGATGAATCAATAGCACAAAGAAACATGGCTTTCTTGAACCAGGTATCACTACAGACTATGATGTCCTTAAAGCTGGACTGTAAGCTCCTCACAACCTTCAGGAGTTGGTCTGGAGGATCCTCTGCTTCCCTCTGAATTATGGGGCATGCAGCAATAGCACTACCAGAGTGTGGTTTCCTACAGCAAAACCCATCCAGAACTGGGGCAGATCAAGGCACCTGGGAAGGATTCTGTGCCATTACTCAAAGATAATTCACCAGAGCTCTTAATCCTACCCTAGACAGCTAGAATTACATATGAAGAACCTAGTCTATGAATTAATCCTGTCTGAAAATCTCATATTTGCCTTCTGTTTGGAATGTGATAAATACCAACTGTAACCCTGAGGCTAGCAGGTTATCTTTCCCTCCCAAATGCATCAAAACGGTTGAACTTCCTTCCATTGGAGCAGAACCACATTTGAATGCATCCTAGGGCAACAGCCGCAGGGCAACCATATAAATGTTTGAATCTTGGCAAGTAGGTGTAGTGCAGCCTACAGAGGTGTTTATTATGAGTTATAGTAAACGACAATTGGATCTGAATCAGCACCACAAGACTGAAACCCCAATGCATTTGCAGTGAGAAGCATGAACAAGATTATAACTGCAAGCCACATTTTCTACTCCACTCAAACAGATAAATCTTCCAAAAATAATACTCTAACACAGAGCCACACTCCAAGAAACATATTGCAGCGTCTGAAGAAAAGCAATGAGAATGATCAATCTAGAGAATTAAAATACAAACAAACAAAAAAAAACAACACGGGACCAAAGAGAAGACTTCCAGCACAGAACATGTAAGGACACGCTGAAAAGAGGAGGAGGATCTTGACAAGAGCTTGCCATTGAGTTGCTTATAGTCAAAATGATTTAGGGTAGACATCAGGAAAAATCTGTCTCCAGGGAAGAATAATTAAACACTGGGATAGACTGTCCAAGTTTCAATCACATTTTATAGAGTATTTCTGACATACGCTGGCATGAAATTATGTTAAAAATATTGTTTCTAGAGGCCTGGAAAAAGACTTTCTGCAGCTCTTTCCAAGGCTATTTTCTGCAATTTCCTATAAGGGAAAATATTTTGAGTGGCCATTGTTGAAACACACAGCTTGTAAAATGAGTAGCAATATTTAAGATAAGATAATCAGGAAAATAAATGTTGGTAGAAGTGAAGAACATTAGTCTATGGAAAACAAAACTTAGGACAATCAGCTTGCAAATTCAATATTTACTCAAGTACCTTGGATGGTAACTAAATTGTTATACAACAGGAAAGAAAGCCTCTATGTAGTTCCAGCTCTCACTCCTGGCTGTTTCTTAATGCCGGTGAGGTAAGGTAGCTGGGCTAAAAGCTAGAGAACCAGGAAAGCAAAAATACACAACAGAAATATTAAAATAAGTGAAGGTTTATTAGTTAAATAGATTGGCTGCTCAGGACCACCATTTTCGGTTTAATATCAGCACAGCAATAAATGCTGTATAGCAGAAGCCACTTTTTTTCCATTCAGTTGAAGTCCCACCACATTACAACCACAGCAAACAAACTTCATTCTCTCAATGGTACAATTGCCCTGCATTCATCTAGAAATCTTCAGCACTTTCAAGGTTGTTGTGGGTCCCTTCAAACCCAGGATATTGCATGATTCCCTGGCTGCCCTTTAAGTAAATCCAAAACCATTGCCTGGTTGGAAAACATCACAGGGGAAGAGAAAAATTAAAAACAATGGATTTGGATTTGATCCTGTCTTCTAAATGAAACTTCTGATATACACAAACCTGCACCTGATCACAATCCTGTCCAAGAATACAGCAGCCAACATACAACTGCACGGGATTTATATGCCACGCGATAGTACATAACCATGTTCTCCCTCACATTTTATGGGAGGGAGCAGACACTTCAGAGATGAGGCTTCGCACTGCATAGGATGTAGGAAGGGAACCTAGCAATCAACACAAAATGAAGCCTTCTGGAAACAATCATCCCAATAGCACCCACTGGACACGGATAAAGGGAATGCTACAAGGATTTTTTTTAATTAAGATGTTTTTATAAAGCATACACTGAGGAACTGATAAAAGTTATTTTCAGAAGAGGAATATATTGCATTCTCAGCTCTTATTGAAAGATTTCGGTGTTTGTACGGATCATGATATTGCGTGCTTTAGAAATTTCACCTTTGAAGGACAACAAACAGCTGCTGCATAAAAGAGACAACTGCTCTTATTGGAGAGGTCACTGCAAACAAGGCCAGTAGTTGGCTGAAAGAACTTAAAAAGTAGATGAATAAAGGCAATAAACTACCCAAAAAGTATTTGGAGAATAACAGCCGCACTGTATGGGGAACCCTGGAACTGGAAAGATGAAGAAAGAAGTCCAGAAAGTTGGACTTTATTCTACTGGAGTCTATTGAAGAATCAGTTGGATTCGTTGAAGATCAACAGAAACACTCAAAAGGATTGGAAAAACCAAACACAAGTAGAGAACGGAAGCCTTGAAGGCGCCTGTTCTAAAGCCCTGATTATCTTGGAATACTACCTTTCTCACATGGCCTTTGAGCCTTTGCTTCCTATAAAATTACATTTGCAAGGATAAAAGCAGACAAGTGGGAAACACTCCCAATGCCCATCACATCTTCTGAGCCCTACAGGGGAAGAGTGTGACAACGGTCACAAGTTACAGTTTAGAATCATGGAATCCTTTGAGTAGGAAGGGACCTTTAAAGGTCATCTAGTCCAGCTTAAGAGGTTCAGACTGGACATTAGGAAAAGGTGTTTCAATGGGAAGGCAGTGCACATGGGACAGATCACTCAGAGAAGGCGCCTGCTGTCTGAAGTCCAGTTTTTGGATCATCCCTCTGTTCTCACTCCCTTAACAGTGAGTGCTTTTGGACTGAGCCAAAACAGCTAAAAACCTTTGCGGTAGCAACACCATTTCCCATACTGTTATTGCATCTTCAGCACATCCAAGACATACAATCTCTAGAGAGGACTACAGACAAACAAGGGGTTGCGTGCAGATGATTGCACAGCATCATGCTGGATGCTGTCGTGTGTTACAAAGGAAGGAGCTTTGCTTAGCCTGGAGAAAACAAAACTTTGAGAAGATGAGGTAGCAACCCTGTAGCACCTGCAAGGAGGTCACCAAGAGAACAGAGCCTAGTTCCCAAAGCATTGCATGGTGGGACAGAGAGGCAATGGGCATAAGTCAAAGTCCAGAACAGATATATGAAAAAACTTGCCCACAGTCAAGACAGTGAGACGCTGGAAAAGGCTGTACAGAGAGGCTACAAGGTCTCCATCCTTCCAGATTTTCAAAACCTTAATGGATAAAGACCTAAGCAATCTGACCTCCAAACTAAGTTACTCTAAGAGCAAAGGACACTAGAGAAGATTTATTATTTTTTTTTTTTTTACATGCAGGATTTACTGAAGTTTACCCAGGGAACAGCCAGTTGCCACATGGTAACTGAGAAAGAAAGAAAAATGCTGTGATTTTACTTGTTCGGAGTCATATTTTCTCCATCAGCAATAGCTTCTAACAGCACGGGGAATCCCACGGAGGGTCGAGCAGAAGACAGCTGCTGCCCTCAAGTGGTCCCGACCACAACCGCATGTCGCAGAGTCCACAGCCCCCAGCCGGACTGCCCACCTCAGCGGGGTTTAAGTGGTGCTGGTACGGATTGAGAAGGACATTTCCTAAAGAGCTGGGGCGGGAGGGGAAAGGCAGCTTCTGTATCTTCTCACCAAATCAGTTCCCTGTTCCCACCCATGACGTGAACGAGTTTCCCAGCACACCTGGACAAGCACCAGAGGAGGACCCACTTAAGCTCGGGCTTGGCAGAAGGATGAGCACCACACGTCCTACATTCAATTTGTATTACCTCTGCTATCATGTTACTTAGAAAGATTGAAGCACATACCAACAACAAAATCAAATGAGAAATCAAAGCAACAATCGAAACTCCCCAGACAAAGATCACAGCATCTCATGTTCCTTAAGCTGAGACACGATGTGCTTTTTTAAATATCTTCTCTTATGAGAACAGACAAGTGTAAAACACAGACCTAAGAATCGCTCACACAGGGAGAAACGATGGGGATAGCAGAGCTGACAGCTGCAGGCACATCAACCCCAGTTCTCGGAGAGGGATTAGACAGGAAAACCCCAATCCTCCTTTGCGCTATTTTTAACTCTCACTTAACGAAGCATTTGAGTCACTACCTCAAGAAACTCCAAGCATTCAAAGGCCAGGAGGCACAGCCCAAAGGCCTCACAGATACAATGTACTGTGATTGTAAAAATACCTGTTAGTTTGTTGCAGCAAGGAGAAGTGATGTTACATTGTGCCGAAGCTCTCCTCTGCCTCTGGCACAAATTGAGCCCCTTTCCAAACATGCAGACCTGTGTTTCGAGGGTTTAGAAATATTCATACCACATCTGAACAATCCTTGAGTAGGAAATAAAGTTAGAAAATTCATTCAGAATTAGCAGATCTCCAGCAACAATTCAATTTGCAATCTTTACACTGCATTAACTCACGCTTCTGCTTCTGATAAAGCACCAGACCCCAAACACAAAAGCTCCAAAGCATATAGAAATGAATGTCGCAATGAAGCATATTTAAAAAATAATAAAAGCTTCTCCAATGCTCAGATAAGGCACTTCTGAGCACTGCAACAGCGCTAACAAAAAGCAGCATTACTGATTTCCCAGCAGCACAATGGGGAAGTGCCTATGCTCTATTTACAGCATGACAGAAACGTGTGGGATGAGTCTCAAAAGGCAGGAAAGACTTAGCAACTAAATTCACAGTAATTAGATTTCTAATTATACCGAGAGCACTAGTGACTGCCATGCTTGAAGCGGCCTGAACTGCTCCATTATTCTTCAACTTCAGAAGCTCAGGTTTTCATCCTTGGAGCAGAAATTCTGGAAGTTTAGTGCATGCCTGAACAGTTATTTTTAAGTTGAAACAGAAGACAATGCTCTGTGTCTGAGTATGGAGAGCAAAATTATACTTGCCCATTATAAAAGAAGCCCACCTTTAAAAAAGAAGGCAGGTTAATGCAGCTAGAAAGCACCAAGTGGAGTGCCTTTGATGTAGTGCACCTGAAGGCTGGAAAACCCCACGCCAGCACTCACACATCTTATACAGCTCCTACCAGCAAGTAATGCCAGCTGCATCAGCCCCTAATTACAGGGCTCACACCAAGCCACCAGCACTGCCCATGCAAACCATCCCCCCACCAGCTGTGTCACTGACACCATACTTGGAAGTGCTGCTGTGCTTTTACAGATATCAGCAGAAATCTCTGCCCTGAGCAAGCAACTTCAGCACATTACTGTTCTCCTGCATCTAGCAGAAGCAGAATGTGCATTACAGGGAAACAAGCTTCCTCTGGCCAAATTGATGCTGGATCAGGAGCCTGGAGACCTTTATTCTATTCATAGCTCTGCCCTTGAGCTGCTGTGTGACATGGAATAATTTCACCTCCCTGTGCCTCTGCTTCCTCAGCCTTCTTCAGTCAAGTCTATTTAGGCTACCACCCTTCATCCTAAGAAATGCACCTCAGTGCATCTTTTTGATTAGGATCTCCAGACAATCACAATTGAATGGCAATCCTTATGTAGTATTACTGCTGTGATGAACTCGATTCATTTCTGACCAAGATTAAAAAAAAAAAAGATAATGCAATCGCATCAATACATTATTAACCTTGTCATCTACATCCTGCTTAGCCTTAGTACATAGGAAGCCATCAGCTATTTACCTGCCTGAGAAGTTCAACACGAATTGATTTCTGTGCCATCACATTTTCACTCCTTCTAATAAAGCATTCTATAGCTATGCTGTGGTAACTCTGTTTGTTCCAAGACTTTCGGGGATACTGACTCAGTTCAGATGGACCTTAGGTTCAGTCAGCATTCCTAATACTGGAAAGCCACAGGAAAGAACAAAAGGACACACTGTAACAGGACTGAATTAAAGTAGGAGGGATGCCAGCATCATCTAAAAAAAAAGCTAAAAGCATATATATTGCTTGTCTTTAAAAATTACTGATTACATTTTTAGGAGCTTAACACATTCTGGTTCTCTATTTTCAGAGCAGAGCAAGAAGAGCTAAATTTGGACCCTTAGAAATATGTGTCTGCGATTGTTCACAGTACAGTTATTCACAGTACTAAGAACTGAAAATGACCCAGCCGTGCTGCCCATGCCAGCCGTGCCCAGGTCTGCCCAGTTTGTTGCCTCAACCTGAGGCTGTGATGACACAAGCCATTTACATCAGAAATGCTCCTGTAACAGGAACAAGAGCACCTTGGAGAAAAACCACTTCTCCAAAACTTGCCTAACTGCGACAGATAGGGTCAGGATCAGTACTGAGGCCACGAAGGACAGAAAGCCACAGCAGGAACAGCTGCCCCACTCCAGACAATCCACTATGAAGCCCTTTGTGCAAGAAGCTGTCACCCCATTAACATCATCAGATGAGCATGAAGGATACTCAAAGCCAGCCCACCTGTACTACGAAGGACAGAGATCTATTCTATCAAATGAGTGTTGTGGTGGAGCTCCCAGTGAGACCAGTAATACCTTAAGGCTCACCAGTCAGGGCAATCTGTTGGGATAAGCAGTGAGGAGACAGAGGAAAGGCAGGAACAGCTCAGCAGAGGCTGACATGGCCTTCACAGGGAGGTACTGTTCCAGCTGAACCCGGTGCCAAGGGGCTGGCAGGCAGCTGGGATGAATGAGTCCTTTCACCTCTGAAAGCACCCAGCTGCAGAGCATTTGCTGAGAGAGGTGAAGTGCTTTCACTGCATTGTGCCTCGCAGAATACAGGCACTCGCTGGCTTTGACCTCCAGGGAATTGCAAGGATGCAACTTCAGCTCCTGGCTGACACCGAGTGCTGCCCCTTACAAGCCATGAGCACAGGCACAGTGATCCTGCTGCTCAGCCCGTGGGGACTCAAGAGTGCTGTGCTGCCCTTCCCTGCACCTGCCCCGGGATCCTGGAGCCCAGGAGCTGCCCTAGCAGTTCTGTCCTGTGCTGATACAGAGAGACAGCAAGGTCCCCAGGACAGCATGGTTGGGCACTGTTATGTGTTTCACCAGGGTGCACCAGGAGCACTCACCTGCAGCTGCATGGAGGTACCACCACACACACACTTCCTAAGCTCTGGGAATTCAAGCTCAGCCGTGCTCCTTGTTCTGGCAGCTTACCAGGGAGAGCAGAGTAACCTGAACACTGAAGGCAATTTCCGGCTATTGAATCTCTTTACCAGTGTCCTGCCCAGATAAGAGAACCAGTCACCAGAGGCTGTGCTCAGAGGTTTTCAGTTTCAGGCTGAACATGAATGGAACATGTCAGTCCAATAGGAGAGTTCTTAGAAAAGTTATTTTACTGGCAATTGTCTCAATGCCTATTTTTAACCCTTTGTTTCTAATATTCATTGCTGCCACGATAATACTACTTCGTATTTTGAACTCTTATTCCAAAAAGGTATCTGTGTGATACTCAGATCCCTAAAACATCTGAAAAGCAGCAAAGAGATTCCTTAAATCTGTAACTGGACCTGTTTATGAGAGCTTTCCAACCATTCATTACCAGTTTTGGAGAAGCACAGAACCAGCACAGACTACAGAAGAGCCGAGCAAATGAAACAGACCTTAAAGCAACTGCTGCAGAAAACTCACACTTTTGCAAAATATCATCCAAGAGCTTATAAAGAAAAAAAATCCCACAAACCTGACACCCACAAGGTTAACAACTATCAGGTTTTTCAGCCTGGGAGCACCAACATCTACTGTAAAGAGGCAAACACACCCCTACAGCTCAGACCATACAGAAAGAGAACAACTGAAATCAGCATCACCATTAGTCTCTCACCCCTCACAGTAGGGACACTGGTGTTCTTTAATTCCACACTAGAAAAGGACACTCTCTCTCTTGCACCTAACCATAAATCCAGCCAGCTTAGCTCTAGCCACACTCTCATCAGAGATTTATGCTCTCAACGCCAAGCTGAGTTGGCCCCGAAATGCTATTTTTGTAAGAGCACTCCACATTTCCCTCTTCTGGCAGAGGCGAGCAGCGCAGTAATCCCATAGCCAGAGGTCTGAGCACAAAGCTATTGCACATCCCTAGCCACAGAGGGCACAAGTTAGTCTCTGTGGCTGCTCACGCACCAGCTGAACACCTTTTCATTTGTCTTTACATAACAGAATGGAAAGAGGTCAGACGTCAGCGTATGTTGGACCTTCTCCCTTACTTAGAAAGGCAGCAAGGACTTTAATCCAGGCTACAACAGTTGTACCCACACTACGTATCATCACACGTACAGTGAGGTTTCAACCACATCAGAAAGAGCATGCACATTCCAAACCCTCCTAAAAAGATCAATTTCTGCCACACATTTCAGCTCCTAGCGCAACAATTGACAAAAATACCATTTCATTTTGAAGGAGAGAAATCATATACACAGCTTTGATTGCTTTTTATTAATTTAACCTTATTTGCTGAGCCTAGTCTCCATGGAAATGCAAGCAGAAGAAAAACCTGCAACCAGAAGTGAGTCAGTTTTGCCTGTTTATGTCTCCTCAGTTCCCATAGAAACAGACATTAAAAAAAAAAAAAAGAGAGATAAGGGTCCTGAAATACCTTCTGAAAACCACTTCCCAGAGCTTTATGTCTTTGGCTGCCTTTCCAAAATTAGAGTTGAAAATAACACCAAGCAACAGATGACAGAGTAGTGACACTGACAGAAAATACCTGGGGATGTTTCAAAAGCCACATCCAAACTGAAAGCTCCTGATCTACAGTTACAAACTGTACTAACTTAAGTTTCAACTACAGTGCCTGAAGTAGGGGGTGTATTTTTCAATTTATTCAATGCTAACATAGATACAAATACAATAGAAAAGAGAAAAACAGTGTCACGCTCCTTGCCACAAGCATATTTCAGTACTTCAACAGGCCAAAAAAAAAAAGAAAATGCTGCCTCAGGGGAACGAGTCCAAGATTTCCATAGCCAGTACATTTTTTAAAGGAATCACTGCTTCCTTTGAACAAACTCATTTTTAAGTTGCAAAATCAGCTCTGCACATAGCAGGTTAAGTAATAAACATCAGTATTATAAGTTAACGTGAGTCTATTCTGTCCTTCAAAGTTATGTACTCCTCCAAGCAGATAAAGCAGAACCCAAGGCACTGGCAGCAAGAATCCATCTCCCATTCTACTGTCCAGGGATACTGGGACACTTCCCATGCACAGTGTTCCTCACAGTTGCACAGCTATCACCTTCCTTCCTCCTCAGAACTGAACACACCTGGGCAGTGGGAAGGACAGGAGAAAGAGGTGTTAGGAAAGTGACTGTGGTGCATAAGTCAGAGCTCCAAATCCTGCTTCTCTCACTCCTATTGTTGGGTAGGAATACCATGGCATCACACTGTGCAAAAATGCAACGCACAGAGCCATCGTTACCTGCTGCTGCAAAGTCCTTCTGGAACGCACAGGACAGCTGACCCCAACATCAGACTTCTTTCCTTGCATCCACAACACACCATCAATTCTATGTGTTAGCACACCTCCACGGACTCAACACCCTTAATCAGATGGCTGTAGCTTTTGTCATTATTGCCTGCCTGGGAAGAACAAGCAAGGAAGGTGTTCCTCTCTTATCACTGCCACCAGAGAACAAAGCTGCAGAAGGGGAAAGGAAAGGTAACAAACATGATAAAGGAAAGGCTCAGGGAAGAGCAGTGCAGCATGACACTTCCTGCAAGAAGAAAGAGCAGCAGCAGTCACGGGAAGTTCGTCTTCAATGGCAGATGCAGCTGAACTTAATTCAACCTTAATTAGCTCACATTAGCTGAAGTCAATCTATTGCTGTTACAGGAAAGATAAGCCTTAGGGAATTAATTATTTTCTACTCCCCTTTGTACTCTGGCACAGTGTAGCGTCACAGCACAAGGAGAGCAATCTCCCAAAACCCAACAAGGCAGCACTCAAAGAGGGCAGATCTGAAGTTCAGCAGAGAAGGTACAAGAAACACCGACAGGCATCCTTCATTCCACTCAGAAGCAAAGAGGAGCACGAGCAGCAACAAACACTGCACTTGAACTATCCCTGTACTCCAGCAGCTAACCATACAAACCAAGCCTTAGTGTGACTACATTTCTTACTGTTACCATTCAAACTCATCCTTCACCACTGCATACAGGTGTTCTCTAAAATACTGTGGGGACAAACCAGACGAGCAACAAATCAGCAGATGGATCACTTTTCCCTATACTCTACAACAAATGCAACTTCCACTTGATATTAAATATAGGTGCCAAGTTCACTAAAGCCAGGCTCTGAAGAGATTCTGAGACATCAGCTGTCAGGATCTTAGTTTTGTGCCTCCACCAGCACAAAGAACTGAGCAGAGAAAAGATGAACGTGATCACTGCAGCTAGGGAGTCAGTGTTACACCCAACAGAGACATCAGTCACAAGGGGAAAAAAAAAATTAATGACAAGGTGACGTACATGTAAAATCAATACTCTGAGATTATCCAACACCCAAAAATGAACACTGCCTACTTAGTTTTACCCTTTAGGGCATCGCTATCATATCAATCACGATGAAATGCACAAGGTCACAGCTTGAATTACTGGGAAATTAAAGCACAGCAGCTATCAAGCAGCACCTGCCCTGTGTGCTGATTAGGCAAGGTCTCCTTAGAAAAAAGGAAATAACTGCAACTTTATACATCATATCACGTTCCGTCAGCCCGAGAAGGCCTCATCATGGTTAAACGAGCAACCTCTGTTCTGTCATTTGTTAACTCCCAAATGCTTATTTACAGGAGCTTCATATTAACCCTTCACATCAAGGTTCCCAACGCAGGATTTTAAATTTGCCTGTGTTCCTTGTGTGCATAACTGCAGGATAAATAAAGCATTTTTGATACACACAAAACTCTACAGTCCGACAGAAGTCTGCTACCACCTTAGCTGCTTTGAAAAGCAATCATAAAGAAACATTACCTTCCCTCATTTGGCTGCTATTTACATGAAAAACTCAAGGAGCTTCAGCTGATATCTAAGACACAACCCACAACAGCTTCTAGAAGAAAAGGAACCATGGTGCAGCGTTTATTAATTATGACAACTGATGCAGATTGGGTAAGTGAACTCCACAGACCGGCATCGCCGCTTTGCACCTGTTGAAGAAGCTTTAACACCAGCACTGCAACTTCCAGGATCAACTGAAGAATGCATTTAAAGCAGAAGAGTGGAAACAAGCAGCTGTACACCTAACAGAATGCCTGTGGCATCACATCCCTGTGCTCCTCTCACAATGGGACCTGAAAGCCATCAGAGCAGTCAGCACACACTGGTCTAAGGAGGATGGAACCCCCCCACCTTCTCCTCACCCTTTCTGGTAGAAGCATTCCATTTCTAGAAATCCACCTTTGCCTAAAGATTTACAACACTGTACCACCCAAGCCCCAGGAAAGTGACACGGCTTATAACAAGTCACACAGAACTAAAGCCACAAATCCAAACAGATGGAACCTGAAGGAATTCAGAACCCACCACAGCAACCTGGCACACGGCACGTAAGCACACAGCTCCTCCTACACGATTAACAAAGTTCATTCTGAGGCTGTGCCCTGAAGGGCTTTTCGGTGTATGTTTTTGATGTTTCTTTGCCTTGGGTTCTGTTTAGTTTTCATTTGCGGTTGTTTGTTTTTGGGAAGTCTCAACATGATTTCTGACACCAGGAGAGAAGCAAAGGACAGAAGGCACTGTAAGTCAGCAGAACCATTCTCTTAACTACTTATTTTCATTTGAGAAGGATTTTCTACAAATCACTGACAAAGCACTAGTTCATTGGCTAGCAGTAAAGCAGTGAACCCCTTTCTGCAGCACAAACCTGATAAAAACAACTTATGTCCAGAAAGACATCCTGTCTCCCCCTATAAATTGTCTTCTTATACCCACTGCAGTACAAGTCACTTCAGCAGTCCTCACGTTAAAGTCACATCAGTGCAGACAGCATCTCTGAGCCATCACCTGTCATCATACTAAACTTCCTAGAGCATGTAACAAAAGATAAGGGGTGTGCAGAGGTAGAAAAACAGGATTGAGTTTAATGAGCATTGCAAAAGGAACTTCCAGCAGCACGCAAACAATGTGCTACAGCAAAGACAGAATTTGACCACCAGCTTTGCTGGACACCCAAACAATCCTTCTGGGTCAGTGTTTCTCAGCCCTGATTTGGAGAGTAATGGTTGGCTGTGAGGGGTCTGAAACATCCCAAGGGACAGGCCAACTTGGGCGTGGGGCAGAGAGTAGAGAACAGGGAGATATGCCCTGCTTTTGTCATTCTCAATAAACAGTCCTCACGTGCAGACAAGCAAGCAATCAATGCAAGCAAAAACACAAGCAGTAAGTGAGCAATCAAAGCTCAGCCCAAGCTACATCACATTGCTAAAACCTCCCATGGCATCACTACGCAGTACAATCCTCAGACTGTACTCAGTGAAGTCAAATGTTCCTTTGGACTTCAAAAAGGATGAGAGACATTGTTTTAGATGACAGATAGTTGGCAGAGAACAGCACGGCAGATAAATGGTAGATGAGGCTTTCTGAAGGACAAAGCGAGATGGGGAGATAGCCAGCATGACAGACCAGAGGAGGAAATCAAAATCCACCAGAGGAAAAAACCTTGGCTTTGACATTGGCTTTACAGAGCGGCTGGCAAAACTGCACAGAGTCAGGGAACAAAAGCCTCAACGTGTAAACTCTCTATTTTGCGAATTAGGAATCAGAAACTACAACAGACCGTCCCCAGAACAGACAGCTCTAATGCTGGATATGCAGGGCGTGAACCTGCTTTTGCATCCGGCAATCAAAGCAAAGCCATAAGGAGCACGAGGCGACCACAAACCCACACCCATAAGTACATCCCGAAAGCCCCGGCTCTTACTCGGGCTTCGACACATCCCTCGGACGCCGGCACGGCCGCACCGTTCGTGCAGCGCGGCGGCACGGCGCCCGTACTTACTGGAGTCTTCCCAGCGGAGGAGGTGCAGCTTCCAGGCGGAGTAGTACAGAAAGCCCAGCACCAGGAAGAGGCAGAGGGCGAGCAGCAGGTTGCGCATGAACACCAGCAGTCCCATCTTCGCATCACAGCCGCTCCGCTACGCGACCTGCGGAGGGAGAACAGGGTGAGGATGAGGGGGGGGTGCGGAGCGCGCTCCCTGACACCGCCGCGTTCTGCGTGG
>VXAB01004669.1:819896-991425 GCA_013399175.1 Odontophorus gujanensis | reverse complement strand
CCCCGCCCCGGCCGCCCCCCCCCCTCCCGCCCCCCCCGCCGCCCCTCCTCCCCCGGCCGCCGCCGGCTCCGGACGTTCGGCCACCGGCCGCGGCCCCCGAGCGCGGGGCTGCGGGAGCCGCCATGCCNCGCCAACCCGCCCGCATAGCGGCTGCCGGCGGCCAATGGGGAGGCGCGGGGGGCCCCGCCCGCATCCAATCGCGGGAGGCGCCCGCGAGCCGATGGTGGGCGGGCGGCAGGGGGTCGCCGCCGGAGGGGCGCTGCGGCAGGGCGGTGGCGCGCATGCGCAGACCCCGCTCGCTCCCGCACGCGTAGCGGATGTGGGAGCATCTTCTTTCGCTGCCCCGCCTTGCTCCTTCGTCCTTTTTAGCATCCGTGCGGCCGTTCTCCAGTTCCAGCGGATCTCCAGACCCCCGCGCACACGACCGCATCGTGCGGCGTCGCAGCGCTGGACGCGCAGCAAAGCGTGACTCGCTGAGCACGGGCAGCGTCGCTTCCCGCCCCGCGCTGCCTACGGCGCCGCTGTCATCCCACTGCACTGCCCCCCACCTCAGCCGTGCTGGAGGCCCCGGTGAGATAGCACGACGGCAAACCTCGTCATATCGGGGCAGCAGATAAACCCAGCGGTTTCCCGTTTCCACCCTGCATGATTCAGTGTTGACATGAGTAACGTCAACAGTCGCGTGAATTTGTGGCACTGCGGTTGGGACTCCTGGCGGTGTGGTGGCATTGCAAGCCCAAGTGGCACGCACACGTTGTGACAGTGCAGGCTGAGCCCTGCCCGAGCACATCCAGAGCCCGCTGGGAGCCGGAGTGCTCACACGGCCCCTGAGGCACAACTGAGACCTCAGCTTTGTGTTCAGCACAAACGGAGCTGTGCCAGCTTGCTGCTCGTGAGCTCCTCGCAGCTGGGCTCACAGCTCCACCCCAATCCTCCATTAGGAATGCATGTGTCCCACTGACATCTTGCTGGGACCTATAGGAGCTGAACAGATTAATACCAACACCCAGACAGCATCGGCGCCAACCACCCCAAGAGCTAGAGAGGGGCCAGAACTGCATCCAAGCACCCTATGCCACAGATCAGCCCCTTGCCACACACACCAGCCCCTGGCTCTGTGGGATGTTCAGACACCAGTTGTGCTCACCCCGCTAAGGTGGCTGCCTCCACCTCAGCAGGCTTGGGTGGCACGAGTACTTGCTTCTTGCTTGCTCCTCTCCTCACCTCAGCAGCCTTCCAGCTGGGTAGAACAAGTTCTTCATACTGTATTTACTCTGGACGTGTTCAAATCTCACCTAAGCACCGTGATCTCACTGCTTGCATGCTCAGTGAGCTCAGCAGGTGAACCGATTTTGATAAGGAGCCAGATAAGCGGAGACCTGTTGCATGGAGGCAGATAGTGACAAGGCCAGGGCTTGCCACAGTGCCCAGGTTTGTCACTTGGAAACCCTATGCTGTACTATCAGGTGTCAGCGTGCTGGAAGGAGCCCAGCACGATGTCAGACAGCCTCCCTGCCAGGAAAAAAGCCAGGGAGGAGAGAGCCGTGCATTTATGGAAATCGGGTACCCAGCCACTGCCTAAGAGCCGTGAGATGAATTACAGCAACGATTAGTGGAGTGATCTGGTTTGAGTAGTAGGGCTTTAGTCTGAGCGTGCTCCCACTTAGCTTACACATTTCATTCGCAGGCAGATGTCAAGCTGGACGTTGCTAGGCAATGGACAGCAGAGGAATAATTAAGCCTGCTTAAATTCTATCATATTGCCATGCTGCTTTCTGGAATGCGCTGAGGCTTTTTCAGCAAGACTGGCTAAAGGAAAGGGCAAGAACTGTGGCACACCTTGGTCCACAGAAACCCCTCTGTGATTGAGTCACTAAGCCCCAGCATGGAGCCTGTGTCCACCCATGTGTCCCAAAGCACCACCCTCACCCCTGAGGAGGGACTCAGAGGGAAGACAAATGTGGCCACGCCAGCAGGAAGCTGAGGGCAGCAGGAGCAGGCCACGGCCCAAAGCTCAGGGACCCTGTGGATGATCTACACCCAGCAGCCACCTTGCATCAACCCCACCAGCTCCTCTGAGGCACTTGTGTTGGGTGGGATGTCACCCAGCGCCCACACTATCCTTCCCCCCAAAATGCATGTCATCATATCAGACTTGATATCATTTAATGCAATACATTATTATTCATTAAATACCACAGCAAAAATCGATTTCCACTAATAGCCAGAGAGGGATTACCTCTTCTGATGCACAGACTCAGGGAATGAAATGTGGGCTGTAACTCACTCATATTTTGTCTTTGTCACTCCGGCCAAACTTGTTTCACCTCACACAATTATTGTGTATTATTCTTAAGTGTGATCTCTGCCATTTGGTGAAGAGCATGCTCAGTCTGGGGACAGCACTTTGCATTTCTGTCCTTCTAGCCCCCAAAGAACTGTGGCTCTCATTGAATGATGTGTTAATTTTTGAACAAATAGTCAGCTGCAGGCAGGACAGGGTATTTTGGAGAGCTAGAGCAACGTGCAGAATGTATTGTACCCTGGGAAGGAAGAAATACAGCTAATGGCACCGTGGCTGCTGTGCAGTACAACACGGACCCTGTAAGAGAAACTTCTCCTTGGGCAGAAGGAGAGGTCTGGCCCGTAAGAACTAGAGCACCCTCACAGCACACTCGGGCTTTTCCAGTTAACAGTGATGTAGTGTTTTAATTAAAAATATGTATTACAAAGAATTAACAAGGCTCAGGTTAGATTAACTACATGCATTAACAACTAGGCTTCGAGGTCTGCCCATGAGCCAAGTTTTAATGGGGAGACATCAACAGCTGGGAACATATGTAGACCCCTAGCAACTGTTGGCTGGTTGGGTGCCATTTAATAGTTTTTAAAATCAATTACAGAGATGACAAGATGAAGGCTTACATTTATGACTGACCCAAATGCTGAATGGAATGCTCACAACCACGGCACGCACACAGCCCTGGCTGCAAAGGAAGGTGCTGAGGAATGGCAAGGACAGACTGTGCTACAGGATGGATGATCTGCCGGAAAGCAGAGGAGGGAGGGAGGGAAAAATTGAAGGAACAAAACCAGTAAGAAAGTGAGCCCTCCTGCGCATAGCTGCAGCTTAGGTTTGCATTGCAGCACCGTGGCTAGATGAGAGATGAGCCAGGGATCTGTGGATTCGGGTTTCCTTACCTTCAGTACAGGCTCAGAAAGCCTAAGGAGCACCACCACCCTGAAAAAGATACTTAAGGCTTGGAAATAAGGCAACTAAGCAGCACCATCTACTGAGCCCCATGCCCCAGCCCGCTCCCACCACTCCCTTACCTTCCCAACAGGCCACCACTACTGGAGCTGCTCCTGCTCTGCCCTCCCTTTGGCTTGCAGGGAGAACCTGCACAGGTTTTAACACAGGGGCAAAGACCATGGGATCCGCATGCTGCATGGGAAAGCTCCTCCTCTGCTGTCCCTGCAGCTGCAAAGAGTGGCTCAGCCAAGGACAGCCTGCCTGACCCCCTCACACACACGTGTTGCTAGAACCTGGCACAATGCAGCTTGGTCTGCCTGCTGCTGTTACATTGGACATCAGCTCCTTGGGCCAAGGACGCTGTGTTTCCCATCATGCAGTTTTGGTGATTTTAATTTTAACTGCACTGACGCAAGGAAGTCTTTGTGCATCTGCAGAAGGCTCAAGGTGGTGATGGTCATATAACAGTAATCTCCCTCCGCTCTTCTACCTGAAGGCCATCTTATCTCCAGCCACACCCCTCACAAACTGAATCATAGGATTAATAATAGAGTGGCTTCTGTTGGAAGGGATTTTAAAGATCATCTAGATCCAATTCAGTTGCCGTGGGCAGAGTTGCCAGCCACTAATCACGTGCTAGATAAGGCCATCCATGGCCTCATCTAACAGCCTTGAACACCTTCAGAGTTGGGGCATCTGCAGTTTGTCTTGGAAGTCTCTGCCAGAGCCTCACCAAGTAAATAGATTCTCATCCACCAGGACCCCCAAGTCCTCCTCTTCAGGGCTACTCTCAACAAGTTCTTCTCCCAGTCTGTACATGTATCTGGAATTGCCTATCTGATAGCATTTTTCCTGCTCTGCTACCTCAGTCCTTCTCTGCAAGCTGGGAAACCCCCTCAAGCTCAAGAACTGGTGCAGTTGGGGAGGGATTCACAAATCCAATCTCTTAAAAGCAGCAAAACAGAGTCCAGAGGGAGAAGCAAGACCTCAGCACACACTCACTACTATGTTCACAGCCTGCTTAGTTATGTATTGCTTACTGATTGCTTGCCTAAGGGCAGCTCTACCTTAGAAACTGCATTCAGACCACAAGTGTCTCATATATATATATACATATATATATACAATATAAATAAATAAATGAATATTTATGTGCCTGCTAGATTTCCCTCCTGTCTCCCAGCTACGTGTGACCATAGACTCCAGCCAGCTCCTGCACAGCAGCTGCTGCCAGCAGGCTCAGGGCCAAGCGGGCTGTGCTGTGGCAGGCAGCACGGCCATGGCCCCCAAACATCCTCGCCCAACACCCATGCTGCCCCCCAGGAAGCTGCACCCCGGAGAGGGCTGGGAAATGCACCCCGTGGTCTGGATGTGGAGCTCGTCAGCATGGACAGCCCTAAAAATATCCCGGGAGTGAGTGGGCTGGTGGCAGTTGTGCTGCAGCCTCTGCTACACTGATAGGAAGGGCTGCACCTGGAAGAGCAGCTCTGTGCCTGGGGCAGTGCCAGCACTGCGCCACATGCCTGGGCACAGGGGACTGAGATGTGGCATAAAGCATCCTGGCTGCATGTAGCATTGCTGCCCCTACCCAAGGGAGGGGAGGTGGGCAGAGTGTTGGGATCATCCTTCCCAGATGTCTGGAAGGGGGCAGCATGAAGCAGGAGGGCCACACAGACCCTTTGCAGAGCAGCCCTCGGACACTCGCACTGACACAGGCCCTGGGGATGGCTGAGCTGGGCTAGGCATTGTGGTGCCAATGCTCATGGTGGGAGAGAGGCTCCTCCTGCAGCCCACCACCAAGCCACGCAGATCTCATAGCAGTCCAATGTCCCCAGAACGTCGCAAACACTAAAACTCCAAGTCATCAACCACCAACCCCCCCAAACTGTGCTGCACTCCTGCCCCATCTCAGACCCCCACAACCCGGAGCAGCTCTTGGAGCCCACGGGCTGACAGACCCAGGTCATGGCCATGGTGGCTGTGAGCAGCATCTCCCAGAGGGCTGTTCCCACATTCCCACCCCCAGGGAGCAGGGCCTGGGCCCTCTCACCTGCTACTCCTAGGGCTCCGGGACAGGTTGTGCTTGGAGAAGAGTGAGCCTGAAGAACTGCTGAGGTACAGGACAGGCTGCTGCCAGACATGTTCGCTGGGGAGGGTACCAGGCACCTCCCCAAAAGCGCTGCACAAGGGCTCTTCTGTCCGTCAGCTCCAGGACGAAGCAGCCAGGCATTCCGGCCTGCCTGGGGAAGGGGTGGGGATCTGCTGTGGGAGGCAAGGACAGCGCAGGCCTGAGGGATTGCCTCAGACCTGTGTCTCTTGCTGGGAACCATCTGTGCAGCCTCAGCATAGAGCCAGAGAGTGATTGTTGGCAGAGCTGCACAGCTGCAGAAGGAGAGAGCTGGGCCCTGAGGCTGTCAGGGGCTGGGGGACACTGCAGGCCAGCAGTGCAGGTGCTGGGTCACTGCGGAAGGTTGGCCTATGCAGTAAGAAACCAGGCCTGAAAAAGCAGGGCATTAGGGTAGGAGAGACCCTGCCACCCGCAGGAACAGCCCCTCCGGAGTAGCCCCAGTCTCAGCTGGAGAAGAGGATGGGGCAGAGTTTCCTCGAGCTGGCCCATCAGGTGCTGACGTGCCTGGCTTGCAGCCCAGCAGCTCACAGCCACGCAGCCCTATGAACGCTGCCTTTCTTCTCGCTGCCGTGCTGCCCTTGGCAGTCCCTCAACTCTCTGGCTGGGGAGGGAGAAGAGCCAAGGTCTGCTTTGCTGTCCCTCTCCCCTCGCCAGGTCTCTGCAAAGCAAAGGGCCCATGTTGGGGTCTCCCCTGCTGCCAGGGAGAGCACAGCAGACACCTGGCTCAGCAAGGAGAAACCCTGCACAACCAGCACGCACACAAGGGACAAAAGCAGGGAGAACATCGAGGCCCCTGGCCATTCCTCACAGACACCAGCTGCTGCATGGTGTTGGGAAACATCCACCCAGCTGGAAGCAAGGCAGCCAGCAAGGACTCACCACAGACCTTTCTCTGGCTGCCAGCGTAACTGCCTTCTTCATCCCACCCCGGGCTTTGCTGGGCAGGCCAAGCAGGAACTGCACGCATCTCCACTGCAGGCAGTGACAGGTCCCGTGCTCGTCTCCCAGCAGAGCAGTCCTGCATCCCCAGCAGCAGGGCAGCACCATGGACCCCTTCCCGTTTCCCACAGAGCTGGCAGCTCCTCTGCACAGCCAGCACCCGCCCAAAGCACCCACATCCAGCACCCAGCACAATGGCAGGCACTTTGTTTCTCCTCCTCACCCCCTCCCACCAGCTTCTTTTCCCTTTTTTAATGACTGGGCCCTATTAACCCCTGTTGCAAGGCTGAGTACCAGAATTAACCCAAAGGTGGAGGGATATTGCATTGAAGAGCAGCATTTGAGGTAGAGAGGATGAAAATGACTGTCCAGGCATACTAACCCAACCCAGCACACCCACCACCACACATTCCCCATGCCTCATTCTTATCTAGGGTGTCTATGGGTAGAATATCTCTTTCATCTCCCTCTTTTCAGGCTCTCCTACCTCTACTCTTCTCTGTCTACATGTGTACTATACCATTTTAATCCTTTTCCAGTTCCTTCCCACACATTTCCTTCTATCTCTAGGTGCTGTCAGTACAGTCTTGACTCGCACACAGTCACATTACTCATGCTGCAACGAGGAAAATGTGGCAATCATCCCTGCATGGATCAGCCACACGTTCCTCCAAGACAGCAATCGAGTGAACGCTTCCCATTCCTCCACAGGCCACACCGCTGACGTCAGAGGAAGACTACCAATACACACCCCCAGCTACGCTCATTATGGGAACTCAGGAGCATTTATCTCACCTCCGCTTACCTGAGTGGATCTGACAAATCTTAGAGCTGTTGAGCAGCTTTACAGCAAAGCAAAGAATTGAAGAATGAGTGAGGAAGAGTGCAAAAAGGCCTATTTTCATTTTTTGCGACATCTCCCGTTGTTCATGTTGAACATAAAACATTACACGCTGACCTAAGTGCACGTGCTTTAAAGGTTCAGTGTAGTGCCCAGAAATTCATCAGGAAAAAGGGAGATGTTAACAGTTTCCCCAATTAAAAAGGCTGGCTCAAGGAATATCCAGCATTTCAGACTCCAAAGATATGGGCTGAAGCAATGATGCCATCAATAAGTGACCTTATTCAAGCTCACTCAGCGTTATCAGGAACAGAAGCCCCTGAGCTGAAGTAGAAGAATCCCCTTTCCCTGACTGCCAGTTTAGTAAGTGAAAACATCAGGAGCCACCAAGTAAAGAGTGATGTATGACTGCACCCAGGGAGGATTCTGATGACCACTCTTGCAGCACTGCCACTCATTCTGGCACAGAGGGAACCTAAGACAGCTCTGCAGTTGCCTTTGCAATTGGAAATGCAACGAGAATGCCCAAGTTACACTGCTTTAGATTTTAAATTAGTCTAGACATGGTCCATTTTGAAATTAGATTTATTACATGATCAGATTGAAAACAACATACAGGCTACCAAAGTCTTGTTTTCATCTCGTGCTTGCATTAAAAAAAACGAGCACAACTGCAGACGTGTCAGACAACAGGAGCCCAGTTAGAGAACGGAAGAACTGAGATGCATGGAAGCCTCTGGGTACACCATCAGTCAGAGGGCTGCGCTCCTCACGCACTGCAGGATCAGTTCAACCCCAGCTCGAAACACCAGGAAGAGAGAAGGAGCAAGCAGACTGGATTCTACTCCCATCTGAGGAGGCTGCTGAAGGAGAAAGGTCTCCTACAAGTCCAGCCACGGGCAGCAACATTACTGCAGTCAGGTGCTTCACAAAGAATACAGTCACCATTTTATACCTTATTAAAAATAATCACTGGCTCGCCAAGCTCATTCTGAATTAAGGGCAAGCCACAATTATGTTGTCCTAAAAATGCTTTTTGTGGGTCCAACCTGAACCAGTCGTGAACGGATGCTCCATGAAGAGTGAAGTGAGGTCTACGCCTGCACCACTGCAGCTAATGGACCTAACGAGGGGCCACGGGAGGATGATTTCCTACTGGACGTGTTCCAGAAGCCCCTGACCAGCTGATACTCCAGCAGCACTTTGTCCTCACTGGAATGATGCTGTAATAGGGATAAATACGCTTCTAAAAAACAAGCCACTGGAGAAAATTATCAGTCAAGTTCAAACTACCGGTAACTGAAAGCAAATGTACCTTTGAGACAGCTGCTCTGAAAAGAGCTTTTATGGCTACCTGTTATACTCCAAGCCATAAACCCAGTGTTCTTTTGACAAGTCAAACAATATAGATCCCCACCCCCAAACATCAGGATCACTGAATTTTAGACGTTCACAGACAGGAGCCAAAACACAGTTCATCACTGCACTAGGATGAAATATGTTCACATTTGAACGATGCAGCACAAGAACTGACAGGACACTTGGAAAGGCCCTTGTCCTGGAGTGCAGGATGGCAGCAGTTTCCAACACAGTGCAGCCAGCTGACAAGAGCAAAGTCTGGAGTCTGCAGGAAACATGGCAGAACAAAGCTCCAGCTCCAGAACAAACACCAGGCATAGAAGCTCTTGAAAGTCATTCAATTCTGTTAGAAGTGGATAGCAAAACCTGCTGCAGTTGAACAGCAACACTCCAAACAAATCCAGCTGTTCAGTGCCTGGTTATCTGTGTAGGGCGAAGCTGCTTAGAGCCAGGTGTTTGTAGCACAGGTAGCATGCAGCACCTAAAAGGAGCATTTGAGTAAAATGGCAGTTTGAGAAGAATGCCTGATCCTTTTAAGAATGGTAGATGATAAAAGGAATACGTTTTTCAGTAATACACAGATAGCATTCAGCCTACTCAAAGTTAATACCAGATCTTATTCGGATATGCTGAAAGAACAGAGATAAGTTTGTTAGGACCCTGCCACTTCTTCTCCATGTTTGCTAATAGCACATCACCTCAGCAAGGCTCAGGTACAGGCTAAGATCTCAAAGTGCAATTCTGCTTCCATTGTCTGGGCCAGAGCACCCACAGCTACCAGAGTCTGGCCATAATGCACCCTTGTTTTATCAAGTCAACTATTCCATTCATCAGAAAGCGATTTAGTACCCTGAGACCAGGAGTTTGGGGCATGGAATATCAAAACAAAAAAGACACACAAAGGAAAGCTGCTATCTCCTTTCAGAATCTGCTCAAGTCTTCCAGTACTGATGAACAAGGTATTCCACCACAAAAATGGAATGAGGGAGTCCATAGAAAATCGTGGTTGTGCAAATCTTTGCTATTCCTATCAGCCTCCTGACCCTATAAAAACGTAGGGATAAGTAAGATTTTCTTTATAAAAGTTGTAGTTTATTTCTTTTCTGGTCAAGAGCTGTATCACTACACAAGACTACATTTTATTGCTAATCACAGACTAATGCACCAGGATTTCAGAATAGTTTGGTTTATAGCGTTCCTATGTAAGAAAAGGAAAAAAGTTACAAACCCAGTTTTTGCAGATACACTGCTATGTCCCTATAGAAGCAGGGATGCATTAGGTCTGTCTCACTAGAAAATTCTCCTCTTGAACTACTTCTGGAGAATGTTACCTTATTTTTCTTCAGCAGAAAAGTCATCCTATGCAAAAAGGAAAGTGGCTGATCTGCTCCACAGCCCCAAATCCCTTTCCTACAGAATGGGAAAGGAACACGTATTTACATGGCTCCTGCTGTGGTGTGTTAATGCTTAAACTGCTCAGAGCAAGCTGGCACACCTTCAAGGTGCACTTACTACCCAGCTTAATTCATAATCCTACTGCTGAGGTAGCAAGTCCTCACCAAAACAACTGAGAAGTGCCCTACTTATGCTTTATAAAAATGCTGTGGTTACCTTTGCTAGACAGCAACACAGCAGCACTCCTACTTGAGAAGAGCACTGCACAGCTCTTCAGTAATACACACAGTTCAGTGCATGCTTCATCTGTCAGAGACCCAACAGCTTGGGACCACACAAAAGGCAGTGCTGCCAAAGAGGTACAGCACTCCTTCAGGTGTCACTGCCTTGTCATACTCAATACTGTGATGCCTGAATTTCAAAGGGGGAGAGCTAGAACTCCATCCCTTCATTCATTATTGCCTTAGTTGGAGTGGGAAGAAACTCAAAAGAAACTCTTTGGGTGCTGAATGTCAGTTGGGAGGGGAATCCTTATTCTTGTTAGAAGGCTGCACTGTGCAGGGCTCCAGACTGATTTTTTCTTTTTTATACTGAGGCACATATAGTTAAACTTAAGAGTAATTAAGTCAAAACAAGCACTGGAACAAAAATATTACATGATTAAATAATGCGTCCAATGGGTTCAGTTTCACATTTCACCTGTTCACACGAGCACCTCCTGCCTGCTTGGATCTGAACAGCCTACAGTTCAACCATCAGAAAGAAGGTGCTGAGAAACAAGAGTCTGAAGCTGCTTGCAACAAAACAAAGGATATAAATATAAAAAGAGGTACAATATCAAGCACCAGTAATACTGCCTGCTCAAGCCCAGGTGTAGCCACCAGGGAGACTCTCATAATCAGGAACATTATTCAATTAAAACAATAGACTTTGTACTATTCTTCAGCTGCCGAGATTCCTGGCTACAACCCACAGAAGTTTTCCACCTGTCAAAATTGTCTCAAAACGAAAAGCAAGATGGCTCAACATGATGAAAGCAGCACCCACAAGCTGGCTTATTCAGTAAAAGACCCAACTTCAGACCAGGAGTCTGCAGGCATCAGCTTCAGCAAACGGGATCTGTTTCACTATCCAACAGCTGCCTTTCAGCTACTGCAGAGCATCAGCTTTATACCTTCCTTAAAAAAAAAAAAAAAAACCAAAAAAAAAGAAGTAACAACCAAAACAAAACAAATAAAATCCTGGATTTGAAGCATCCAAATATGGCCTGTTGTATTGGAGCATTTAAATCCTTGAGGGAGGTGGGCATGTTCTTCCTCTGCCACAGGCAGTGCTTACTCCATGATGGCCCGGTACAACGCAGGCTCAATGTAATCCTCTCGGTAGCGTGAATTGATCACTCTTTGCCTCTTCCTCTCTTGCCTGACCTCCTTCTCTGCGAAGATCTCTGTGAAGCGCATATCTGAAGCTATTGACTAAAGGAAAAGCAGAATTAGTCACCAGAACACAGACCAAACCCCTGCCTCCATGTTCTCCTTTCGCATGAAGGAAAGGACCAAGACAGGACACCTGGAAACACTCAGACCTCTTCAGAAACTGACCTCCTGTGTTTCTGTGCACAAGGAAAGGATTTAAGAAACTGGTTTTAAAATGTCTGGGGATAAACTTACTTGAGCTGCAATCAGAAACCTAAAGAATCACAGGTTTCAAATTTAACTGCGTAGATAATTTGAGTTCACAGCTGCTTTCTTAAAGGAATAAACACAACAATCTGTTTTAACTTCCATGTAATCTAGTCTACTTTGTGTTTTATCATGCAGGCAGGTTTAAATGGCTGGTCACAAGAATCAGCTATTGCATGCTTTCTTAAACCTCCAGTACATTGTGTGCTTCCCAATAGGTTCTGCATCAGGGTATAAAGGACCATGCAATAAAGCAAGATAGCTAGCACGCAGTCCCTAGTTACATTTTTTGTAGTTGGAAGCATGAAGTAGTGGAACAGGGACACAGGGAGGCTGTAGGATCACCATCCTGGAAGAGGATTAAACCTTAACTGGAGGGAGCCCTTAACAACTCTGCCCAAATTCCAAGTTCAACCTGCTTTGAACAAGTGATGTGCTACAAATTCCCATTTTTTGCAGAAAGAGAATGGAAATTTTTCTCTCTACATCCCCTCCCTCCAGCTCTCCTTTTGTAGCCTGACCAAGCCACCAAGCTTCACATCAAGTCAGCAGAAAATCAAGCTGCAATCTTTCACTGTTGTCCGCTCAACTTGCTTTTCAAGGATAAATTAAGTATGAACAAACTTATTTAGTAGATATTCATACCCTGTTTACCTACCAGTCTTGACTTGACTCTCTTAGGAAGCTCCTCTTCCAAAGTATACACGTCATCCCTTTTCACCATCAGCTGTGACCCATCCTCAAATTCCACCTAAAAGAAAACCAGAAGTTGTTGTGCTAGAAGTCTCACAAGCTAGAACCCTTCCACTGCTACCCTTCCCTTCTCCTCCCTGCAGAAGCCTCTCACAAAAGCCAAGTGGTAAAAGGTTATTTTACATGATACGTAATGCAGGCATGCACACTGGAAGAGACTATGATCAAAACCTCGCCAATCCCATAACAGTATAAGCAGTCAAGAAAGTTCTGTGACACTGTTTTAACACAGCAGCAAAAACAATACAAGACTTGTAAATTAAGCTAGAGGAACTGAGTATGCTCAGGGAAAGAACTGGCTTTTCAGAAGCTGAGACTTTCAAGCAGGTAGTCAGATATAAGCAGAGCTGCAACTGTTCCCAGCATCTGGCATTGCTGAAAGAGCTCTATTTCTACGCATTGCTGAACTGCAGCTGTTCCCAGCATCTGGCATTGCTGAAAACACTCAGCAGCTGCTTCTCAAGCATTTAACCATAACCCTCCTACAGTTCTGCTCATTTTGCCAGCAGCTCTGCTTATTAACTTCTTGCAAGCAATTAATTTTCCAACAGTTCTGTACCTGGTACATCTGGATGGCATGTGATGCAACAAACTTGGCTCCGTAAACCTGTCCATCTGTCCATCTCACTTGTACAACTTCACCTTCAGCAGGAGGACCCAACTGAAGACAGTCTCGACTCTGCAGCACAAAGGAGTTGGGAGGCAAGAAGAGTAAACAGTTTCCCTATGTGAAGATTCAACAACCCACAGGGGAATCTACTCCAGCCACATCAGGCACATTCCACAGCACAGAATCACAGAACTGCAGGGGGCCCTCTAGAGATTGAGTCCAGCCCCCCTGCCAAAGCTCAGTTTGCACAGGCAGGCATCCAGGAGCGTCTTGGAACATCTCCAGAGGAGACTCCACCACCTCTCTGTGCAGCCTGTGCCAGTGCTCCGTCACTGCACTGTGAAGAAGCTCCCATGCACATTTGTGCAGAACTTCCTATGCTTCAGTTTGTGGCTATTTCCCCTCATCCTATCACCACACACTGCTGAGAAGAGTCTGGCCTCACCCCTTTGCCTCCTGCTCCTTAGATATTTATAGATGTGGATCAGATCCCCTCTGAGTCTTCTTTCAAGGCTGAACAGACCCAGGTCTCTCAGCCTTTCCTCATAACGGAGGTGCTCCACGCCCTTTATAATCTATGTAGCCCTCTGCTGGACTCTTACAAGGAGATCCCTGTCTTTTTTGTACCAGGGAGCCGAGAACTGGACACAATACTCCAGGTGAGCACCCCAACAATTACTCCATTTTAGGGACTGAGAAATACCTACATCATCTGTATCCAGATCATGACTGTGGGCCCAACTTCAGTAATACCTCATGCAGGAATAGTGCAAAACTACAAGCAAAGTTTCCTTTAGACTTAATCACTGTTACATAGCTCAAGATCAGCTGCACTCCATCACATCTGTTCCTCAGTTGTTACATCTCTACCACAACATGGCCTAGGTTTGGAGCACATAATAAATCCCATCCTGAGCCAGCTTCGCAGTGGCAGGAATTCATTCACATCATGTGCCCTCTACTGGAGCAAGGCTCCCGGTGCATAAGGTAACGTACCACGATGTCCTCTGGGTACAGGTTATCACTGAAGGAGCCATCATCGAAGTTGACCTCATAGAAAGTCTCTTTTGCAAGGCTGACCACTTCACACTGATAGAAGCGACCGTTCTTGTGCTTGCTGATGACTACCTGCCCAGGTGACAGATCTTGGAGCGCAGCTTTAGCCCGCTGAGAAGAAAAAAGCACTTTTTAAACACAATGACAAAATAAAGAATATGTTGAAGCCCACAGCTCTGGTGTTAGCAGACAAGAAAGCAAAATATTTTGTATTTTAGCTCGAGTGAGAAACTATAAACACTGTCAGCAGCATTTTTAAGCAAAGCTCTCACTCCACTATTTAAATTGCTTAAAACCTAATCTATTAGCTACAGCTGCCCAATCCTAATTCAAGCTACATAGTAAATTAAGCTCTCATTCTTCAAAGCAACACAAGGCCTCCATAATAAATATTCTCTAATAGACTGCTGTGATTCTGAAAGCTAAGTGGGCTACACAAGAACTTTATACATTAATCAATCGCTTAAGCGTGAAATTCTACGACAACTCATGTGGCCTGCTGGAGTCCCAGAACTAACACCTGCATATTAAACACCATGACATAAAACCACTATTATTCTTTGTTATAACAGCTACAGGGGAAATGTACACTCTCAGTTCCTCTGGGTAGCAAACCAAAATATAATAAAGAACTTAGCTAATAGCTGAGATAGTTCAGAGCAGGAGCAAGACCAACATAATTACATTATGCTGAATATATATTTAAAAAGTCAAGCCTTCAACAAGTTTTAATAGGATTATACCATCTAAAGCTTTTCAGTCCCTTCAAGATATTGCAGTTCAAATCCTAGGTGTCACAAACCTACTCACCTCTGCCTGAGATGGGGTCTTATGCCTGAAACAGGTAATGAAGACAACAAACGGCCAGTCATCAGGCTGCATCATAACTCCTGCTGCTTGGGCACAGCTGACATGAAAGGATGTGGGACACCGACCATGGGAGCACTGTACACAGCAACCTGCAATTCTCTTCCTTCGTTTTTTGCAGAAGATGCATTTCTGTGGATAGGAAACTAAAGGTTACTGGTTGGAGTAGGTCTAAGCATCTGACAGTGTGTCGGTTACTCTGAGAGAGCACTGCTAATTTCTGATGAAACGAAAAAAAATAGAAAGCTAACAGCTCTACTCTGTGACATGGCAAGAATTGTGTATGTAGGTAATTCCCAAGATAAAAGATATTTACTGTATATCTACCAGCTCAACACGCACATGGCATGTGGCCTAAGGATCCCAACACCAGGGGATGTTGGATGAATCAGCCCATACTGCTTGAAAATTAACAGGGTCTTTCAGCATCTGGCTACTAAGTTACAAAAGACAAATGAAACATTAGAATAATGGGCAAAGATCAGGGGAAAAAAAAGTTAATACAGAATTAGCAGTTAAAATTTTATCACTACCAGTGATCCAAGGACACTTGAATCAGGTTGGATTGGGCATTGTAGGAAAAAGACACCCCCTGTAACACGCTGCAAAATAGTTATTCCCTCCTCTTTCACTGACCATGAAGGGGAAATTCAAAACATAACTGCTCAGCAGTGGTAATTTGTCACCAAGAATTGCCCTGCCGTGTGCAAGGAGGCCTAACTGCAGAATGGGCTAAAATGGCCTGAAGCAAGAATGCCAGGAACAGAATGATTCCAGGAGTCATTTCCCTTACTGAGGAGGTAAGAAATGTTGCAGCTTTGTCTTACTTCAGTCAAGGAATGTGAGTGCCCAGGGACCAGCTTTCAGCAGCAGAATTGTTGCTGGGGTATAAACCCAACACAGGCACTCCATGCTGGGATAGGTGCTGGTGCAAAGGTATATAAGGAATAGGCTCACGATGCATCTTCCTGCACTCCTTGTTAGGACTGTTTCTAGTGCTAGGATTCTGTTCAATGCATTATTACATCTTTTTAAATTTCAGCATAAACATGCATTTAACTTGCCACCCAACATACAAGAAAAATTCCGCAAGACTGTGAAGAAAGCTAAATACAGTTGCTTTCTTCCTAAAGGCATCCACTGACATTCCCGTATTCTGAATGACCTGCAGAGACTCCTTCTTGAGAGGTGATGCTTTTACTTTTCCTCATTTTTCCTTCTGGCCATTGCAGAAGACAACATATGGAGTGAGAACCTCAATTTTTAAGAGAGGACTTGTCACAGATGAAAGCCTACAGATTCAAATACTTATTTTCTTCTCAGACAGATGCTGCAGAATGGAATGAAACCCGATTTCCAAATAGGTGAGGAAGCAGTTTTGATGAGGGATGAGAAGATTAAGAATGATGAGAGCCCAAATGAGACACTCAGTATCTTTTTAACAAACTACATTTTCTCTGATTTCCATTGCATAGCAACAAGTTGCATATTCTCTTCTTGAAGACCAATGCTCTCAAACAGAATTAGCAAGATGGACAACACAAAGGAAAACCCAGCAGTGAAACACAGGTGCTCCTTACCAGTCTGAAACGCTGCAGGGGGATCTTGCCAACATCTACAGGACTGCGCTCTGCGATGTTCACAAATTTTGCTTCCAGTACACCTACAGCACACATGACATGAACCCACCTGTCAGAACAGAAGAGTTGAAGGGGGAAAAAGGGTGAGTATAAACTCCACAGCATCCTGTTGGACTACAGTAAGTAAATTCAGTTCTGATGAAGCTTGCCACATAAACTTGGCTTCAGTTTCATTACACAGACAATGAGAACAAGTAGTGTGACCTTCCTAGCATAAGTTTTCTTCTTACTTTCAGTCTACTACTGAACAGGTTTAACAGAACAGCAATTTAGTTTGACTTATGGTGGTTGCATACCATCATTTTGAAAGCTTGCCTTCTCTCACAAACTTGTCACACAGTAACAGCTCAGTAGCTCCTGAACTCATTTCAAGACAATGGCCAAGAGGTCGAGACTCTCCAGCCTCCAAAAATGTTGTGGGTGCAGTAAGTTTCAGTTACATCATGATGCTCCTAGTCTGTAGCACTCTCAGTTTGCATCAAATAACTTCAGATCACCTATAAAAGGATGCAGGGCAAACAGTTGCACGTGGCATACATGCTGCAGAGAAACCCTGAACTTCAACGTTACACTCTTTGAAGCTGCAGTCATCCTGTGTCTCCATCACCACAATAAATGCAGTTTGGAGAAGACAAAATCTTCTGTGAGAACGTACTGAGAGATGTTATTTCATCAGGAACCTATTTTTTTTTATGTGGTACATTACATCTCTGTAATTTGGTCACTACTACATCAAATGCAGATGCTTGCTTTGCTAGCCTTGCCTCATCTCTTTTGGAACTGAACTGCACCCTGAAGATCAAAAAAATCCAGAACACTCACTTGTCATCATTGGCTCTTTGTAGCGCTCCTCCTCGTAACGAACACAGACAGCAGTCCTGTCACAAGGAGAAAACGTTAGCTGAAAAAATGAGGTATGGAGTAGTGCACTCGATAAAAACTTCCTCATCAAAAATTCTTTCACTGCCAGAAGAGAGCTAAATGCCTTGGGCAGTGCAGCCCTTTGGCTCTTAAAAGTTACAGCAACAGACGTAGACTTCACTTCTGGCAAAGGCACAGCCTGAAGTTCTTGTTATAGATGGGTTCCTTTTACAGACACAATACCCTAAATCCTTTGAGGATGTTTAAATGGATGTGGAAGAAATGTGAGCAAATACAATACCAAAGACTGAGCCATTCTGCTTATCTAGAACCCATGCAGCTTGTCAAAGCCAACGTTTTCTTCTCTTTTTCACTGGTGTACACCTCAGTAGCTCTTGACAGAAGTTACTTTCTCTAACTGCCATACCATGCATTAAGTTGATGACTGAGCAATTCTCACACTGATGCTGGGACTCCGGAGCTCAGCAGCTTTGCACTAGTTGGAACAATTACATGCCTTCTTTGCACAACAGAGAACAAAAACCAACTGTAACACTACGGAAAAAACTTCATAGCAAGTTCACAGATGTACCACACCTTATCTGCGAGAATCTCAGCATGAACTTTACCTCTTCTAAGGCATTTTCTGCACACCTGGAGCACATCCAGTCTTCAGTGGCCTTGTCAGGGGACACACCGTAACAACCTAGAACAGACACATCTCTGTTACAAGCTTACTCTCCCCTACCACAAGTAAAGCAACAGCAGAAATCAATAAGCCACAAGACAACACTGTGCATTTCATGCTGCTCACGCAGCCAGCTCCACACTTGAATACCCAGCTCCTCAAACACGTACTGTTCAGCTAATGGCTGAACTTGGTCTACTTGGACATTAAGGGACCAGTAGAGGCTTACTGGGATGTACAGACTTCACACAGAACACTAGAGTTAAACCCCGTTGCACTCACTTGCATGAACACAGACTTGGCAGTTCCTACACGTGATGAGTACACTGGTTCCATCTTCCTCTAAGTAAGGGGTTGAAAGATTGAGATCAGTGCTGCAGCCAGTTGCAGTAAAGCACATTTCAGGAATCAGGGGCTTGGTTCGGATCTTCCCATCCACAGCACCTGGAGTTACCCCAGAGTTCTGACTGCTGCCTCCACACTCTGCCTGTAAGAGAAGGACAAGAAATCTGTGTTTTACAAACAAAACCATCTCATCTTCACTCATCTACTACTCCATACATAAATCTACTTTGAAGAAAAAAGGCACTGAAAGATTAAACAGCTAATAGATTTTGTGGAAATTAATTTGTTAGTAAACACAACTTGAAAATTAAATTATTTTATTTTCTAAATTCATTGGCACTCCTCTGATTTAAAAAAAAAAAAACAACATGCACGGAAAACTGCATCTCTTCCAATGGAAAGTCCTCCCATAGTCACCCAACTCACATCACACTCCAAGGAAAAACACCTCTGCTGCATCCACTACCCCAGAAACTGCTGCCCAATACTGTTCATTTATCTTACTTCAGTATTGAAATATTATTATGATCCCATTATTTTTTTCATAGTTCAGTCCTAAGCAAGTCTAACAGCCATAAAACTAATCTGTTCCAGGGGAGAAACAAAAACGCAGCACACTAATAACACAGTTTCAAAGTTAAAGCTCTGAAGACTTTCAGGCTAATCTTCTGTATTTATTCATTTAAACTGATGTCAAACCAACCACCAATTACACACAAAGTCTACTGAGATATGTTTCCATTCAAGCTTCCTAACAGCTAAACTGGAATCAATCCTCTTATTTGAAGAAACATTTCAAACTATTCTCTGTATCCACCTCATAGACCACCAGAGGTAGACTAAT
Source organism: Odontophorus gujanensis (assembly GCA_013399175.1). NCBI lineage: Eukaryota > Metazoa > Chordata > Aves > Galliformes > Odontophoridae > Odontophorus > Odontophorus gujanensis. The sequence goes on along the minus strand of VXAB01004669.1, from coordinate 972,164 downwards.
TAGCAGCATGAAGCATGGTAACAGAATGAACCTGCACCGTCCCTCCTGTACAAAAAATGCATGAAAATCTAAGAAAAAGCAACCTTGGTAAGGATCACAGGTGGAACTGTCTCCAGCAAGTCTTGTTTATTCAGTTTCTATGACAGATTTTCACTGCATATCAAGCAAAGGGAAACTTTAAGAAAGTTGAAGAAAACGAGTACGGTTTTTGCTTTTCACTTTAAATAAAGCAGCCAAACACTTTTCTTCTTCACAAAGGAAAAAGTAGTATTTGTATGGTATCTTGTTTCAATTTTTTATCTGTATGGGTAAGTGAACTGAGTTTCCAGACTTGCTACAGACTTAAAGTTTGAACAAAGATCACAACTGAGCTCCATTCTTGGAAGAGTCCCTCCCTTACTGCCTGATAGATTCACTTGAGAACCAGCAACTAGACTTATCTGTTTACTAACACCTGGAACTTAGCAAAGAATCTAACAATCACACTGGCAACCTACTCAATTACTACTGTAACATTAACAAACCTAGACAACATACCTGGTATGTCTGGAAGAGCATGCAAACAGCACAGTAAGGAGACTGCTGAGCCATGGTCCGATTATATTCTTTTTCAGCCTCAAAATTTGGTGGTCGGTTCTGCCAGAGCTGGCTAAGTGGCTTGGCCCAAGCTTCTGTCTCCTCAGCTTCTTCTTCAGGAGTTAGCTGCTCTGATCCCTCTGCAAAAAGAGACCATTAGTCAGGGACTATGTGTCCTTTCATAGATACCCTTCTTGCAAATAAATCTAAATAAAGCAAGAAGTTAGAAATGGAGATGACAGGAAGACTGGCGCGAGTTAAATTTGCAGAAGGCTGTTGGGAGCTAGTAACACAGCCTCATTTTTAAGCTACATCTACTTATCAAGCAACCATGCTCCAGATACAAAGACAAGACTACTGGCAACGAATGGCATCAACTCCAAAGCACATCAAGACTAAGGTTGTAAGACGAAGGATTTATCTATTCTATTTTTTAAATAATGAATACTTTTATCAATTACTGGAATGCTCTAAAACTGAATCAGTTATGCAACAGCCTAGGGTACTAGTTTAATTTTCCTTTCAGGGTTGTAACTTTCCAGAGAACAGTACAGGAAAGAAGGAAATCACTATTGGAGAGGAAAGACTAATGATGCAAACACAGGAACGAGACAACCGCCTTGACCACGATGCAGAGGTGTAACCCACACTGCCCACTGAAGCTGTGGCCCACTCTGAAGTTTCCCAGACAGCACAGGGCTTACCATCATCACTAATGCAGTCTTTAACCAAGAGCGGGTGGTGGCGTGGGAGCTTGCTCAAGGGCTGGCGACGGCCCTTGGCCTTCTTACTCTCCTTCATTGATTGTATGTATTCCTTTGTTACCTGGACAAGGAGAAGCAATTCAGCAGTCAAGTTAGCACATGTCCTTTTGAACATCATAAGAAAGTATTCTGAATTTAAGAAAACTCCACAAAATGCTTCCATGATTTCATTTCTAACAAATTTCAGATGTAAACTTGGCCAAGCTTGTCGAAGAACCGCTTGCAGCACATCTGCTGTGGAAAAGCACATAGCAGAACTCAGGGTCTGTTCATTATTCAATTATGTACACGCTCTGTTGAATCATTCAGAGACTTAGCACAGGTCCCATTGTAACTTTTGTAATAAGTTGACTTACGTAAGAATGGTGTCAAAAACAAAAACAGGAAAAAAAGGCAAACTGAATGGTTGAACTCAGCAGGGCTGCAGTAAGAAGTCTCAAGCATTATGGAAAAGCCATGAAGGTTGTATGCCAACTTAGAGATTCCACGCTAAAAAAAGAGTTAAGAGCTCACTCAAACTAACAGGCTTATTTTAAAGGGAAGGAAACTTTCACCCCATCTGCTCATTACTTGCGTTGGTGTCTTCCCAGACAGTCTGGAAGGAGGAGACTACAACAATAGCTACTTCCTCTACCCATAGCCTTATATAAAAATAAGTGACACACACTGACAAAATTACTACTAACCTGACAAGTAAGGCATAAAGGCAATGATTTTAACAGCCCATAACAGTAAGTCACTCAAGAGATAAGAACATCCTTTCTTTGAATGTCATTCCTTTAAAAGCAGAAGCAAATCTTAGATTAAAAGTAACATCCATCTTCACAAATGTCTTTTCTTTTTATACAAGCCAGAAGAGAGCAAAACAATCACCATCTCTGCTCCCCTACATAGAGTTGGCTACTAGAGCTCTCAGAAACAAACATGCTTTTGTTCAAATGTAAATTAACACTCCCAGTTACTGCCTCATGAAAAATTTGTTTTAAAATACGCCATACTGGGGAAAGCCATCTACACCCATTCAAAATTCCTTGTTTTCCCTGTGTGAATTATAAAATAGAAACATCAGCATTAGCAACTCTGCATTTTTAGTTAAAGTATACATGAGAACTCGCTCATTTTCAATTTTATCAACAGATTTGTCCAGCTGCTCTTCCATTTCTGCAATTCCTGAATTTTGAAGACCCAACCATAACCAGCCTCTCACCACTTCAACTCGGACTTGGAGGAAAAGAAAGTTACTTGAGAAGACAACAACCACTGGTAATATTTTAACCTGCAGTAGCCTTCTTTTGGTTTGTCTAATGAAGGACTCATTAAACATTCAAGTGTGTGTTTTCCTTCCCCCAGTAATTTCTGTTCCATCATTTCTTTCTAAAAGAGGACATGTGTACATGTCTGAAATCTTATAAAGGAATGCACTCATAATAAAGGTTGGATTGAAGTAGGTTCACTTTAGGCATGAACAGGTGTCTGTTACCTTAAAAGGACCTGGATCAGCCTGTAATGCTACCACCATCTCAAAACCACCAAGCTAGCCTTTTCCTTAAGGCACCTGAGTAGTTTAGAGAAGATTCCAAACAAGTAATCTTGTTTTCTAGAAGAGGAAAGAAGGTAAGATGTTCATCTTTGTTTCCTGTTGTTTTGAAAAACAGAGTAACCACCAAGCAGCCTGCTACACTAACATGAATGGAATGAAAATGAAATCTGCACAGGTAGAAGTTCTGTGGCAGCAAACCCATGACCACACATTACAGCTCTCAAGCTTTCGGTTCTCATGCCATTTATACCTCTGCCAGTTCTTGTTCATTCACACTGGCTGCAGCACTGGCTTTCTTTCCTGAAGTCTGCTCATTGTCAGACCCGTTGGCATCCCCTTTAGCGTAGCTGTGGACTGTAAGCACCCCAGCTGGCCCGGGTGGAGTTCTTTTTGGCAACAGATCAGTTAATTCAGAGTCTGAAGACCCAGAATATGCTGGTGAGCAGGGTTGAACACTGGAAGGTGCACTCTGTTTTGAAGTCGACAAAACTGAAGCAGAGTTTGAAGAATGCGAAATGGAGAGATCCAACACAGCTGCCTCTTGCTCTTCCTCTTCTTCCTCCTCAAGCTTCACTGCTTTCAGGTCTTCAAATTTAGCCAAGCCCACATGATCTAGAAGACAGGATATACTGACTCTTTCTGAAGTCTGGGATGCAGAGAGAACAGCCCACCACCACTTGGACAAAGTTAAAACATGAAAGCAGACTACTAGACAAAAAAAGAAATGTGATGCTAATTCATGTAAATAGCAGATCATTAATTCAAACATCAATAGAAAGTAACCTATGTATCTGCTCTTGCAGCTTACAGTACAGGAACTAGGGTACACTAAACAACTATGAGAAGGCAGGTTCAAAATAAACAGAACTATATGGTCTCTTACGCAATGTAACTGAACAATGCAACCCTCGGCTGCTTGAGAGCTTACAAGGGCCTAAGGGATACTTAATAGAGAAAACAAACAAAACCCACCAAACCAATAGAGGATTACTAAATACAAGTCACAAATGGAGGGAAAATAGAATATGAGACAGAAGCATCATAGGTATTTGTTCTCTTCTTATACTGTTCCATAGGCACCCTGATCCTTCCTATCCAAGAGGATTTAACTGTCCTGCTACAAACCACATTAATTTTATTGTAGCATACTAATTAGAAAATTATATATCTGTACAGCATACCAGAGCCATACCACCAGACAGTATGTGTAAACAGATCACATTTTATAACAGTGATACATAGAGGACCATAGGTTACTGACACGTTCAATACACTCCTGTACAGTGGCAGAAAAACAACAAAAAATAACCAAGCCAGGAACACCAATTTCTTAAGCAAGCAAGTCTCACATGATAATTCCTTTTAATTCAGCTGAAAGAAAACACCCCCATGACCTACCTGCATTCAAGAAGCTACAGGATGGTTCCCTACATATTTCTTTTTCCCCAACTGTTTCTTTTTTTAAAATGTAATTCTCACTGGCGAGTTATCCACACATAGGTCACAAAAGCCAACAAGTCAAACTGCATTTGCCTCATTTACACAAAGTGCTAACTACTCAAACAGTGTAGGCCATATCTAACTAAAAGGCACAATCAAAAGTTGTTCTAGCTGTACTCACTGGTCTTGAAAATTAAATGACAATTATCACAAGTCTCATGACAGTAAGTGTCTGATGTGCTTTCCACGGCTATAACAAATTAGTATCTGCTTTATTATTTTTTCTGGACATGACAACAATCTACCTACCAGCCTGCTCTGAGTCAGTGCCACAGTATAGTTCAGCAGCCTCTTTCTCTGAAGACTGAAACACTGGGTCCCGCAGTACCAGGATAAAGCTTGACACAGTTACCTGGAACCTTGTGCCCTTGCTCAGCCTGCTGAGTAACTTCTCCCGTAGATCTTTCACTAGGTTCTTCAGTGTCTGCTTCGTCCTGCGCAGAGCTCAGCTCCTCTTTGGGAAAGGCCTCACTCTCACTTACTTCCTGAGGAACTTCCAGGCACACTCTGTGCCTTTTTGTACCTATGCGATGCTTGGGCACACTGCAGAAGACAAATTCGTGTCAACTTACCGAACACATCAAAAGCATGCTCAGTTTCTGTCTGTCTGGATTCACAAAATACAGCCTGCTTTGGGTCACACTGTTTTATGGGACAGTATCTTGCAAGCTGAATCATTTCCAAATCATTATCTGTTAATTGTGTACTAGGCAGTTATGTTCTAGTCAGACAATCTTCACCTTAAAAATACAACAAGCAAACAAAGCTTCAGGAGTATTAGCTGATACTGGCTGGAAAAGATTTAACTGCAAACCATTAAGTGATTAGCCCATCAGTCTTCAGCAAGTGATACTACCAAAATTTGCTAGCAAGTGCCATCTTATGGTCCCAGTACAGTGACTTTTTCCTCTGACCTCCAAATGTATGGTGCACTTAGGACACACTCATCTAAAGATGAAGAGCTATCTTCCCAGCCTGTGCATTCTCCATCTATCACTATCATCAACTTGGATCAAAACAATAAAAAAAGAATAAACTCTATTCCCAAGGAGAAAACAAACCACTAACTCCAACAGCTATTGTTTTGTGGGAATGGCAAACAAATCACATCAGGATCCAATTGCTAATAATCACAGCAGAGGACTTTGTGCAGCACTACCTTTTTGTCTCATCCCCGTCCACTTCCTCTTTACATGTTTCTCCTGTTTCCATGTCCTCAGTATACAGCCTCCCACTCTTGACCTTTTGCATGAGATCCCCTTTAAGGAACTCTGCTGCTTCTGGTGTTGGAAGAGCATGGTCAATGACAGTCACATCCTTCCCGGCTTTCCAAAGCTTGTAACGGTCTGGCTGGTACTTCCTCACAAACACGTCCATGGAGATCTTCACCATGTCCTTCCGACACGAGCACTGGAGTTGCAGAAAATATTTAAGTAAGGCTACATACTGAACAATTTCATTCTGCTCTTCCTACACCGTTCTGCTTTCAGAAGCTTAAATAAATAAAAATGAACCCCAAAGCTCATGTATTTAAGCCTCAAAATTCTCAAGACTATCCCCCAGGAAATCAAAACTGCATAGGGATTAAAAACTGGGTAGAGAAATCGTCAACAGTAATGAGATGGATAAGATGCTACCAAGTAGCAAAGAAAGAAAACCCACTAACCCATTTACAGAGTTGCTGGTAGAAGCTGACAGTCTTAAAAATCCATGAGCTCACACAAAACCAGCCAGTAACAGCAGAGATTATAACAAGGAAGCCTACCCATCACAGCAGAGGTTCCTCTTATCGGGGCAGAGTTACAACTAGTGTTTGAAAGCTTTTACTACAACATAATTTCTGAAAATATAACCCACATCTGCAAGGCATCTTACATGGATACAACACTATGCAATCAAGATACTTCTTTGGACAGATGCTAGTTAGCCACCTGCACTTCTTCAAAGCCTCACTTGATCTATACAATGATTAAAAAACAAACAAGCAAACCCCAAAAACACGCTTTATGCTAAAGGACAGCAGGCTGACTGGAGACATTTACCTTACCAGAAAGCAAACATAACATTTTAAATTGGGCAAAGCACTGAATTCACTTCCTTAGAACAAAAGTCAGGGGCTCAATGAGCAGCAGAGGCATTGCACATAGGTTGTCTGCATGCAAGAGGATGGCAAAAGACCACTTACCAGTACAGACTGCTTCCCATACTCAATCCACCGAAGAGTAGCAAAGTTGGTAGATTCAGCACAGTTAAATCCATGATTAAAGCCAGCATGATAACTATAAGGAAAGGTTATCATGAACTCTCCTGCCTCTTGCGTCACCTAGAAGGCAATTGAGACATCATATTGTTACTGAAAACTTAAGAGTCTACTTGTTGAGTCCAAATAAAAAGAGTTACTGTACCCCTCATGCAACATATCTGAATCCCCTACCCACACATGGTAATTGGAGCTACTTGCTGCCACAAATAGACTTGAAATTCACTTCCATTTTCCTCCTATTTGCCTGAAGTATCTGTTTACTAGAAAGCAATGCCCTCGTCAGTTTTTACTAAAACACAACTGAACAGATCAAAACAGCACAGAAGTACCTACACAGAGGAAATACTCTGTGATAAGCCATCTGGAATTCATTAACACACTCATCTGTATTTGCTGCAGGTTTGGCTGGAGCACCTACTGCCAACTAAAATATTTATTCACCTTGGAAATTTACTGCTGTTCTCACTCGAGTACAGCTTTCAGTCAGCTCCTCTACACGTCCCTAGCAGAGTTCCAAGCAGCCCTCCAGCAGTCCCCACAGATCTAACAGGATTTCTGAACAAGGACTGAAAGACAACTGCGTGGTGGGAAGGAAGAAGCAGAGGCAGCAGATTTGCAGCTCAAGAAAGAATTCTAAAATTATAAATGCCATGAAAAAACATAAATGGGAAACAAGTCACACTTTGAGGAGGCAGATCACAAAAAGAAAAAAAGAAAAGCAGGGAACAAGTCTTTAAAATAATATACAAAAAAGAAAAATTTCTCTTTAATGATTATGCAGCTAAACAGTGAAGTTAAACTAACACAGGACGTTGTACATAATTTCTCTCAACCTCCTCCGGATCCCAACTGGTGGATAAACAGAGGTACAATGGGAAAGCATTGCAATACGACCCCCCTACTCCTATTTTCCTCTCTACACACTCGCTGCTGGCACGAGATGAGACAGGGATGCATGAACCTTTTGACAGAGCTAGAGTAACTATGATTACTTGTCTACACCTTATCAAACGGGATGCCGTATTTCTTCAGAATTGATGGAGAGATCAAGGTCATCTTGTGACGAAGAAATGCTTCACAGCTCTGGGCACTTCCTGGAAAGAATCCTGTTCAAAATTAAAGAAAGGGATGACATTACCCTTACTTATTTTTCAGTAATTTTTAGGTTAAATTTACTGACTGAACAGTGTTTTCCCTAGGCCTAGAAGTACGAGCCAACTTATTAGAAGTGCATGAGCTTGCACTCTGATGAAAAAGGAGACGCCTTTACCATATGCCCATTTGAAAGAGAGTAAGAAAGGCCACACGAAGAAGGTTTCAGATCTAATAATACATAGCTAAGGATTTTCTCATTTAAACTTATTACAGACCACAACTGCATTACTTGTAATGTGACATTTTTCTTGAGTGTATACTGAAAGCAAACAGAAGTAATCCCACCTATACTCTGAAAGAAATTATCAGTTCAGTCACGCTAGCTTATGCACTCATAAATGTCTCAGGCACATCATACTCTAACAGAGCTGAAACCTGTCATGGTTCTACATACCACAGTCTGCAAAAGACAGAACGTAAAAGAATCATGCAGATACCTTTGGCAAGTCTCTCCAACCGCTTGCCGTGCTCTGGAGGGATAGAGTACCTGCAGTCAGAAGAAAAAGCTGAAGTTCAGTTAACATGACAGAATCACACCTCTGCACTGTCTCTTTCAAAGTTTGACGATATAAAACTAAAAATCTTTATCAAGGAATTTCACCTTCTTCCTCAAGGAAAACTGAGAAAAGCAGACAAGGAAATAAAAAGTCAAATTCATGTAGTTAGCAGACCAGTGCAGCAAGGGATAGTTGCAAAAGAAAAGAAAGAGCACTCACTGACCTGATTTCACATGAACACAACTACTAGCACACCCAGTACAGGGAGAAGCACACAGCAAAACAGAAAATGGAATCATATCTTTCAGCTGCTCAGTCTAAGACTGGACTAAATCAGGCACAGTGCCACATCCTCCACCTGCATAACTTGGAGTTATGTGCTCGGTACTGCTACATCTCTTTCTGCACACACCTTTTTATGTGTGCCACAAACCTCCTAGCTGGTTTGGCTGCAGTACCTAAAACCACTTAGATTTCTTTTGATCTGGGACACGGTACTATAACCTGCTGAGTAAATCAGATTAAGGTATCAGCAAAATTAACTTTTTTCACTTACTACTGTAAAAGAAGCAACAGTTAAAAGGTTCCATTTGACTCAGCTACTCTGTTTTCTATTCCCATGCTATTGCCACTGCATGGGGTTGCTCACTGCTCACATGGTGCAAGCTATTATTTCTGACTTCAAAGTTGTATTAAAAGGCAGCCAAAAAGACTAGTTTCCAACAAAACTGCCATGGAAACAATTGTTGAAATTGTTTGAGAAATTCACTTGTGAACAGAAGGGAATGATTCACTCTTCAGATGCAACTCATACTGGAGAAAAATACAGGAATCCTCACTAAAAAACATCATGCAGGCTCTGACACTGGCCAATCACTCAGCAAAACCCACCACCCCACTTTTATGTCTATGGTAAGAAAATAGATTTCAAAGTTTGTTAAAAGCAACCGGCATATTGCTTCTACCTGGCCACTGTAGAGCTCAGGAAATCACAAGCAAGATTGCCAGACTCCAGCACTACCACACCAGTGTCCAGCTTACATTATAACTCTGAAGATTCTTTTATCAGAACAGTGACTGGACTTTCCTAGAAGGTAACCAAATTTGTTTGGCCACATACTGGTTTCAGTTTCCTTACAGGTTTCTAATGCTCATCACCAGATATTACTGCACTGGAAGATAGTAGAGACAATAGTTTCCAACTCTCACAGAGAAAAAAAAAAACAAAACAGAAAATACAGGTGTCAAAGAGGTGAAGTTGCATCTAGGAGCTACCATAAGAAACCTTACCATGATTTAGGTTCCCCAAAATGCAGGTAATTAATACTGTAGAGATCCATGTCCTCAGTATGCCAAGCAAATGAAGTTTTCCACATGCCAAAATAGAGGTAAGGAGTATTCACTCCTTCAATGGTTATGCCACTCTCATTCTCCACAACATCCAGGATCGTGTTCAATCTGCCAATATTCCACGCATCCACGTGCTGCAAAACACAAGTCTTGTGTTAAACAACCAGTATGAAGAACTGAACCACACAACTAATACAAGTCACAAAAAGTTATCAGTTCTGCTTGTGGTCAAGCGGCACATCAAGACAAGTCACTTACTGTCACAGCTCAAATTATCAGCTAGTTCACCCACACCAAGTTTCCCACCTTACATACTGATTGTCTACCAGACAGTAAAAGAAATCACCAATCAATACAGAAAGGATTAGGAGAAGAAATAGTCACGGAGTTACAGACTTCACGCAGTGCAGAACAATAGTTCAAGCTCAAGCTAACTGCAGACCAAAACCTCTTGAAGAAGAACAGTGTTCATCCCAAACATCTTCTAAAAAGGAGCAAGTTATAATCCAGGAGGCTAGCAACCAGAATGTGTAACCTTCTCAAATGTTTAGCATGCTAACACACATGACGAATACAGAACTAACGTATAAAAATAAAAGCACTAGAGAATATCAAAGAAGTGCATGTTCACTGTTTAACACTTTTCAGGATAAAGCACCATAAAAGCAAGGGATTTGCACTTTAGGAGTAAGCTATACTACACTGAAGTGTGAACAGTGCTAAAAGAGGTCCCCTGGAACATTACCTCTAGAAGCCTTCTTTAACTATCTAGTTTAAATAGAAGGTGAAACAAAACCACAGTTTATCGTGCCCATTTTTACTCAGGAAGCTAGAATTCTGCTAATGCTGTCACTAACTCTTTCAGATAGTTAGTCAAACACTGCGCTGGCCTTTATAGAACACACACACACATATACATGTGTGTTCTATATATACAACATATAGAAGTGCTACTTGAAAACCAGAACAGTGCTTACCTTGTCATAAAGCGTGCCATTAACATCAGCACCATAGATGGGGGCATTGAAGGTAAGGTTCTTCCAGTACTTTCGTTCAAGGTCTTCAAAGTCTGTGTAGCGGGGTGTGCAGTACCTTAAAAACATCAACCAAAGCTCAGCACTGGTACTTGAGGAGTTTTAAAACAAGGTTCCCCACCAAAAAAAAAAAAAAAAAAAAGGAGATACAACAAAAATACCAAATGCACCAGAGCGAGCCCTCCATCCCCCAAACAGCAACCACAGCTCTGATCCCAAGGGACTCGGGAACAAAGGAAGAGAAGGAAAATGCCTCTCCTCCACTCGCAGCCTACTTTCAGTTTTGCTTAGCTCACTTCCCTCAGCTCAGACACTATTTCCCTTTCTACTGTCTCTACACGGCCAAGGAGGGCGTGTTTTCAAACCAGAAGATAAAAACAAACACAAAGTTTCAAGCAACTGGAAAGGAACGCCCATACTCCCGGACTCACTAGCTGAACCAGCTGAGTTTACCAACAAGCCGTTCGCCTGTTATGTCCTCTGATGTTCTGCACGCACCGAACAAAGAGCACGATTTCTTCGGGCAGAGAACGAGGGATCAAACTCAGAGCCTAACACACAGAAGCCGTCCACACAATGACACACACCGCCCCGGGCATCGGCGGCACCGCTCGGGGGGCGCACACGGCCCCGGCAGCGCTCCCCGCAGCCCGGCCCGCGCCTACTTGTCGCTGTTGGCGATCCGGCGGAACTCGCGCACCGTCATGGCCTTCTTCTGGATGTTGTACTGCGTGAAGAGCCCGGACTGCCCGGTCACCACCTGCTGGATGGGCGCGGGGATCACCAGCTCGTCGATGTCGTCGTAGCACTTCCGCGGTTTCCACTCCTTAGGGGGCACGATCNCTGAGCTGCGCCGCTTCACGCCCCTCCCCCCAGCCCCGGCCGGGCCGGGCCGGTCCCGAGGCGGAGGGCTACGAGTCCCCGCCCGGCGCGCTCACGTCAGCTCAGCGTCCCGTTTCTTCGCCTCTTCCGCCCTCCTCCTAGCGCCGCGCCGCACCGCCGTATCCCTCCGCACTCCGCGCCCGGTGAGTCCCGCAGGCCGCCGCCGACGCCACCGCGGCCGTTCCCGACCGCCCGAGCCCCGCCCTGCCGCCAGGCCACGCCCCCTACCCACCACCCCGCCGCCCCGCCTCCTGCGCCGCAGCCAATCGCTTCCCGCTCTCCCTTTCGCAGCCAATAGGAAATCGACGTCCGGTCGCGGCGGGCCAGCGAATCAGGAGGCCGGGAGAGGGGCGGTTGCTAGGGGGATGGTGGGCGGCCGAGGGCCGGGCTGGAGGCGGTCGCTAGGGGGCGGTTGCTAGGGGGGCCGCGGGCGGGCCCGGTCCCCACGCCCAGCCTGCAGCCTGTAGCCCGCAGTGCGTCCACGCGGGCGGTCCTGAGAGCCCACGCTCGTGGGGCTGTTGTGTGTCCTGCGGGGTTCTCCTCGCAGTATTCCCTTTGGTGTCTCGCATCCAGGCACAGCCAGATTTAATTGGTGGGATCCGATTTTTCCCTGGTCTCAGACATGACCCGGGTCAGAACAAGAAGAGAGGGAAAAAACAAAAGTGTCTCACTGGGATGTTGGAAACTTTACAAATCAAAATGGCGATGTTGCTGAGAACAAGAAAAGCCAGGACTTGGGGGGGAGAAGTTGCCAAGCTACTGCACAGAGCAAGTGCAGCTTTGCTTGGTGGTGCAGCTGCTGCTTTTCCTTATTTCATAACTATTTTGCCCTCGAAAACAAACAAATAAAAAATGGTAGTCCCAAAAAGCAAATTTTGGAGTAATATATTACTTAGCAGCACTAGGAAGTAAGTCAAAGCTAGACAGGACTTGCGTGGCTCTCTGGTTGTAGGTACCAACAGAATGAATACAAATTAAGAGCACAAGAGCACCTCGGTGCCTGTTAACTCACCTTTGGCTAGCTGCCTTTTATCTGCCATCCCATCTGCCAACCTGCTCACTTTCTGCAAATCTTACCCTTTACAAAGCTGCTTATCTCTGTGGGCATTAGGGCAACCTGCTGAAAGTAAGGAACAGAAAAATTTCACTGGGAGAAAAACCCCAGCACAATGGCATTGACTATCCAAATCCACCGCTCAGTGCAAATGGGATCAGTCTGTAGGAGAGGCTCCAAAAAAAAGAGGTCAAATGCCTCCTTACTGCAGCATCTTGGGACCACTCTCTCAAGGTTTGAAGCACAGGGAAGTCATTCTGGTATCAGAGGAGTGACCTCAAACTGATAGCAAAGAAAATGGGACATCTGCCAGCCAGATTAAATTATTTCTGTCCAGGGAAAGCTGAGAAACGCAGTGCCAAGCACTGGGCACAGGCAGCATGGCTCGTCAGCCTGGGGCACAGCAATAGCCATTGTGCTGACCTGAGGGTGGGCGTCATTGTCTGTCAAGGATATGTGATTACAGTCATTTATTTTTACCCCCTTTTTTTTTTGACATATGCTGAGATAAATGGAAATAGGTGTGAAAAGAGTAAGTGCTTTCAAACTGCCGTGTTTGTTCCCAGTACAGTCCATGCTGAGATGATGGTTCTTTGTCTGCTGCTTCTCTTTCTGCCCAGCCCATCAGTACTGCCTGCCAAAAAATGCCTCACATGTGGCAGGCAGAGAAGTGGAGCCTGCGGTGCAGGTGAATTGGGAGTGTTCTGTCCCACTGCGTTTTCCATGGGTTGATTGTGAAGGGTTTGGACAAAGAACAAGTTATCAAAAGGGAAGAGAAGCCCCAAGTGTTCTTGCAGCATACATGTGTGCTTATAGAGGTTTCCTGGCAGCTGGTGTTTTCAGTGACAGCAGTAGCGGCACTGGAAACCGTCCATGGAATCATAGAATCATAGAATTGCTCAGGTTGGAAAAGACCTTAAGATCATGGAGTCCAACCGCAACCAAACTGTACTACCTTAACTCTAATAACCCACCACTAAATCATGTCCCTGAGCACCACATCCAAACGGGTTTTAAATCAGGAATGGTGACTCAGTCACCTCCCTGGGGAGCCTATTCCAGTGCTTAACAGCCCCTTCTGTAAAGAAGTTTTTTCTGATATCCAACCTAAGTCTCCCCTGGTGCAACTTGAGGCCATTTCCCCTTGTCCTATCACCTGTCACCAGTGAGAAGAGACCAACCCCTCTCTCTCTGCAATTACCTTTCAGATATTTGAAGAGATCTCCCCTCAGCTTCCTCTTCATGTTGTGCATGTGGCATTGCCCAGTCAACGCTCAGTGAGCAGCACAATTGTGTGGTGAAAGCGTCATCAGCCATAGTTTAGAGGTACAGCCAAAACATTCTTGCTGCAGCACAGGTGGGTGCTTAAGTACCTGCCTTCCAACTGGCTGGCTTCCTAAGACACAACAGTTAGCATAGTCTTTCCTCCCACATGTGAGCAGGTGTGTGCTCAGCCACGTAGCACTGCCATCCCGGCCCTTGGCAGCAATGCAAAGCAAAGCTCCCCAGCGCCAGCGGTGCTGACATGTGCCTGTGCACACATGCCTGTGCACGTGCTTTGCATCACAAGGGCAGGGGTTTGCTTTGCCCTCACGTCCACATCCTCTAGTGGAGCTGCCCCACAGCAGAGGGAGGGCTCCGCCAGCCTCAGGTCGCCCCTGGGGGAAGCGTTGGGTTTGCACCAGGTGGGTGAGGGGGAAATGTTGGCTGACAGTCATATGCAGAGCAGGCACAGCCACACACATCATGTCTGAAGCGGTTTCACACCTGAGTGTACCCCAGTGCTGCTCTGCAGGCAGGGGCCAGGCAGTGGTGTTACTGCTCAGTGGTACTTTGCCTATGTAATTGTGCTCAGTACCACAGAACGGCATTACTGCAGCGTTGTCACAGAAGGTCCCCAAGCTCTCTGCTGCCACAGGGGCCCTGTGGGAAGTGCGGGGTACCCATGGCTGCACTGTGCCTGTGGAAAAGGCACCGGGCTGGGGAGTGTGCCCATGCATCACGGAGGGACTCATCGCTTCTGCTTATTGCTGAAGAAACAGACAGCAAAGCCAGCTTGTATGAAACCCGATTATTCAAATTTATTAACATCAAGAATTATGCAATGATGCTGTAGATTTTTTTTTTATTAACAAATAGAAAACAGACTGTATACAACAGTGACCCCTACAGCACTATGCATCCACAAGGTAAAAATGAATGTGTCCTCCAACATTACCAACCCTGGATTGCTGATTTCAACGTAGCTTGGATTCTTAACATTCGGAATACATGTGATAATACAATTAGATACCCTTCCACCACCTTTATTCATAACTCAATGCACTCGAAAGAGGGCTGCTCACTCTGTCTTTAGTGCAAGCGTGATATAATAAGGAGTATTAATATATAGTACCATTAAATTAAGTCCAGTAGTCTTGCCACATTGGTTCATTAGAACGTCCTGAAGTAGCGGAAAGTACAATATTCTAATGACTTTTAACATTTGCAGGATAGCAGAAATTATAGAAACACCCAACCTCTGAAGTCATGTGTGCTCCCCCTCCCCTTCCCTGCAGTACCCTGCTTCCAAAGAGAGCCTGCTTGGCTCCGCTCTGGGAACGGCTGGGGTTGTGCTCCTTGTAAAATGCTCCAATGCCTTCATTGGTGAGAGGTGGCAGGACGGTGCTTGCACGCACAGGACTGCAGGACTAACAAACAGGGCCGTGTCTCGCTTTTATAGCCCATCCTTGGGGAAGTGTGGGACCTGCTCGCTTCTCCTGCTCCCCTCCCAGTGAGACACAAGAAGAGGCTCCCAGGCCAGGAGCCCAGGATTTCGGGTCTCTCACAAACAAGATGACAACAACTCACATCATATCGGGCTCTGCCAATACACGCGGTCACTGGATTGGTTTAACTGTAATAGGACTGAACAGTTTCCAGCTGACAAACGGGACCGCCTCTCCAGCGACCCTACATGCCCTCCCAAACCTACTCAGGAAATAATGGGGGAAGGGAAAGGCTAAAAAAATAATTGGTAGCTTAGGTCCAGTTCCATGAAATTTCATATTCTACAGAGAATTAAAAAGCAGCCTAAGGGGAATGGAGCCGGGCAGGAACCACAAGCCAGCTGCTGCAAATTACCAAGGAAGCTGCACTAAAATGGGCAGAACCAGCAGTGACTGGAATGAAATAAACATAGGGCAGTAAAAAATGTTAAAGCAAAAGGAAATTAAAAAACAAAACAACAAACAAACCCAACTCCCAAAAGTTTGGTGGGTCCAGTTCTGCCTCAGCAAAACATTAAGACTTGCAAAAAAAAATAAAAAATAAAAAGAGAGGAGATTATAAAAACCACTAGTAACTATTTTACATGTTTAAAAAAAAAAGATCCCATTCCACCCACCTAAAACCTCGCTATGAAATGCAGTCGCGTGAGAGAGGGCGAGAGATGCATATGAGCAGAAATGCAGCCAGAGACTGGAAATGCTTTTGGAGTTGGATTCCCTCGTTTGGCGCTGGGGCGAAGTTCCTAAATGCCGTGGTCAGAACTGGTTGGCATGGAGGTCTGCTGCCTGGGCAGCACCTCGGTCTGTACAGAAGGACTGAGGAATGGGCGGCTCTGGCTCAGAGGGACCCGTCTCCACTCCTAGACATCCCCACTGCGACTGGAGGAAAGCACTAGTTACGTTGCATAGTGGTCAAAGCTGCCGAGATACTCCAGTGCCGCTCTGTAGCACAGCTGGTACTGGTCCTGCAAGGCAACGGGAGGAGAAGTGTGAGAAGTGGGAATCCAGGAATGCCATCCCGAGATGTTGGCTCCCCTCCCTTTTCCCAAGGGTCTCCCAGCGCTCTGGGCAGCGGGGCTCTCACCTCTGTCTGCACCATGGCCGGCCGCTGCGTCCGCAAAGTCTTCACCGTCTGGAACATGTCCACCACCCCCTCGTAGCGCATCCTCTCCAGCACGATGCTCAGCGTGATGAACACGCCTGTGCGCCCGACCCCAGCGCTGTGCAGAGGGAGCAGGAGGTGCAGTTAGAGACCCGCCAGCCTCAGTGGGAGCTGTCCCCCTGCTGTTTTCCCCCCCACTGTTCCTTGGAGCAGTGCCACTATGCCCAGCCCAGCGGGGCCAAGAGAGGCTAAAGGGACACTGCCAGCCCGAAGCGCCCTCCCAGCCCCACAGGGCACGCAGATGCTGTCTTGTCTCTGGATCAAGCTGCTGTGGCACCATGCCCTGCCCAAGGATTCTTCTAAGGAACTACGCATCAGAACCAGCAAGGCACTGCCTTCGTTTCATCTGGCAGAAGTGCTGCCAGTGACATCCAGGGATATCACCTCCTCATCCCCTGCTTGCCTCTCTGCCAGGCTCAGCAAGGAAGGGGATATCTCCATGGGTTCTCTGCTACAGGCAGAGTGCTGACCTGTCCCCACTCACCTGCAGTGCACTGTGATGGGCCCGTCCTGCCCAAACTGCTCCTTGGTCTTGTGCACCTGCCCAATGAAGTCGATGAAGCCCTCTCCTGTCTTTGGCACTCCCTGCTCAGGCCAGTCTGTGAACTGGAACTGGCGGATGGTCCGTGACTGGCCATCCTGTGGGGACAGGGTTGTTACATGCAAACCATAGGTGAGGGGACAGTGAGAGGACCTCACTTTGCACCCCTTAGTTCTGGTGACCTGCTCCCCAACCCCTGGCCCAGGCTAGGTGAGGCTGCAAGGACCATGGTGAGTCCAGGCAGACTTCGCACTCCTCAACCAGGTTTTCAGGACCTTGTGGGCCTGACATCAACATTCTGCTCTTGTTTAGGGCCCAGCTCTAGGGGATCCCGTGTTAAACCCTGGCTTATGTGTGCTGTGCTGGCAAGGCAAGGTCTGCTACCAATAGGGATCAGTGAGCTGCTCACTGGGGCCAACACAGCTGGCAAGGAAGGGACTTGTGGTGAGAAGAGTGGCAGGTGCGGGCAGTGGCCTCTCCTGCTGCAGTTAGGCAGGTCCTTGCTTTCCAGTCCCTCCTAGAGCTGCTGCATGCTCCCCTCACTGCCCAGGGCTGGCAGAAGTATAGGAAACAGGAAGCTAGAAGGGACACTCACCCTGGCATCTGTGACCTTGAACTCCCGTAGGATGTACTGTGGCATGTTGTACTCTGCCATGGGGTCCACCACGAAGTACTGGTAACGGGCAGAGCGCTCTGCGGGCCAGTACTGATGGCACTTCTCCTGCGGGTGAGGAGCACAGTGAGATGTTAGCACTGACATACTGCTGCTTCTCCCTCCTACTCTGTGGTCGGTGGGAGCACAGGGCCACAGGACACCCCAGGAGGGTGGCCTGGTGCAGCTGGTGCTGGGGACAGACTGAGGTGACACCCCACACAGCCCCTTTCTCCCCCACACATGATTCATACCCTGCCCATCTCACGCAGCTTTGTCAACATCACCACGATGGTGGAGTTGTGCTCCCAGAGCATTCGCCAGAAGTCCTCTGTGGTCTCAGCCAGTGGTCCCTGCGTGGCGATGTAGGCCTTCTGCTGCCTGTGACAAACAGATGGTGCTCAGAGCAGACCTGGGAGAGCTGGAGATCAGGAGATGGGTCTCCAGGGATGGCCATATGTACCATGGGAAGGATAAGCCTGCCCAGCTTGTGTCTGCTGGGAGCTCCTCACACATGCAATAGGCACCTCCAGGAACAGGATCCAGAACAGCTGCTGGTCCCTTCTGGGTTACTGACTGCCAGCACCCAGCTCCCATTGCATGGGAAGGTATGGAGCAAATGCATCAGGTCACCTTGATCATACACACCAGCTAGTAATTAGGGCAGTGTGGAAACCAATACCATTATGCAACCTTTTTGGAGGCTTCCAAAGCTGTCTGCTGTTCCAAGAGAACGTCCTGCAAACTGCCCTGTGTGAAAACAGTTCCTGTGTCCTGTGTTACCTGCCCCATCCCCAATGAAAGCTGACCATGCTCTGTCCTGCTGTCCCAAACTCTTCTGGCTCACTTCTGCAGCTATCAGTATGATGCACACTGCAGCTTTAGCTACACAGCTTTGTGCTGATGGTACAAAGCAACACTGATTGCTTTCCAGCCAGTCTTAGGGATGAGGCAACATCCCTACCAAAATGAGATTTGGGCACTTCCCAGTGGTGCCAGACCCAAACAGCTGCTTTCCCTGCGAGCCTCCTCCTGCCCATCTCCCTGCCACAGCCACACGTGGGCTGCCAGCTGTGCCTAGTGCCGGCAGATGGCACAGCCACTGCAGCCCCTAAGGATGCCACAGCATTGCCTCAGAGCAGGGAGAACAGCGAGTGGGGCAGGGCCAGTGCAGCCTAAAGGCTCTGGTGATCCTGAGAAGGGCCACACAGCAGCAGGTTCCTGGGCCAGCTGCACCACTGCGGGGCGTTGGAGCCCGTGGGACCAGGGGCAGCATCTGCCCACCACGTGCCTCAGCTCCCTGCCAGTGCTAAAAGTTAACGAGCAGCAGGATAGCTGTAATATGCAGGGTGAAGACAAGGGCTGCCTCGAGGAGGATTTATATGGCATCATAAAAAGCAGGGAGTGGGGGTGCATGTTGAAACGAAAGAGCTAATAAAGATGCAGCATCAGGGATGCCTGCAGGACCTTGGGCCAGCCGATCTCTAGTTAACACTAAGGAAGATTGCTCTGTTCAAATGAAAGGACAGGGAGAGCTGACAGTGCTCTTTAGGGATGGGGTAGGTAGCACATGAAATGGAACCACCTGCTGCGCTGGCATCCCTCTGCATGGCACCACCAAGCAGCAAAGTCAGCATCACTCTCCATCAGCTGTAGCACGGCGGCTGCCAGACACCTGACATCTGTTCCCTTGGCACTGCTTGCTGCTCCTGGGAGATCATCAGCCCACCAGCAGCGTTTGGGCAAAGCCACACTGGAAGGGGGACCCTGCCACATCCATCACTGCATTACCCACTGCTGTGCTGGATGAGCCTTCTGCAGTGCTGCAGAGATGGCAGGAGGGAGTCCTCTAAGTGCATCACTGGGATTTGGCCTAGACTATCATCCAGGGACTTGCTGGGAAGGAGACATGGCCACTGGGCTGTCTCCCTTCATTCTCCTGGCACTTAGGAGCTGAGAAAGAGATGCTAGATGTAAGTGACATTGCCCTTACAGATCTCAGTTTGTGCTTTCTAAAAGAGACCCTGGGGAGCAGAACCTGGTGATATCCCCAGTATCCAGCCCTGCATGAGGATCCACTCTCCTCAAAGTAAAGACATGGGTGAATGAGCCCTGGGCTCCTACACAGATCAGCCACACAGTGCAAGCACACTGCTACCTCTGTTTGCCATAGGTAGCAAAGAGCTGCAGATCTGCATTAGATGCTGCAGAAATAAAATACATGCCGAGAGATTCCTACCAGGAGGTCCTATAGCTATTGCAGCAGCCAGTGCAAGCTCATGCCTGAGCCATGTGGACATCTGTCCACAGCAATACAAACAAGCCTGGCAGCTGTCACTTACTAGCAGCCTTCACACATTGTAACCATACGCATGAAGCTTCTGTGAGGAATGACAGAAATAAAATGCAGCAAAATGGTCCCCAGCCTGCTTCCAGGCAGTCAGGATCAATCCCTGGCAAAGAGGAGAAGGCAGCTCAGCCCAGGTCCCTCGAATGGCCCTTACCTGTACCCATCAATGAAGCTGGCATTGATGTAATCAGAGCCCTCGACACCCCGGATGGGCTGCAGGCAGACTCTCGTCAGCTCGTATGGCATGATGTTCACGAGGCGGTTCTTGAATTTGTTGCATGGGAGGTTGGCACTGATGAAACGTGAGGTATGTGCTTTAGAGTTGGCCAGTAGCTGAAAGAGGAGGAGAGAAGTCAGACCCTGCAAGGGACACAGCAGTCTGGGCTGAAACTGGGACCCTGTCAGCAGAGCAGGCAGGGGCTCCAGGCATGTATCCATGGTCCCTCCTCTCACTCAGGGCCATTTCCTGGGGACCAGATCCTTCTGGTGGTAGTACTTCCAGGGAGCATTGAGGGGAAATCGCTGATGCAGACTGAAGCTGTACATAGTGGAGCTGAGACCCACCCCAGCTCCCTGACCCACAAAGGACCAGGATACAAAGCCATGCACCTCGCTGAACCAGGGGCACACGCTTTGTGCATCAGGGAAGGAAATCTTTCTGTCTTCCAACAGCGTCCCATTATTTACTTCTCACCCCAGAAGAATCCAAGAAAAATGTGAGAATTGTGAGGTATTCAGGCAAGGATGATCTATTCTGGGTTACTGTGAGACATTTTGTGGTTCTCTTTGAGCCCTGCAAATTGGAGTCACGGTAAATGTGTTACTTAGATATGCTGACAGAGATGTTCAAACAGAAGTCTTTTTTTTTTTTCCTTCTCTCCAAGACTCCCCCAGCAGCCCCAGAGCCACCCTTCTCTCTGTGTGGCAGTGGCAGGCCCTTGGCTCACTGCAGGAGGAAAGGGTCTTCTTCAGGAAGCAGTGCAGACCTCAGGACAGAGCTTTTCCTAGTTTATGCAGAAAGTCAGTGTTCTGCCTCCCCTGCTCCTTTGTCATTCGATGGGAATTCCCAGGGTGAGGCTGTATTGCTGCAGTTCATTTCAAAGCCTGCATGGTCTGCTGCCTCCCTGCATGAACCATATTCCCCTGCATGAGTTCACTGGACTAATGCACGTCACCTGAGAACATGGGTGCTTACCAAGGCTCATTTCCTTCTCCAAGGCTGCAATAAATATTTGCAGCAGGCAGCATCAAATACAGATAGCAAAATGTGGGCACGGCTTCTTAAAGAGTCCGCCTTAAAACTCTTCTTCACCAATTCTAGACACTGAGGCTTGGTGTCTAGGTGGTTAAAAAAATAACAGAGCTCAGCACCGAAGAAATGAGGCTATAAACGTCTCACATATTTAAATTGGAGCCGTTTCCAGACAAGTTGTTCACAGTAACATCAATTATCACTAACACGATCTGCATCTGATTTCAGATGCAGCTCCTGCCGCACAGTGAACCTAGAGCAGAACGCGCTGCTGAGAACTGTGCATCCATCTGCCTTTTATATTCTCCCCAGAAGCTGCCAATCCAGGGGGGACCACAGCCGACACAAGCTTTACAATTCAAATGTACTTTAAATCACTGCGTACCTGGTTTAGAAACACACAAAAGAATAAGTGCCTGTAATGAGCCACGTCTCTGCTCTCCCAGCCCCTGGATGAGTGTTTCAGTGGGGCCGTGCAGGCAGGGACAAGGTCCTGGGGAAGGGATGATGGGGCTGTCACCAACCTTGAATTCCAACTCCATCGCGGTGACGCTCTCTCCTGGAGGCACCTGGGTCAGCTTCTGGATGTGAGCGAAGAGGTTGCGTGCAGGCACCTCGGTATTGCCGCACGTGGCTGCCTCCAGCAGAGCCTCGTGGATGAAGATGTACTGGTCCTCTGTCTGCACCATGTAGTTGCGCTGTGAGCGCATGCACGTCACGTGCCCGTAGATGTCCACGGTCTTCTCATGCTTCATCCTCTCCAGCATGGCGTCGATGACAATGAAGCAACCAGTCCGGCCCACGCCAGCGCTGCGGGAACAAAGCACGCGGCCTGAGATGATGCTGAGTCCTGCAGATGCTAGGCAAGCTCTGCTCTCACTTAGCAGAGCTCCAGACCCTACAGCACAGAGCTGAGCCCCAAGCAAGAGGTGACAGGAAGAGTGAGTGTGGTATGGGGCGGTGTGAGAGGCTGCTCTGCTGTGCCCCTTGGCCTGAAGGAGCAGAAAGGACGTAATGTCACGCTGCTGGTGGAATGATGGAAAGAGAAATGTGTTTAACAGCCAGGAGGGCAATAACGGGTGTGTACGTGGGGTTGGAGAACCTGAAGTCCAAGCTGGGCTCCAGCACCGGGGAAGCCCATAAATCTCAAGCCTGCTTGTTTCCTAACCTAGGTGACTGTTTCCTAACCCATAAAACAAGGACAGCCAGACCTGGAGGGGAAAGCAGAAAGGTGAGTTTATGCATTTCTATGCTGAGCTCCTGCTCAAAAACTGAGCACCTCTCTGCGTCTGTTGTAAGGGCAGCAGCAACCCCCAGACTTCTCACCCAGAGAGCACCCCAAAAACAAGTCATGCCGTCATGATGTGTAAACATGGGCAGAGGTATGGAGTCAGACATTTCCTCATTTATGGTGCAAGTCAGATCCTTAACAGGGCTTTAATACAGCTTGTTTGTGTGTTAATTATACCCCACTCCCATCTGAAACAGAGCATGAAAGGAGAGCATTAAGCACTGCTGATAAGGCGTACACCGGAACAGCAATGATGGAGTGGTTTGTTCAGTAATAGTCCCCACTCGGCTGGTAGAGATAAATCTTTCCTGGATGGGATGCTGAGCCTTAGCAGACTAATATTTTCCCTTAAGGAGCTCTCTTTCTACCCTGCTAGAGAGCTTAACTGTAAATACTATGTGTGAATGTTGGCACAGGTTGCTGCATGTACGTCTGTCAATGATGTGCCTCTGAACAGTACCACCTACTCATACTGGGCTCAGAACATCTCATTTTTAAACTGTGCTTGCATTTTTTCAGGAAAGGTGTGTTTTGAGACCATAGAGCAGCGCTGTTTAACCTGCAGAAGCAGAAGCAATACAAACTTCAGCACCACATGGCTGCTTCTAATTGCTGAGCTTTTTCCCCTCCCAAGCACACAGCGCAGGACACGCTGCTGTGAAACCTTCATGCAGGAGCAGGAGATGCCACTTGTAGCTGGACAGGTCACAGCTCCTGCAGGAGCGGGTGGGTGCACAGGTGCAGCTTTGTGAATGCAGTGTCCTACCTGCAATGGACAACCATGGGCCCAGCATCGGGTGGGTTGCAGGCCTTGACCCGTCGCAGGAACGCGAGGATTGGGGTGGGGTACTCTGGGACCCCGTGATCAGGCCACGCCATGAACTGGAACTGTCGCAGCTCTCGCTTCTCGCTGGAGCCGTTCTGTTGAAGACAAAGACAAGTGTTGTATGAGGATAGCCTCATTGTAGGAGGGGAATACACCGATGTGCCTCCACAGCCACAGCCACAGCCACAGCCACAGCCACAGCCACAGCCACAGCCACAGCCACAGCCACAGCCACAGCAAATCGTGAACTAGGCACAGAGGGGCTGCAGCAAGTTCCCCTGCACCATGACTCCCTGGGCTGCAGAGGCTGTCCCACTCGTGTCAGCAGCATGAGCGATCTGAGCAGCAACAGAGTAAGACTGGCTAGGCGAGGGCCGGGACCAGATACCTTCCTGTGGTGTGAGTGAGTCCCCAGAGCTGCAAAGCCTGTTTGCACTGCTGTGACACACTGCTGCTGGTGCTGCCTCCAGGGGTTTCCAAATGCCAGTGAGGTTTGAGCACCTGCCTCCGCCTGCAGCTGTGCCTGAGGTTGTGCTGCACCCCACAGCCCCTGCCAGTGCCATACCTTGTACAGGGCGAAGGTTCGGACCGTGTAGGTTGCCAGCTCGACAGTGTCCAGCAGCGTGACCTGGATCATCCCGTAGGTTTCCGTACCCCGGCTCGGCCAGTACTGGTCACACTTCACCTGCGGGGAGAAGAGGAGAAAAGGTCAGTGTCTGACCATTGGGTAAGGAACAGGGAAGGGTGAAGGTAGAAGAGAGGCACTGTCTGGCCCCAAACACTCAGATTTCCTCCTGGAGGGCCCCTGTCCCTGGCAGAGAGGCAGCACACCCTTGACTCCTTTCATCATCATTTCCATGCGATTCATGCTCAAAGAAGGGACTCTTCTCTGGTAGGAAGCAGTGCAGGAGTGACTTGTGACTGCTGTCATTTCTCTTTTTGCCTCCTCTTTGGGAAGATGGGGGTCTTTGAGGCTGGGGAGGTGGCAGCTGCAGTAGCAGGGAGAGCTGTTGGCACGTGGCTGGGTGTGTTTGGTTTCCCTGGAGAAGACCCTGCTCAATGGACAGCTGGAGTGATGGAGATGCAGCCTGCATCCCTGCCTGAGTGCTTTCAGCATCTCAGAGCAATGGCAGCCTGCCTTCCTGCTGGTGCACCCCTGCCATCTCCATCTCCCAGGTGTACAGAAACTGCTTTGCAGCAAGGCACGGATGCAAGCTCAGACACACACATGGCTTGTCCTCCCTCCATGTGAAGATGTAGACTGTAGCAAAACCATCCCTCAATGCCCTCCTGCAGGCAGCACAGTCCCACCAGACTGCTGCTCCCTCTGTCCTGCAGCATCCTCCCTCTCTCCCTCCCCACCCTGCAGCCACAACTGCTGCTCCCAGCTCCTGCTGCATACCCGCTTGGCACAGAGCCCTAACAC
Source organism: Odontophorus gujanensis (assembly GCA_013399175.1). Lineage (NCBI taxonomy): Eukaryota > Metazoa > Chordata > Aves > Galliformes > Odontophoridae > Odontophorus > Odontophorus gujanensis. The sequence goes on along the minus strand of VXAB01004669.1, from coordinate 947,281 downwards.
ATCCCCAGGGATGTGCCCTCCTGCTCCTTCATCTCCCCATGACTCTCTCCCTGTTCACCTGCTGATGCCCTTCTCCTCCTCCACTATTCACAGCTCAGCATTTGCAAAGTACTCCTCCAGCTCTGCAGTCTCCATCCCTGAGCTCCCAAATGTAATTTGGTGCCCTGAGCTCCCACCCACCTGCAGGCAGGAGGGCTCCACTCCCACCCACGTGCACCACACTGAGGATGGCTGCCTGCCTTAAGAGAGAGAAGTGAATGGAAGATCATCTGTGCATGTCAAGGAATAGTAAACTTAATTATTAGCTGAGTGTGTTTACAGGGCAACGTGTGGGAAAGGAAACAATGGGCTTAATTAGAAATCAATGAACTTCTGCTTTTTTAATTGAAGGTGCTTTAAGGAGGGCAGGGTTCTGCACTCTGGCTGTGGGAGCAACGCAGCCCAGGCTCAGAGGGACACATCTACCTCTGCTTTCAGGGTATCCTGACCTGGCAGTAGTGCCTGTCCCAAGGCTGCCCCACAGTGCTGGCACGTTCTGCCCTTCAGCCACCCAAGCATCCCTCTCCCAGCCTGGGGACAGAACAGCATCCTGCAAGCACTGTGCCTCAATGCAGTGTGCAGGGGATGCTGCAGGTGAGTGGCACATCCCCATGCCCTACCTGTACAGTCCCCTCCAGCCACCCACCCTCTGAAGTTTGTTTTGTGCTCCATGCCACGTGTGCTCGAGCACAAAACAAACTTCAGAGGAGTTCCCTGCAAGGGATAATAGCAGCGCCTGGGCTGGTAATTGAAAATTATTTATTCATGACCAGATAAGAGTCAGTCACATTTTCTGCCAAATTTACCCATAATGTTTATGCCCCATTTTCAAGCTCTGTAAATTTTATGCTGAAGCCGATGCGCTGTGGCACTAAAGCAGATAAGAGATGTTTTCTTCTGGCAGCGCTTGCTTCTCATTAACTTAAGGAGAACAGTAATATCCTGAACAGCCACTCACTACGGCTTTGCTGATTGGTTCCTGGCCCACCCCTTTGATACCCTGTGCCTGAGAGCAGCCGAGCACCTCTCAGCTCCCGCTCTGGTTCCCGAGCTGCCCATGACCTCCTGCCCTGGACTGCCCTGCCTGGAGACTAAGCATCAGGAGGGGCTGCACCCCAGCGATGTGCTTGGTGCTGGGACAGGAGATCTCCCTGCACTCTGCTCTGCTGCACTTCTGGGGATAGCCCAGGGTGGGAGAAATCCTGCTTTAATGCCGCTCTTGTGCGACACACCCCAGCTGGGACATGCCATGCTCACAGCTCCGGGAGAGCTAATCTACGATGTGTGTTTCTGCACTGCCACTGAATGATTCTGAAACTGATTGTAAAGCTTTGAAGGTAGCTAAATTGCACAATTCAGCCATTTCTATCCTTTATGTGCCTCTTGCTTTGTGAAAACATGAAAAAGGGAGGATGATTTGGACCATCAAGCCAGCTGAAATTGCAGACCATAAAAGCTGATGCTCTTTAAAGATTTTTTTCTCCCCTGCAGCTTGGGAGCCCTTTAAAGCAGTGTCACCCCCACGGGGCTGCAAGGCAGCTGCTGGTGCTGGGCAGCTTATCTGCAGGCAGCAGCACTGAGAGCACCTCACCACACGACCCCATGGCTGCAGACACTGCTCTGTGCCTGGGACTTGCAAGGAAGGTCACCCGTGAATGAGGTCATGAGGTGGTCATGCCTGGCAGAACCCCTGGCACCACACCTGGCTACACAGGCAGCCTACAGCCTCCCACAGGGCTCTGGTCGCCCCCTGTCCACAATGGGACCTTGCCCTGCCACCAGAGCCCATCCCTGCTGCACGCACCGTGACTGGGACAGAAACCAGCACTGCAGGAGGCAATTAGGGGATGACACAATGGGAGTGTGCTGGGGGGGAGATAACACACGGCTCAGTAGCACGGATGTGTCAGGCAAAGAGATGTGCCTGTGGGGTCACAGGGAATCCGTTATCTCAGAGAAACATGCACCATGGAGTGCCTTCCCATAACCAAGCAGCCCAGAAGCTGAGTGAGTCAGGACTCTGGGCACAGATTTGCTTGGCAACCTACAGGGGTTTTCCTCACACTTCAAACATATGCTCCACCACTAAAATGCTACGGCACAAAACAAGTCCCAGTATGACCCGTGCTGCAGGGACTGGCCATCTGCACCTTCAGGCCCCACCGAGCTCAAAGCCCAGTGTGTTCCCCTCCCCGTCCAGGCAGCACAGAGCCAAGCTGGACCTAACAGAGGCAGCTACTGTCCAAAGAGCGCTGCTTTCCCCTGCAGGCTGCAGGGTGTCTGCCGAGCTGGGGAAGCCCATGAACAAAGCCTATTTTTGTACAGGCAGGAAAAGCAGATCTGTTTTGCCACGGTGATCTGTTGCTCCAGCTGCTTCCTCACAGCCAGCGTGGGCTGGAACACCCCTGTGAGCAATTCGGCGCTGAAGCTTTGAAATGCAGGAGAGTATGCGGGCAAAAGTTTCTAGTGAACCCAAACTTGACAGCTTCTGCTTCTCAAGAAGGATCTTATTGGGCTAAAAATAGCCAATGCTTCACAGCTTGAGCGCACAGCCCCTTCTCCTGCTGTTGGCATGGCAACGCTAAAATATTCCACAAGCACAAATGCTCACCACTAACATTTTTACATTCTGGAACAAGAGGAGCTGCCTCTTGCTCGGGCAGGCTGTGCCCAAAAGGTGCATCTGGGCCTGAGAGCCTTCCGGTCACAGCTTATCAACTCCTGCCTTGGGGCTGAGCAAGGATTGCTGTCGTGAGCTCCATCTGTGGCGAGGGCTCTGCTTTGCTCCTTCCACTCTGACTCGCACCCTCCCCACGGTCTGCAGTCAGCTTTGCATTTATTACATCAGAATATCTAATCTTGGCAGCACGAGCCTGGCGTTTACACATGTTGTCATTGGACAAGGCACAAATTAGCCTTCTCACTGCAACAAGACCCCCATCAACTGCTTCCCTGCATCACCAGGAACCTGCCAGGCTGCGGGATGCTGCCAACACTGCCTGCCCACCACCACTCCCAGCTCCTGGGGCTGTCAGCACTCCCCATGGCACAGCTTTCTTCTTTGTGATGTGGGCAGGGAGGGGTAGGATCACATGCAGACATGCAGGGAAGGCAGAGGCTAACGAGCAGCACGGTGACAGGAGGTTCTGCCACCCCCCTGCCCCACCACGAGATGCTCACAGGGCACTTATGGCCGGAGGTGCTGGGGGACCTGCGCTTCCTGGGCTGTACACTGCTCCATCCTTCACTCCTGCCCACACCAGAATATAGAGGAAGCGCACACTGTACCCTGGACTTCTCCTCCAGCCTGGTCATCATGACGATCGTTGCTGTTCTCTGCTCCCACACCATTCTCCAGAAGTCACTGAGGGTTTCAGGCAGAGGTCCTTGTGTCGCTATGTAGGCGTTCTGCTTCCGATAGCCATCGATGTAATTGGCATTGATGTAATCGCTGCCTGGGACCCCTGAGGAAGAAGAAGGCAAAGCATGTGACCCTGTGCCTATCACTCTGCTGGGTCCCATGGGCTGGGAAAGAGGCTGGTACAGTTGCTGGGCTCTGTACAAGGCTCTTTTACAGGGCGATGCCAGAATCTTTCCCTGCAAAGGACAAGAATGGTGCCTGAACAAAGAAGAACCCTTTGCAGCTACCACATTAATGCAACAATCAGGCAGTACCAAAGCAGAGAGACAGCTGCCAGCCACGCACAAAGGGAAGTTCACAGGCAGGAATATTAAGGAGCTCATTTGGCCCCAAGCAACTGATTGAAATAATTGTCTTAAATTCACCAGCTATTTGCAATGGTCCTGCAGCATCTTTTAGCAGTGAGGGGATGTCGGGCAAAGGATGTCCTCTTCCTACCCCACCTACAGCAGCACCACAGAACTAGAAGCCTTCCTCAACCAGCCAGCTCCTCCTCAGGGTCAGGCCCTTGCTGGTGCCCGGTGATGGAGGCTGCTCCAGCCCTTGCCCTGCCTCCATCACCTCGAGGAAAGGACTTTCTTCTAAGGGCTTTTAAAATGCAAACACACTGTTGCTAAAATGAATACGGAAAAGCAGGGGCCTGAAGCTGTATTTCCCAAGCCCGCTCAGCATGGGACTATGGGGAGGGAAAGCAGCAGGAATCCTCTTGTCCCAAAAGGAGAGTGCATCTGCATTTCATTAGAGGTAGGAAACAAAGCTGGGGGGCTCCCCATCGCCCTTTTGTCTGTGGCAGTGTTCTCCTGCAGGTCTTGGCTGCCTCCAGCAGAACAAAGGCTCCAGGCAGCAGCTGGAGTGCAGCCCCTCAGCAGGGCTGGGGCCTGGCACGGCTCTCCAAAATGGCTCCCAGGAAGGCAGCCACAACCAACAGCAACAATATCACGTTGGCAATGAGAATTTTCCCACATGCCCATCCCACAGCTGCCTAACCGAGGGGTTTGCCTGTGATCCCTGTGCCAGGCCTCCACATCACTGCTGCTCACAGGTCCCGCTGGGTGGGACTAGTTGGATCCCCCCCCTGCTCCCCCAGAGGATCAGCAGTGCATTAGCATTAGAAAAGCCACTTCCATCCCAAGAAAAAGGCTGCTAGGGATTGCAGGACCACCTGTATGCAAAGCCAGAACGAGAGATGGCCTCCTGCTATTGCCAGGCTCAGCTACATGCTGGGATGAGTGCCCTGGAGTCACTCTTACCATCGATGGAGGTCAGGATGACGCGGGAGTGATCGTAGGCAATCACGTTTGCATAGCGGTTTTTTGGTTTGTTCACTTCCAGGTTGGAGTTCTCCCAGGTGAACTGCTGCCCAGGATCGATGGACTGCAGAGAGAGGAGGCAAGCAGCAGCAGTTACAGCAAAGTGGGATAGGATGCTGCAGCACACAGCGTTTACCCAGGGCACCTGCATTTCCCTGCACACCTCCCTCGGACCAGACACAGCTTCCTGAGCTGTCCAAGCCAAGCTGTACCAAAGTGCCATCCCCAGTGGGACTCGTCTCCAGGGAGTGCACACAAAGCATCTCTCACTAGCTGTGGATGTGCCTCTACTGCTGCTCTTGCCGTGTGCTCACCCTTCCCTCCAGATTGACCCACCAGCAGAAATTTGGTCTCGTGCCAGGGCACCGCAGAGACCTGACTGTGCAGTTCTTGACCCAGCAGTTTTATTAGATCTTGAACTGCACACTGCTGAAATATAGTGAGCCCTGGGTATCTCGTGCCCCGGGAGCTCTAGGTATTAGAGTCCTGCAACTGAGCCTGTGAGCTTATGCCAGGGAATAGTCGTGAAAATTGATAGGTTACTATTCACTGCTCCAGCTACTTATGCAATGTAAACACCTCTCGTTTGAGTTAATAGACTGACAAGGAGCTATAAACCTGGAGAAGAGATGTGGGTATAATTCCTTCCCTAAGTCCCGTGTGTAAAGCATGCACCCCAACCCCACCGACACCCAACACTTCTCCTGGTGTGTGCCTGCACGCGGGCACCTGCCCCAGCTCCTCCATGTCCTGACAGCCCCGACAGCACTTCTGCATGGCTGACACCATGCTGGGCAGTGATCACTTGTCTCCAGGCCACCGTCCTGCCCTGCAGCAGCAGGTGGAGTGCCCAGCGCCGACGGAAACGCATGGGAGGATGTGACATCACAGCGACGCTAATAGGTAGTTTGGGAAATGTAGGATGTAAATAGACATTTCCAAATGGAAAGCCTGTAATTTTCTATTATTAGCGTAATAGGCAGGCAGCAGCAGTGCTCGGCGGCACTGCAGCAGGAGTGAGCCGGCACGCAGCGCTCCGGCTGTGAGCTCACTGCCACGGCCCTGCACAGCCCGCTGCCCCAGCACAGGAGCCTCAGGGCCATGACTCTGCTTTGCAATTGCTCTCACTCAGCCTCCAACTCAGTGCCAAAAGGCTGCGGGGCCACCTGAGCGCTGGGTGCAGGGTGTTCTGCCCAACACGCGTGCATCCTGCATGGTGGTGGGAAGGGTTTGTTCCTGGGGGAACCCAGAGTCCCTAGAGCTGAGGAGCAGCACCAAGGCGTTGCCATTAGGGTTAATTGCTTTGATGTGTGACGAGGATGTGCTGAAATGGGCTAATCATCATCAGCCTCTTCAGAGGGCAAACAGGTGAGAAAGTCAGAAGTAATACAGCACCTGAGTGCAAAGAGGGTCTAATTAAATACTCCTGCAAATTAGTGACTCATTTAGAAGTAAAATGATTTAATTTAAACTCTGGTGATGAATTAATGTACACCTGTTCCGCCCTTTAAAGTGAACAAATGAGTAAATAAATGGGAGGATGACGGGCTGCCTGGAACAGGGCTGAAGCCCATGACAAAGAGCAGTGTTGGCAAGCACTGTCCCAACAGGGGATGATGCTTTGAGGCCCCAGCCCGTAGCAATACTGCCCTGATCCCCCTTGTTCCACAGCTGCTGTGCGCTGGGAGGCTGCCCAGCTCCGTTCTGGGGCTCACAGGAATCATTGCTTCATCCCAGATTTGATCAGAGTAATACTTTCAGCTCATCCTTCCTAGAAAGCAGAAGGGCTGGGAAACTGGAAGGAAACGAGCCAGGAGCACACTTGAAAGCACTGTGACTTTTAGATTTGCTTTGCTTTAAAGTGACAGGGGAGATGTTGTAAGACAGCAAGTGCAAATTAAGAAAAAAGTCCAATTAGTAAAACTCCTCCTTCCCAGCATGGAAGTGCAAGGAGCAATCTCTCTGAAGCAGCTCAGGGATCCCTGCTGCTCCTGCCATCAACATAAAGACGGAGCCAGGCCACTGAAATGGGAATGGAAAAAGGCTCTTTCCTCGATAGACTCAAGAGTACTTTAGAAATGCCTCAAAAACATCCCTGGGTGCCAGTTTGCCTCTCAGTTGCCTTGCACTGTGGGTGAGCTGCCCCTTCTTCCTCAGCACAGCTCCGGAACCCCTCAGGGTGCGGAGTCCCTCAGCAGCAGATGTGGGCAGTGCCACGTGGCAGGGACAGAGTGGCTACCACTGGCCACCATCAGCTGTGGCCCTGTGCAGCTCTGCAGCCCGTGCTGCTGCACAGGGGCACGGCTGGGGCTTTATGGCCTCCAGTGAAATCAACCACATTAGCACAGGCATTGACCGCTGTCAATCCGCACTACGTCTCAAATGAGGACATAATGCGCTCCCGAATCAATCGCTGGCAATGCTTCAGCCTTATTATTCCCATTACCGGAACGTGAGCGCTGCGTGCCTGCCAGGCCACTTCCCGAGTTACCCATTAAACTCACTGTGTGCAGCTTCCAGGTGCCCTCAGAGCCCTGCAGCAGCACCCTGGGGACTCCAGCACTGCTCTCTGGGCTGGAGGTGCTGCTCCTTGCCAGGGCTTCAGGGGTGGGAGATGCAATGTCCTTGGCAGCTGTAGGGGAAACGCTGTGTGTGTTTGCACCGCTGCAGGCTTCCCCCAGCCCAGGGCAGGATCCTGCCCAGGTCCCCAGGCTGCAGCATGGGAAGGTGGCCCACAGGAGGAGCTCCAACACAGCCACAGCACTTCCACGGCTGCCAATAAATAATTAACAGCCTTGGCCTCCCTTCTCCTTATTTAATTCCATTAATCCCACACTGTAAATTCACTATAGCTCTCACTGTACACTAAAAATGAAATACCTCCTGGTCACAGAATCATAGAATCACCGAAGTTGGAAAAGACCTCCAGAATCATCCAGTCCAAGCACCTACCAGTGCAGCTGGCAGGAGCTGCTGCCTCACCCCCTGCTCCCACCAGCTCTGCAACCAGTCCATGGCACCATGGGAGCACTGGGTTCAGTGTGGCCCCTCTGCACAGCCTCTCTCCCAGCTCTGCTATCTCTGCTCCAGATCCCCGGCACCCATCCTGCCCTGTAGCCCTCCCAGCACAGACCCAAGGGCAGCTGTTGCTGTGCCAAACACTGGGACAAGATGACAGAGGACCCATCACACCGGCACTCCTCCCAGGCAGCAGCTGGGCTCTGCAAACCCACTGCAGGTCTCTTTTGCAGGTACCTCGAATGGGAAATGACTGTGCTCATGCCCACATGCAAATGAGAGGTAGCCATTCCTGCTTTGGGGCAAACCCCAGTGACAAACACCCTATGAGTCTGTCACGTTTCATGTAATTTCTAGCTGATGAGGAGTCAAATGCAGCAGAATCCAGGGGAAAAAAATTACATGCAACAATCAGCTACTTAATAGCTGCTTCAACATGAAAAGTACAACTGATTGGTGCTCTCAACCAGCCATGATACTCTAAAGAAAGAGAAATGAGAAGAGAGTGGCTCATGAAAACAGCTCAGAGAATTTTCTTAATGCTCATTTTTTTCCACAACAGCTCCCACAGCTCAGCATTATGCCGTGGGCTCCCAGCAGTGCCAAGCCAGCACAGGGCTGGGTGTGTGCCTGGGTGCTGCTGCGTCCCCACTGCATGGGAGAGGCACAGCCCAACTTTACCCTTCTGCTGCACCCCCAACCCAAGGCTCAAGGCGGGCTGGTATGTCTGCACACCTTGGCATCCCAAGCTGTGATACAGAGCTGCCATCAGTGGATGCTCAGCTCCAAACCGGACCAAACAGCAGAGGGACAGCAGAGCAGCACCCTGAAGCAAACACGAGTTCCCTGCCTGCCTCAGATACATGCAGCTCACCCTCTGAACCATCTGGAATTCGTCCCTCTCCTTCTCAGCACAGAGATCTGCTTTCCCTTTCCTGGCATATCTAATCTTACCTCGTGGGCAAATGTTCTGATCTCATCTCATCAATCAGTGCAGGTATTCAGCGGGAAGGGGCAGCCACAGGCACAGGCACATCACGATTCTAACTCAAGTATTAACACCTGCAAAGGCCACTTCCCAAATTTATGCCCTTCTTAACACCAGCGGAAGATTTATTTGTAAGCCCTCAACAGCTCGAGAAGGTCCTGCACGTGAGCACACGGACACGAGCTCTGTTTGCTCCTACAGCCGTTAACCGCACCGGGAGCAGCGCAAGCTGCAGTGCATTCAGCCCTTTCCCTGCCGAAGTCATGCTCTGACTGCTCGCAGCGTGTTCCCACCGCTCGGGGCTGGCAGGGTTTGCTGGCAGGATCCCAGCCTGGCACGCGGCCCAGCCACCGCCCGCAGCTCCCTGGCCCTCTCCGCTGGGGGTCTGAGCACAGCCCCAGCTGGCACTGCTCCACTGCGCTCACCTCATACTCCTGGGAGAACCTGAGGCCATCGTTGGCCTTCAGCCGGTCGATGTTGTCGGCGAGGTCGGTCACCGGGATGGGCGGGTGGTCACGCATGCCTGCAGGTGCAACAAAAAAGGGATGGGGGAGAGGGAATGGTTACAGCTCAGCACTACGGGGAAGGGGACTGCAGCACAGCAAACCCGACGGGTGGGCGCGAGGCGGACGCGTGTGACGATGTGAAGCGCTGGGCGGGATGGATGGGAGGTCGGCGAGATCATGCGGCACGCGCTCTGAGCACACGGTTTGGTGAAACGAAAAGAAAAGTGATGTGCAGAATGGGCATGACCGGGTGAGCATGCTCGGACAGTACAGCACCGGGCACCCAGAGCAGCCGAGCGGTGGGAACGGCCAAGGAGACGCTGTCAGTGTGATTCCCGGGCTCCCAGATGGGCTGGAGCTGGACGTGGGGTTCTCTGGCACTGCCACTACCAAGGGTTGAGGCCGAACTTATTGCTTACCCCTAACCAGGGGAATTCACTGAGAATGAATGAGCACAGCTTGTCGGTGAGCAGAGGCTCCCCTGTCCCCTGGGGAGATGGGGAAGATGGGAACCACCCCACGGAACAGAGCAAGGTCCTCTGGTCAGGGATCAAACTGACCTCAGAGCTCAGCTCTGGGTGGAAGGACTCAGAGCCTGACCATGGTGACATCTTTCCCTGCTGCTGAGATGCTGAACTGGCAGGAACGTGGCTGTGAAACACCTCATCCAAAGCCTGGATCATCCAGATCCCGAGGCTCGTGACTCCATCAGTGGCACTGTGGGTTTCCCAGAAACCCCACATGAGTAATAATGATTATTAATAGGCTGAAGCTGTTGATTCACACCCAGGGAGTCAGGCTGGAGCACGGCCAGGAGCTTCTCGATTGCTCTGGAGCCTGAAAGTTGCCGCAGATGGCAGTGACGGGCCGCTGAGGTGATGGAGCAGTCCCTGGGCTGCATATGTGCGTTTTATGCAGCGGTGACAAGTCATTAGGTGATAACATGGAAGTGTCACTGCATATTACACCGCAGCTGCTGCACAGCGGGGCTCCCGACACCTCTGCCAAAGTTACCTGCCGTTCCCACACAAAGGCAAGACCTGACCTAGCAAACGTTTGTCCTTCTACCGCTTGACAGTGCAGATCCACAGCTGGTCTGAGAGCACACAGAACTGGGGAAGGAGGAGCTCCTCTTTGCTTTGTGCTGAGCTCCTCCTGCAGATGGTCCCCTGCTTGCCACCCTGCCCACCGGGATCCTCATGCTCTGGTTTTCGCACTGCTATTGCTGACAGAGCTTCAGAGGCTGCAAATCCGTAGCAGCCTTCACAGCGCAGAGCTGTTATGGGCGGGCAAGTAAATGAGGAGAAGGGCATGGGAGCATGGCTGAAGACCGGGGCTGGAAGAGAAAAGGCTGAAATACAACTGCAGTGTGTAGTTATCCCCGTGTGGTCATCTATGAGGCACAGCAGAGCCATGGAAATCAGCAGAGCTGCAGGTACTATCTCTGCTGAGAAATGCAAGGGTCTCTCTCCAAAATTCAGCTTTGCTACTCAAAGGGGTGCTGCACCACAAAAGAGCTGCACACGCAGAAGGGGAGGAAGATGCAGACGGTATCCCATTATGGTGCATGTGGAACAACAGCCACATACAGCCCAGAGTAAGGCAGAGGGGATTGGTGGGAACTTGTGCACACCACCAGGGCTCCTACATGCTCTTTGAATGATTCTGGCAACAGGAGGTCCAGCTGCCTCTGCCAGGCTGGGAGGGCTGAGAGTTCTCACAGTGCCGCCTCTCCCACTCCTGTGTGCAGATTTAATCAGCTGGGAGCAGATGATTTTATGGTTGCTTTAAAGTGAACTTGAAGCTCACAAGACAAAGCAGAAATAAAAGGGCAGTTAGGCCCATAATTTGGTATCACTGCATGCAACCTGCTGGAGAACCCTTGGCATCTGTTCCCCCTAACCCTGTGGCTAAGGCTATATGGGAAGAAGCAGAAGTGTGTGCACCCAGGAGGCCAGGAGCACCCTCCCATTTGGCCACTGGGGCTTTCTGGCTGGCCCCCGCCTGCAGCTCAGCTGTTCCCAAGCCGGTCTGGCACCCAGTGGAGGCTGGGGAGAAGGCTAAGGGCTTCAGGAGCCTCCTAGCAGCCCAGCACCAGGCCTCCCCTCCTGCCACACTGTGCCGTGCTGCCAGGGGCTGCGTATCATGTCCCAGAGTGGAATCACTGCTGTTCTACAGTGAGTGAGGGTGACCTTCATGACATTGAAACAAAAATTACAGAGACGAGAAAGAAAGGGAAAGAAAAAGCAAAAGGTGTCAAAAGAGAAATACAGGAGTTAAAACTAACTTGAGTTATTCGGGCAACTGGGGACACTGGCACCTGCAAAGAAAAGAAACGGGGCAAGAACAGAAATCCCATTAGCCTTTAGTCATCATTGCAGAGGTTCAGAAATGGAAAGACAAAGAGGTGAAAACACAAAAGAAAGCAGCACCTGCACAGCACCGAGCCTCCCTCCTGCACAGGGCCACCTGCCCCTTCAGCTCCAGCCAGTGCTGAGCCCCAGTACCACCGCTTGAGTGGCACAGAGGGATGTGCAGGGGAACAGAGTCCTCCACCCGATACCAAGAGCCACACTTCTCATTGCACACCACCACCCACAGCCTCGTGCCCGAGGGCAGGCAGCCAGGGCGGGTGGGTGGTTTGCACTGCACGCAGCCCCTGCAGCCTCTGCTTGGTGCCCAGAGCCCCCAGCTCGCCTGCAGCTCAGCTGGCTTCCTTTCAGGGCACACAGGGACGCTGCGCAGCCCTGGACTTCGCCAAGCAGTACATTAGTACTGTCAGTCCCTGTTAGTACAGGGAGGCTGGCAGTGGGGAAGTAACCTCTGTCCGAAGTCAGACCCACAAAAATGAGAAAGCTTAATATTTAATAACAGCAGACCAATTAATTATGCATTAAACAAGGTTTCCCTGCTCAGCACACTCCAGCAGGGGGACTGAGGTGTGCTGGGCCAGTAGCCAGCACCTCTTGTCAGCGCACCCACGCGGCACCACCTGGGCCACCAGCGGGTGACAGAGCAGCAGCGTGGGCCCAGTGGGCTTGGAGCCTTCCGTGCCTCCTTGTTAACGAGTACAAGGCTGTCAGGAGCTGGAGCAGTCATTGCTAACCACATGACATCTGCTTCTGCCCTGCAGAGCCTCATTAGTGACGGGCGGGTAGAAGGGATGTGGTGCTGTCACTTGGTGGGGAGTGCTGGCAAGCAGCATCACAGGGCACTGCTGCATCTCCAGTGCATTGGAGTCTTTGAGTTGTTTTCTCCCTCCAGAGAGCTCTGCAAAATTAATAAATGAGCCAATGTCGTTGGCTTATGCTTAGGCACAGGTGGGGAAGAAGAAATTTCCTGCACTGCTCTTCTTTTTGATAGCAGCTCTTGACCCTTCCTACAGCTCTAGTGAGCGATGCCCTCGCTGTACACACCCGGCTCTCTTTGTTGGAGGAGGAGCAGCTGCAAGCCCAACCTGTTACACTCCTCCACGCAGTGAACCACAAGCAGGCAACAAGATGGCTCTTGTGTCCCTGGGGTGTAGGACGTGTCACAGAGACCTGTCCCCAAGCCTATGCATCCTAGAGCAGTCCTGCTCAACACCTTGCTCTTCCTCTGGGAGTTGCACGCTATTGCTGACTGTGTGTCAGTGCTGCTCCTTGTCATCTGCCCACTGAGACATTCTCACTCAATTGCAGGTCCCTCCCTTGCTCCCCACAGCGTTTTCCTCCTACACTGGTCCATGTTGCAGCCAATTACTGTGCCAGGTGGGCTGGTAACTGCCAGGCTGTTGCATCCTGCCTGTGAGAGCTGCCACCAGCCCTACCTGGGAGCTGCAATTCCGCCAGCAGCTGCTCTGGCACAGAGGGAGATGTGCTGGTGGGGTCTGTGCTGCTGCAGCCAGGGCTCAGACCTCTGTGAGCGGCACGGGTAAAGGCGCTGCTCCGCCTCCCTGGCAGGCACAGCACGTTTACATCGGGAAATGGTCCCTTCCAAACCCTCCTGTTAGACGAAAGCTTTTAGATGAATGAGCAGCGGGAGGAAAAGGAAAGTAGGTTACAGACCAGGAGGAGCTGTGAGTTAGAAAAGAGCTGTGCCTCATTTACCGCTGAACTGCTCCCTCCATCACAAAACCAAGCCCTCCTCCACTTCATCTACGGCTCAGGCTCTCTGAAAGGCTCTGAATGAGCTGGGGTGAGCCCGTCTCTGATCGCAACAATGACAGGCACCGTGCTTTTGGTGCCATCAGAGACGTACAGACACAAAGCAGCAGCATGAGACCTTTCTGCAGTGGGAAGTACAGTTGCTTCTGCAGGCTGTCACACAGCTACAGCCTGAGGCACCGGAGGCCAGTGCAGGCATGACTGGAGATGCTCTGCGCTGAGCAGTCCTATGCAGAAAGCAACAGCTGTTCCTGAACCACCATCTGGACCGAGGTCATCAAAACCAGCAGTGCTCGTCAGTGGGCCCCAGCACTGCCTGGGGAGCAGTGGGGCCTGCAGGCAGCTCTCTGTCCCTAGCTGAGCAGGACTATGATTCCCCCAGTGGTGTGGGGACCTGGCGGAGGGGAACTGGGGTAGGTGGGGCGCGAGGGGGTTTGCTGCTCCCTACCTGGAGTCTGGTAGTTGAGTCGCCTCATCTCGACTGGGTCAGAGGAGTGGGCCAAGAGCGAGTCCTTCAGGCCAATGGAGTGCTCATCTTTGGAAGAGGGGGAGTGTGCTCTTTTCCTGTACACAGAGAGGATGGAGACAAGCAGGTGAGCTCTGACAGAGAGTGGAATCAACCAACCTGGAAAGGAGTCTATGTCCCTGTCTCCCAGATACCCAGCTCCCTCCCAGGCTCCCTGGGGCTCCGGGCAGATCACATCCTGTTCTGTGCCTCCTATTTCCCTTCTATGGGGACAGCAGTGGTTGTGTTTCAGTGATGGCAGAGGTTTGATTAGTGAGGCACTTTTAAATGAGATCTTCTGCATAACACTGACCAGAGAAAGAGCAGACACAGGCAACATCTCGTTTCCTCGCACTCCCTCTAGGAACTATTTCCTGTAGTGGAGGGATATAATCAAAATTTTTTTCCTCACGTATTAGACATATTTAAATATAGAACACTGTAATATAATAGTGTAAAGGCTCTTCAGGGTGTATTTTATTGGGCCATTAATATACGTCTTGAATGGCTGAAGGCACCCAAGGCGTGTATTAATGGAACAATAAAATACACTGTTGTCTCTTCATGCTATATTTATGCCTAAAGCAATGCCACCACCTCGGGCTCTTGCTGGAATTCACAGGCAAAGCAGGGACACATCCAATCAAAAAGTGGACAAGTGAACGCTAAGGAAAATCTAATACTGTAAAAAGGGTTTCCAGCAATTCTCTAAGTCCCACTTCTCGTTCTGTGTTACAAATACACTGGGTATTCCCATGCAGTACAGAAGGTATTGGGCAGGAGCAGGATGGGAGCACTTTCCCCTTGAGCCTGTGCTGATCCTGATACCTTGCAAAGATGCTGAGCACGCAGCAAAATGCAGAGACTCTGTCTTCTGGCTACAGCCTGAAAATGGGTTCTGCCTGATGGTGAACCCCTCTGCTGGTCCAATGCTTTCTGCCAAAGAGGGAGCTGCATCACTGCTGGTCTGTATAAATGCTAGCACATTTACCATCCAGCACATCACAACAGCCTTCTGCTCTGTTGGGAGGCAATCTGAAGCACCCTGAGGGTTGCCATGCCCTGCACAGAGGCAGCTGCAGCTCTGGATGTGGGGACACTGAGCCACGCACCATCAGAAGCGCTTAGCACAGGGTGCTGTTGCTTCCCCTGGCAGCTGTGCATGCTGGATTGGCATGAGTGATAAAAATGGTAAAATTTAATGCATAAATCACAAATGAAATCTGCATTCCCTCTGCAGCCCAGGTCACGAGCACCTCCACCTGCAGCCTGTGCTGCATCAGACACTGGGGTTGTTCAGTGGGAAGCACCAGCATGTAAGTCTTACGATACCCTGAGTCTTCTCAACATCTCAGCAGCCTTTTAGCTGTCTGGACTGAGGGAAAAGAGCTGAAGGACCGAGTGCTTTGCTAGGAAGAAAGAAAAATACATGGCAAACAAATAAAGCACTGTTTTTCCTCTCAGGAACATGGTAGGATGTGCCATGTGCTACTGTGTGCCAGTCCCTGAGCCCTTAAGCAAGATGGCCCAGCTTTGCTGGGGAACAGGCACAGCAGATAATGAATGTTTGTCTCTCTCATCAGCCCAGTCATGGCCACCACTGAACAAACCTCCAGACCTCAAGCCATTTCCTGCTACTCAGCTTCAATTCCCATTGTAGATCTGAAATTGTGAATATGCGAGTAACTTGAGGAGAAAATGCCTCCAAAGAGGCAGATGGCAAAAAGCAGTGGGATAATACAACATCCCTGTGAGCACACGGGTGGTGGTGGTCTCAGACACTCTGCTGCTGCATAGGCTGGGACAGGAATGCTGGGTGTCAGCACAGAGGGCTCATGCTGCTTCCTGGTGCTTATCTCTGGGCTGTGCCAAGGTGGGCGCAGCATCTGTGGGGCCCAGGGACAGAAATTCCGTGGCAGAGGGAGAGGGGGCCATTTTTTCAACGTCAAGTCCAGCAAACCTTTTATTTCTTCCTACTGCCTGGTATTCCCTTAACATTTCCTCATTACAGAATGCAAGAATGCACCTGCACTCTTGCCAGAACAGCTCTCAGTCTGAAGTGACTGAGAATAGAAAGAAACACATATAACTGCTGTTGTTGTTGTTTCAGGATTTTTAATTTAATTGCAAAAACAATCTGGGAAGTCTTTATGCTGAAACCATCTCCCTGTGTCAGCCTGTGATGCCTTTGAGGAAATAAAGTCTTTGTAAACCCCTAGGGTTGCCATGCCCCATGCTCCCAAAAACAAAGATACCCCTTACTAGCTTCAGGCTTGATATTTACAAAGGGAAATAGACTTGAAATTTTAGCAAAACAAGAAGATAAAATGGATTCCTACCTTTCTTGTTTACTAGATCCAGGGAAGAGCAGAAACAGAAAAGGAGAAGATCACTGACACAGAAAGGCACTGACTGCACATGCACAGCAGAACTCCATTTAATCAGACAACAAAAGCAGCTCCCTTCCCCTGGCTACAGATACATATGTAAATAGAGAGTCCAGGAGGAGCAAAACCTTGGAGCTGAGCTGATAGAAAATGTGACCTAGTGTAATTGAACAGGCTACACGAACACATGCAAATGCAATCTGCAGCTCCTTGCGAGGACTGACAATTGCCTCACACCACAGCTACAGCTGTAGCAGGACCACTCTGCTACCTGTAAGCAGGCAGCTGCTTCAGCAGGGGCACAGCAGCCAGGCCTCAAGAGGAGAGCTCCTACTTTGATGTCAGCCTGCCATATCCGTGCTCTGCTCTCACCCTGTTCCCCCTGTCAGAATTCACAGCAGTGGGGGGATCTGCTAGAGCTCCAGCAGGCAATTTCAGCAGGCAAACAGCACTACGTATGTCCCTGGTGCTGCAAGTCCAAGCTGTGAGACCAGAGAGTGATCAGGCTCCTTCCAGGGACAACACTGCTCTCCTTTGTCCCACTGCTCACAAGTTTCCAGAACCCACAGCAGCTCTGTGTCCTTGGGCTGATACTAATTACCTTTCACATACCCAGTCCTGCAGTTTTTGTACAGCAGCCTTCTGCTGTACCAGGTAGAGACCTTTCTCCTCCCAGCGACCCCCAAGGACTGCCTACTCAAGTTCCCCACACCTTAAGGGTAGAAGCAGGGCCATGAAAGTGCTGCCTCCTGCAGTGCTCACGCTGTACCTGCAAACGCCCTGGAGCATATCTCACCTTTTGAAGAGGAGTATAGCGATGACAATGATGATGATTAATATCACAGCCAGAACAGGTCCCATCACCCACAGCATCTCCGGCTCGTCCTGCTGCTTTGCTGAAGCCAGTTCCATCACAATCTCATCCGAGTAGGGGCTGGCTGCGTATCTCTTCTGAACAGCACCACAAGAGAGGGAGAGAAAAGCAAGCATCCATTAGGCTAAAGCAACAGCCACATGCCTGAAACACAGAGGTTTTCCCTTGCCTCTGGCTAGCAGGGAACAATGTTGCTTCTCAGACTACATATCCTCCCTCTCTCGGCATCAGCAGAGGTCCCACTGCAGAAGCAGTCTCTTCCTGGTGTGAGATATCCCTGTGCCAGCAACTTTCTGGCTAGCAGACCTGTCCCTGAGGTGCCAAACTGAAGCAGCCCAGCTACGAGCCACTTGCCAGCCCTGGATTCTCTCGGAGCCAAATCACAGGCTTTTGAATCCCAACCAATTGCACAGTGGGGCTGGCTGATGATTCCTAAGTGGTTTGTAATACCTGCTGTGCTGATATCAACACATCTCTCCAGGACAGGGCTATATTAGGAAAACCCCTGCTGGGCTAGGCGGTTTTCTTAAAGGAACAAAATGACAGGAACATTTTCTTCCTGATGTCTCCGCTCTGATAAACAGACCTTGGAAAGGGGCTCATGCTCACAGGTCCCTTTCCAGAGATTTCTGCATTCTGGCAGCCTGGTGATTTACAACCTGAAGTGCCAGCTCTCCAGCCCCACCAGCGAGACAGGATTAGCAGAGACCCAAACCCCTTCTGCAGCACAATGACATCGCACCTGGCTTGTTCTGCTGCGGTTGCTAAGGCTTATGGAGCTGTGCCGTCCCTTTGCAGCTCAGCAGGGTTAAGCACTGCAAAAAGAAATCCTTTCCCCCTATTAGCGAGGGCCAGGACTGTCTCAGTTCTGTGCCTGTGGCTTTTGAGCAGCATCTGCTGCCCTGCATTGGGCAGCTGGGAATGCTCTGCTCTTGCCACAGAGAGTTTTGGTCACTGGAGTGGTGCCTGTGGGTCTATGAATTGCCCACAATAATATTGGACTTTAAACATGCCCTTCTGCCTGCGTGCATGTGAGGGGATGGGAGAGAAACATCAAGCATGCTGCAGCCACACAACTGCACAATTTGATCTCCTCTCACAGGTGCCCTTGATCCCAGCCAGCCTGGTTTCACACGTGTGGAGTACAGAGGATGCTCTTATCTGTGCCTTCCTTCTGGCAGCACGCAGGTGCAGCATCCTCGCTGCTCTCTTTGGTTTTATCAGTGGGCAGAAATGCCATTGGCTTGTGGGGGTGAGGAGGAGGCTGATACTTTGACTATGGAACTTTTCAGCTTTTTCAGTGTCACTGACATTGCCGCTGGCTTCTGGTTCAGCTCTGTTCCTACAGCAAATTTGCTCGAGACCACTGCAACCCATTGGCCCCTGGTGCAACAGGGCAGGGTACAGCTCCAAGCATGGCAGAGACAAGGAAATGCTCCATCAGCAGTGAGGGAAGGGGTGGAAGGTCTGGGGCTTCTCTTTGTAGGGGCAAGGAGCTGCTCTGCATAGAAAGCATACTGGCTTTACCCAGCCAGATCAAGCTGCAGTGGGCAGGGAGGAGCCCACTGCTCTGTGCACCCAGGGAACACACACCCATCTCCAAGCCAAGCTTTGTGTGTGGGGGGCAAGATACACATTTCTGCAGAAACCTTTTGGAAACACCTCCTTTCAAGTGAAGGCAGGAACAGTAGAAGCCAGAAGGGCTGTTATCTCAGTGGCATTTCCAGCAGCAGACTGAGAGATGCAGGTGCCCCTGAGCTCAGACAGAGGTGCTGTTTCAACCACCCTTCCCTCCGCCTTTGAAAAATAGTGATGCTCCGCTTGTCTGCTGATGCCAGAGACACAGCAAGCAATTTCAGAGGAGCTGAGCGGGGGAGATGGTGCACAGCCCTGGAAAGAATGTCTCAGGCTTCAAATGCAAATGGGTGTGATGCAGCGATGGATGCAGAGAGGCGGCAGCTAGGAGTAAAAACCCCACTGGCAGCTGACCAGGGGGCTGAGGCAGATCTGTGCTGGGGAGAAGACGATGTTGATCATCTGGTTATGGTCATTCTTGTCAGGGACTGCTAGGAGAGCATACCCAGAGGCCTCTGCTTTACCTTATTGTTACTTTGTGACTCTCCTCTGTGCACATCTTGCTACAAGAACATGCAAACCGGATGAGAAATGAAGAACTTGACCAGCCCTAATGAGCCATTACAAGCAAATGAGGCCGAGGAAAGAAGCCACAGCTTGGAAGCCGCCCAAAGGATTCTGTGCATCTCTATTATTTCCATTATTTACACTCCAAGCTGCTGCCACCACCGTTCCTGCCCTTCCTGTTTACAGCTGGACGCTGATGCAAGGTCTCCCTGTGCTGCTCTCTGCTTTGTGCACAGCCACTCCCTTCCCAAGAACAGCCCCAGTGCCTAGTGACAAAGGCATGGCCTGTTTGCCTCCAGCAAAGAGAGGTACAGGAGCATGGAGCGAGCACACGTGTGGCGTGGCTCTGCCCTGCTGACAGCCCTGTGATGGAGACAGGTTCACTTCTCCTGCTGTCACCTGGGATGGGATTCTGGCCACAGAAGGGCCACGAAGGCAACTTTGCAATGGGGCTATTTTCCACAGGCACTTACTCAACTGAAAGCAAGATTAGAAGCTCTCCCATGCCAACCACGTGTCAAACTCTGCTCTGGGAACAGCCCGGCAAGCCACAACCAAGCCTGCACAGAGTGGGTGTGTAAGCACTGCCCTCCACTCTCATCTGTTACATCAAACACATGTGCCATTCCCCTCCAAAAACACCATCTATCAAGTCAGCGCCCACGAACATCCCAGCTCGCAGACACCAGCTACGCAGCCTCCTTTCCTCCTCTTTGGAAAAAGCTCCACCATGTGGCTCTCAGCCCCCACCCGCCCTGAGCCAACGCAGCTGTGCCAGCCTGTGCACCCCACAGAAGGTCCTTACCGTGTCCCCATCTTCCAGTGAGGCCAGCACAAAGCAGCGGTAGCTCAGGTCCTGAGAGAGGGGCTTGTTGTAGAAACCCTTGTAGTTCTTCTCGTCCCCCAGGGTGAAGGTCTCGGGCAGCACGTCCACTTGGGCAGCAATGTAGGGCTTGAGTCTGTCTGCTTGGCGTCGCTGGCGCCTGCTCTGACTGCCCTGGCTTATGGCCTCCAGCAGCTGGGGACAAACAAGGTGCATCACTACAGCTTCGCCCAGCATGGCACCGCCTGATACTGTCACCTCACTGGCTGTAAGGCTTAGCAGGTGAAAAGAAGGCAGGAAATGATTCTGGGTTGGATTTGGACGCGGTGATACAAAGAAACCAGTCATCCCACGGTAGCCCCTGTCATCCCAATGGTCTACAAGGGAGCCGAGCCATGCCTTGCAGCCCAGGCACTGCTACGGGCAGTAGCTCAGGAAATTCTTTATAGACGTTGGATGTGAATTACTACTGACACTGATGTATAGGGAAAAAGTGACATTTGCTGTGTCTTTCCCTTCCGTCAGAGCTTCGATATTTCACCTGCTGCTGTGTTGCAGGCAGAGCTTTGTGTAAATCACTCAGTGATAACAGATTTCATGGGACGTTCGGAGCAAAAATGGTAAATTTCAGAGTCAGCCACAAATTCATGAAAAAGGATATAAACACAAAAAAATTCAATTACACCGCTAAGAAAGACTCTCAGATGTTTAAAAATGTTTTTTTTTTTTCTAATGAATAAAAACGAATACCAGGCCTGGGACAGAAACTGTAATTTACAATGGGGGAGACATGAAATACACGAGCATTGTCAGGGCAGACCCCTATTGCAGGGTTGGGGAAGAGACGTGAACACAAAGCCACATCGCTGAGCTCATCCCTCTGAGCATGACACCCTGCTAAGGCAGCCCCTACTCTTTCCTCTCGTCAGTCCATCCTTGCTCTCCTCCTAGCAACCATATTAGAGTATGCACAGGGGGAAAAGGCAGAGAGATGGTGGAGTTTGCTCCCTACATGCACCTCCTGCACCTTGCCTGAAATGACAGTGGGGCTCTTAGGGGCAGAAAGCATAGCTGTATGTGCACGGGCTCACCCCACAAGACTGCAGGGCTCCAGCTGTGATTGATGCTGCTGGATGCTACTGCCACCTATATACGTAACACACCATAAGTCTGCACCAAAGGAATGCTAGGCTTGCAAAGTTCAGATCCTGAAAAATTAGAAGATGTCAGAATTACTATCACCTGTGCAAAAATAATTCAGCTGTGCACTGTGTTAGAATCCTTGACTACATGGTCACATGCCATCTCTTCTGTAACTCCCCTGCTTTGTTCAATACACAGGACAGACAGTGCTTAATCAAGGAGCAGCTATGCCATATTTTGTTTGCTTCTTTGCATTATGCAGCCCGAGGCTTTGTTTATTGCTTACTATTCAAACCCAGCTCTGAAGACAAAATTAATAATTTCCTCATGGGCTTTTCTATGGTGCTGATCACTGTAATATTACAAGTGCTTCACAAACATTAATGATCTTATCTTCCAAACACACATATGAGGTGAAATGAAAGCGATTATCCTCATTTTACAGAGAGAGAACAGAGGCATAAGGACGTAAATGTAAAAAATGTCCACTAATTTTGAATGTCAAATTGAAAAGCCATCAGCTTGTTTTGTTTTTAAAGAAAAGCTTAGCATGTCTTATTGCTCTGACAGGATCCAACAGAGTTCTTCTGACCTTTCTCTGCAGCTGGGGATGCTGAGGCTTTGCAAGCAAGGCTTTGGTATCTCAAACTGAGGACTCCAAAAAAAGGCAAAACATCAACCCTAATGCAAATGGTGTTTTACAGCATTTGCCCAGCACTAGGTGAAACAATTAAGAGATAGAATCTAGCTCTCCGAATAGCCTTCAGCCACCTAGAGCACAAAATCAAACCACCCCTTCTCATCCTACTCCTCTCTTCCTTGTGCTATTTTGCAGCTTCCATAAGGAAAGGATGCAGGAGAACTACAAATGATGGCTCTTCATTACACAATTCTGCTTCACATGCTGAACAGATCCACCCGTACCTGGAGCGAGCTGGGACCCCATGGAAAAGACTCTGCAATCATGTAATTAAAGATTAATGATAAGCAAGGGCCGACTTACATCTTCTAACACTTTGTAATATCTGAGTGCTTCAAAGCTTACAACTTTGTTCTCTTAATGGACCCGTGTGTGATTTCTGTGAAGATGGGTGTGTGATTTCTTGGAATTTTCCCTAATTACTTTGGGTGGATATATGTGGGGAATAAAGAGCCCACAAACCCGTGTGGGATTCTGCCGGCAGCCGTATGTGTGCTGCTCCTGCACGGGGCCATCTGCACTTGTGGGTGAACGCACTGCTCAGCACTGACCGCACACAACAAGCATGTGAAGGGAGCTCCGAAGGTTTTGGAGGACACCTCTACTGCAGCACTGCTGCACACTCCTACCTGGTCCAGCTCCATCTCATCAGGAGTCCGCCACCGCGCCGCTGGGCTGCTGGGGCTCTGCTCTGCTGGCACGACCACGATGTAGTACCACCTGGTAGAAAGGAAAGCATGAGCACAGGGGAGCGAGGAACACGTGCTACATCCCTCCCCAAGATGACCTGCTCCTCTCCCTGCCCTCTGAGCGGCAGAAGGGCTCAGGAAGGAGGAGGCTGGCTCTCCAGCTGCACCAGAGAAAGGAACTCTCCTGTTAGTGCTCATTAGATTAATGAAGATCTACAGACTGTACTCCATAGGGTGGTGTAGGAGCTGTGAGAAGGACATTTATATAATCGGATTGTAGCAAGAACCCTGGGGGAATTGTGCTTCAGCACAAGGATACCACAGTAACGAATAAGACTTCCACAAACTCGCTTTTTTAATCTCCTTGAGGCTTTAGGCATTATTTATTTAAAGGATATTATATACAGTGTCAGAGAAAGTTCCCCCTGATCCTCAACTGTGTTTTTGCTGGTAGCATCTGGAGCATACCCACCAGGGCAAGGGCAAACTGTCAGAGAATTGTCTTAATTTTACTGCGTGTAAATATTTGCTCAGAAGGAGCCAGCAGTGTGAGCCTATGTTCACACAGGTAAATGCCTAGCTCTATACTGCAGCCTGCTCTGAAATTCACTCCCAGGTCACAAAGCCCCCAGGCTGGCAGGGGCACACCCTGCACTCTTCCCCATCCCCAGCCCCTGATCCTCCCCCTCTCCACCTATCATTGCAGAATTGTAGAATCATTTGAGTTGGAAGGAGCCCTTAAAGGCCATTTCCTCCAGCTCCCCTGCAGTGAACAGGGACATCTACAGCTCCATCAGATGCTCAGAGCATGATCCAGCCTGACCTTGGGTGTCTCCAATCCACCACCTCTCTGGACAAACAGTGCCAGGGCCTTACCACTCCTCTATCCAGCCTTAATCTCCCCTCTTTGAGTTTGAAACCATTTCCCCCTGTCTTATTGCAACAGACCCTACTGAAGAGGGACAGCACCTACCGAACTGGCACAGTGGCCTGCACTTTGGGAAGGGTAAGCGTGAACTTTCCCTCCTGGATGTACTTGTTGGTGGCAATGGGTTTGCTTTGCAAGACATCAGGTGCGGTGCGGATGGAGACGAGGTGCTGGAGTCCCCCAGCACTGTTCCCACGGTTCATGAGAACGAAAGAATAGTCCGTGTCTGGCTGGAGGTCACTTATGAGCTTCTTCATGGAGTGGCCGTCCACCTCCACACTCTGGCTATTGTACAGAATCTGAAATGGGAAAAGGACATGCTCATGCAGCCGACAGCAGTGTTACAAACCACCACTTGGCTGTGGATCCTCCCTCAGGTGTCCACAAACAGCCATCGATCTTCAGGTGAAGAAGAGCAGCCCCTGGCACAGGGCTGAGCTGTGATACCCTTGCGCCTCACAGCAATGGGGGCAGAGCCCAGCCCTCAGCCTCGTGCCACAAATGCACGCCTTTTTGGAGCTGCTTTGGGGGGAGGAATTCAGATGGCTGTGTGCAGCCCTCGCACGGAGATGAATGGTTCTTTGTTTCCTGTCTCACGAGGCTACCACAAGCAATATGCTTTTGGTGTAAAATCCCATCTGCTTTAAATTGGTGGCGCTCCTGTGTCTCCCAGCTGATGCCTGATCGAATGGTTAACACAGAGCACCCTCCCACCCCCCAGCAAGGTGACCGGGGGTACGTGCCTCGCTGACGTCTGTCAGATCCCACTCACAGATCGGGACCTGAACCAAATGGCAGCTCTGCAGGTGTGACACCCTGTTGCCATGACAACAGATGCTGGTGCTGTGCTGGCCGCGGGCAGGGGACCAGCGCTGCTTTTCACTGCTGCTTGTGCCCCCCTGTGCAGCCCTCGGTTAAGGGCATTTTCTTCTTGCCCTTCTGCAGCCATGCCTACCCCTGGCTAAGTCCCTGCAGCCACGGACACTGCCCTGCGAACCTCGCTCCTCCTCTTGCTGGAACAATCTCTCTGCCCCAAATGCTCAGCACAGCCTCTACAAAGCCAAAACTCAAACAAAGCCCAGAGATGGAGATAAATGGGGTGCAGGAGAACTGGAGGGAGCAGGGGTTGTACCCCAGCTGTGACAAACCAGCTGCTTCCTTCCATCCAGTGTGGCAGGGTGTGATGGAGGAGCAGACACGCCAAGCCAAGAATGGGCAGGGCAGAGCTGGAGCATGCTGCACCATGGCAGCTATTACATGCCACAGGCAAAGACCACACAGTAAACATGCTCTCTACAACAGTGGCCTTGAGAGTCAGAAGATGGCTCCGTGTAAGAAAAATGACTTGAAGTAGAACAGATCTCTTGCCAGCTGAGCCTGCTGTGCGGGCTGACACAGGCAGCCAGGGAGGAGCCGAACTTTCCTTCCAAGTCACCTTTGTAGCAGGTGGCATCAATCTGCAGAAAGCTGCCAGCTTGCTGGGACAAGGGCAGCTTATTAGCACTGCTCCGGTATTTAGTGCTTCAAAGCTTACAACAGCAATACCCAGGACATGCTTCAGATCCTCTCCAGATCACTGTGATGAAGACTGGGATAGAGAAAGAGCCTCACTTTCTTGTGCCCTGGCTTTGAGGGGGCTGGGAACTGAGAAGAGATTCCCAACAGGTAACAGAGCAGCACTGAGGAGCTGCAATGGAGGAGAGACATGGTCCAACTTTTTTGCTGATACACTTCAGTCTTCAGGGATGAACTGCAAAAAGAAGTTCCAAGTACTGAAATACTTGGGACCAAGCCCTCGCTGTCTGCCCCACGCGCTGAAAGGCAAAGGGATGGTGGCTGGGGATGCCCAAGTATTCCAGACAAGAGCAGGTCCTGAAGTGCCCATGGGGAGCAGTGGGACCTCACCTCACATAATCCAACACAGACTTAAACAAAACCAAACTTCAAACACTAAGAGGAATAATTGCTGGAATGATGCAAAGCTCACGATGAGTTCAGATGCCTCTCAGATAAGAATTCTCATTATGAAGCTTTCTCAAATAAAGGCATCACCAACTGCTTCTACTTGTGCTCTAGGGAAGACACTTGCTCACCAACTGCCAGTGTATGACACATCTGCTGGGGACACAGCTGTTCTCCTGGGGCAAGAGGAGGCTGAAAAGATGGTCAGACACTTCAGTTCAGTGTTTCCCTGCTTGCTCTGCATTGGAACCAGCCAGGACACTGTCCCTGATCCAGTCCTGACACCAGGATGATTTTCACCACCATGCATAGAAATTCATTTCCAAAGACAGTGAAATTGGCATCTGCAGTGCTTCCCTGAATCATTCTCCAACCTCCTCCTTTTTTCACTGCTGCTGTAGCAGTTCCACGTTCCTTTACCTGCCATAACACATTGTCTTCTCAAATGTTATGCACCATTAGGTAAGGTCTCTGCACAAACCTTACAATAATGTAAGGGCTCACAAACAGTCATTCGTGCACAGCTGGAGATGCCCGGGAGCTCAAGCAGGAATGCTATTTAGAGGTTGCATCATGGCCCACTGGTAACTACTTAAGTCAGCAGCAAATTTGGCCCAAGGGCTCTGAACTGCCAAACATTGCTGACTAGCCCATGGTTTGCTGTAAAATGTCATTCATACTGCACTTACTCACAAGGGGGAATATGCAGGGCTAGAAGCTAGGTGGGTCCAAATGTCACTGCTGAAGGTCTGTCGTTTGATTTTGAGGCAGTAAAGAATATACTGAACTAAAAGGTGAAAAGACACACAGTGTGCAACACTGCAAAAGTAATTACTTGATGGAGAAGTAGATGAAGTTGACTTTCTGTGGGGCAAGAGTATTACATTCCATGGGACACAATGTCAGAAAGCACCACCCAGGTTCCCAGGGGCTATTTCTGAACCTACATCATAATCACTTCCAAATGTGCTGCTCCTTCTCCCGGTTTGTAAGACACCTCATGATGCTGCCTTCAACAACCAGTATATCCCCCATTCTGCTCTTCAGCTGAAGAACGTCTCAGGGCAATGCAGTTTCCCCAGGGAGGAGGTCGTATCTATCTTACACTTCTCATGAAAGCTCCAGAATGACCTTCTGCATTTCTGAAATAGAAAAGGAATGATGTCTCTGCACCAGCACATAGGCTGGGCAGTATTTTACACGGAATTTATCTCTCAGACCAGAAGAAGCTATGAAAATTCCCAGAAGAGAACAAAAACCTTCATTATTGATTTGGTAGCAATGACAATTCCTAAGGTCTCAGCTCATCCTCTATGAAAAAACAGCAACAGTCCTGCCTGTGTCCCACTATTCATTGTCAGAACAATATCTACTTTAATTAAATCTGTTAAAGTAGAATATGACACCCTTTGGGACATAGATTTAGCGTGAGACTGTTTATCAAGTGTAGATAATACTAATTGTTCCCATGGAGATTTATCTGCTATGCTAGTTACAGTATTAGGCTCTGGCCTCAGCATCCCATGTGCCCGAATTAGTGGAGAGAGGTGAGTCTTGTTTATAAAAATACAAAGTCCTGAAACTTATAGATTTCCTTTGACTGCCACAGTCAGTGACCTGGAGCCAACCCTCTTAGCTCCTCACCTCGACTTGTGTGTGTCTGCAAGCCTAGAAGTATTAATAGAAAGAAGACACTATTAGAGAAATATCCTCGTAACATTCTTGTTTGCATGGCTGCTCTTCAGCTAATAAGTGGCTAATGCCATCTGCTCCTGTGTCATCTGAGAGTTAACCCACGAAAGGGGCAGATCCTGAGTCACCGTGTCAGCAGTCACAGCTCCCAGGCTGAGACAAGAAATCAGTGCCATACCCTTGGATCCTGGCTACCTCCAGCCACGCCACCATTCGTACACGTTAGTAATGCTCCAAAGGTCACACTGTCCCTTTCGTGCACTGAGCTGCCAGACAGAGACGTGGGCTTTGTACCATAAGAACAAGGCAAGATGAAGTGGGCTGGTTCTTCAGCAGAGTGCACAGTCACAGGGATCAGCGATGTTCCTCGCGGCCAGATATCTGAGCACTGATCCTAACACATCCTACGCTTGGAAAAGCTTTGAATACCATGAGGTCTCCGTAAAAGCCTTGTCTGCTTCAGCTAAACTCTGCATGTTAACAAGTGCCTGCTATTGATCATGCTAATTCAGCTTTAGGATCTAGACAAGGAGAGTTATAGCAAGGATGAGGAGGTGCTCACACGCACTGATGTGGAGCAGCCCCATTCTCCTGGCCATGGCTCCCACACAGCTTGTGCTGCTCAGACCCGTGACGTCCGAAGGGTGAGGATGTCCCTTATTCTCTTTCACCCCCTGAGATTTATGCACCTGCCCTGATGTTCTGCAGTAACTGGAAAAAGCAATCCTCAAGCTTGAGATAGGACTTGTTGCAGAAGGAGTCATTTTTAGTTTGATTCACTGACTGGTTTTCAGACCAATTATTCCTGGTGATCTCTTGTGATTAAATCACATCTGTAACTTTTCACACTTCAACTCTGAATCAGGCATCATGACAAGCTTGTGCCAGCCTGACCGATAGGTTCCAGCTGTGCAAATACCAAGTATAAGATGCTGAAAGAGCTGATGGAGGAGTGAAGCACAGATTGGGACTGTGTGAAAACAACCACTGCATCCGCTCGCCAGCAAAGCATCAGTAATCTCAGGGTCCTGAAACGTTCCCCTCCCTGTTAGAAAAGGCAGGCTGCAAGTTTCAAGGGCGCTGCCAAAGGAAAAATGGGTACACAGCAAAAGTTGCTACTGATAAGACACGTTGGCATTCTCTGCTGGTATGCTTCAACTAACATTATTCACTCCTGTTTATTATCATGAGCTGCAAGTGCTTGCCGGCTATTCCACAACTGAACAAAAGAGCAAGAAATCAACAAAATTACAGTATCTTCTGGCCTAAGAAGAGTGAAAGGAGGGAAATCAAGCAGCAGTGTGCTCTTCTGTGTGTCATGGTTTGCACATGGGTGCTCAAAAGCAAGAGCAGCTACCTAACCTGAGCTTGGAGATCTGAGCTCCTCAAGACCTCAGACAAGTGAGCAATCTGACCTTGCTCTGGTGGTCTCTTGTCTGATGGCCTGAAAACACCATGCAGCATGTCAAGGTGCTGCTTTTCCCTGACCTGTTCATTGCCAGCTCCCCATTTTCTGCATCTCACCCTTACCTTAAAAGGCACTGCAGATTTATAGGAGTCAGGCACTTCCCAGCTCAGCAACACGGATGTTTTCATGACGGCATTGACGCGGAAGTTCTTAGCAAACACTGAAATGAAAAACAAGATCTTTCAGCACCGTGGGCCAAGTCAGGAGAGAGCCAGGCAGCAGCTCAGCTCCAAGTCTCTCTTTGTCTAACTCAGCGGCAGACGTCAGCGAGGTCAGCTACAGCGGAGAAGTGAGATATGAGGAGAAAAGAGCAGCAGCCTTTTACCAAGTCTCCAGTCTCCAGTGGAGTTCTCCTTTTTGACTATACTTCCCAGTATCACAGAAATGAAGCTGTAGGCTGAACTGCAGCCTTCTCTTCCTCCCTCCACTCACACTCTGCTGGCCCTTTGCCATGATCAAAGAGCAGTGGTGCTCAGGTACTGGAGCTGCAGATGATCCTACCCAGCTGCCTGCTCCAGTTCAAGCAAGAGCCTTTCATGTACAGATAAAAGAGCAAAGTGTGCCTGTGGAGCGACGAAAGCAATTAAGCTACCACCAATACCCCTAAACCCCCCCCCAAACGACAACTTTAAGGAATCCTTCATTGAGCCTCCCCTCGCTGAACCACTTTTACACTAGGGAGCCACACAGTACCTGATCTCATTAGTCAGAGCCAAGGGAAGTGAACTGAAGCAAAGGCCCCTGTCCTGGAGCCAGAGTTTGCTGTTAGGGCTTGTTAGAGGGCCACTTACCTTGCTCAACTGGCATGGTCCGGGACTGGATGCTGGGGCTGAGCGGCCCAACCCCCTTATTGGTGCGGGCCCTCACTTTGATGTCGTAAGTGGTATCAGGCTTCAAATTCGTCAAAGTGATACTTGTGTCCTTGGTGATGTTAACCAGGTCCTGCTGACTATTTATGTCTCTGTATACCACTGTGTAGTTGACAATCTTGCCATTTCTTTCTGCCAAGACTGGGGGGTCCCATGCAACCTCTGTGGTGGAAGTGGTGAGACCCACCACGCGCAGGTTCTGTGGGAAGCCACTCGGCACATCTTCTGCGGTAGTGATCTCCTTCTCAAACTCTTCTCCTGGACCAGCTCTGTTCTTGGCAGACAGTTTGAAGAGGTACGTGGCCCCCTTGTGCAGGTTGGTCACAGTGTAATGATGGTCTCTCTTCCCGAAGTCTATTGTGTTCATCTTTTCCTCATCAAGACGTCTGTACTGCAGCCGGTAACCCAGCAGCTCCCCTACCATCTCCTTGGGTGGGTGCCACTGGATGAGGGCTGTATTCATGGCTGTCGTGCTAATCATCATGGTGGGCTTCCCCGGGACTGCAACATAAACACACAATGACCATCTGTAGCCTGGGAGGAGGGAGAGGAAGGACAGCTTCCGTGCTGCTCAGTCCATGAGGATTGAGGAAAGCGGGAAAGTTCAGACAACAGGGTGAAGAGGACGACAGACAATTCACATGGATAGAGGTAGAACGACCCTAATCCAGTGGTGAGGGAAGCTGGAGCCAGCCAGCTCTTGGCTGCCATTTTCCCATGTGCCGCCATCTAAACAGGCAATAAATCCAGCCACATCCAGCCCCAAAATTCATCCCCTTTTACAGGAAAGGTTTAAGGTACCTCAAAGCTTCCCATTTATCTCAGAGAAGAGCTGAATCCCGTCCTCCTAATCAGTGGTCTTCAGACTCTCCAGCCAGTGCCCAGCACCAGGCCACGCAGCCCCAGCACAGTTCCACACCAGTCACACAGGAGCCCGAGTCCAGTGTCCTGGTCTGTCTGGAGGCAGACTAATTTCATCCTGAAACCTTGCAGTTTTACCATCTGCAGGCAAGCAGAGCTGGGCGGGCTGTTTACCATCAGAATGCATTTTGCTTTAGCTGATGAACAGAGTCATGATGCCAGTGTCGATGTGAGAGGTGAACACAAGCGTTCCATGGGACTTTTGATTATGCTGCGCAAGTCAAGGGGTGTTGCCGTCACGGGTTAGGAACTGATGGCTTTAAATTGATGGTTTTAATACCTTGATCTCCTTCAGTTTAAAAAAGGATGCGTCTTCACTTCACATCAGCTCAGATTTGTAAACAAATGAACTGATAGGGAAGATACTCGGAGTCATAGGGATGGGGACACTGACATGAAAATGAAAATGGGATTGTAGCCAAACCTAGCTAAATACCTGTGCACCGTTTTGAAACATCTGAGCCCTCAGGAGAGCACAAGAGAAACACGTTATTTGGCAGAATTATGTCCCAATTTTGCCATGAGAGGGCGATACCAACACTCCCCTGTGAGGTCAAGCCTGAAGACAAGCCAGTGCCAAGGCAGCTATGGGAGTGTTTTTGTAGGTATTTAAGACACAGAATTAAATTTCCACTGCCACTGTACTTGTAATACAACATCTAACAGCAGCCAGTATTATGGGACACATTATTTTCAAAGTTGATTCAAAGTATTAACTTTAAATGTGCATCATAACATAGGAAGACTCACTGCGGTTTACAGTGCAACACTGGGATGTTTAGGAAGCTTTCCTGCTCGTAGGACAGCTGTAGCAATTTGATGAACAGAGCTTACACCATGGTGAGGCACAAGGGAGACAGCATTTGAGACTGTGACAGTGGAAACTACCTCTGGAGCTCCCCATATGCAGCACAGAGGAGATAGCAAGCTGTTCCTGTTTAAAAGCACCAGGAACAAATGCTCTCAGTTTGCACAAGCTGCATTCCCATAATAACCAGTGGTAAGTACCATTCCTGTGGCTGGTGTGAGAAGCAGCAGGATTATCATTTGAAGGACAGGTCTAATGAGTGGAAAATCGAGGACAAAACAATGACAACTAGCTGATGCCACTGCCGAAGGCAAGCTTGACTGCATCCGGAGGAAAGCACCTGATGAACGCCGGGGTGCCCCAGCTCCTGGCACTAGGTACAGGGCACAAGCCTACTGAGAGAGCAGAATGAACCGGCTGGGATCACCAGACCTAGTAGTTGTGTCCGCAGCACTCCTATGGCAATATCTGTTGCATTCCAGGTTTTATCACAGCTCTAGGAGCAGGTTGGCTGAGGTATGCAAGCCAGGGAAGGTGGTGGTAGCAAAGGCCAGGGGGAGCTGAGAAGCACCTGAGGGCCCACCACACCGGCGGCCATCCTAGGCAGCACTGCAGTCAGCACAGGAAGCAAGAAATGGCACTCGCCTACCCCTGATGCACCAGGGGACAACATGAGGGCAGGCTGTGACTCCAAAGCTGAGGGAGGGCCTGGACTTTTGGGCTTCCTCTTCCCAGGTGTCTGGACTATGCAGAGGAGCTCAGGCCCATGAGTTTCACGGCTCTTTCATGAGCCCTGGCAGTGTCCGTCTGTTTGCTGCACTTTGCTCGGGTGATCCAATGGCAAAGCCTGTAGGAAGGGCTGCAGATCACAAGAGCATGCACCTCTGTGGCACCTCCAGCCCTTTTGCTTCCTCCTCCACAGGTACCTCTCCCGTACTCCCAGGGCACCTCTTGGGAGGCTTTACCACCACCCCTGTGAGGCTGCGGTCTCCAATCCCCACGCTCACCTGCCCCTGTGGTGGTGATGACCTTGGGCTTGCTGCGGGCACCATCTCCCTTGGTTGTGTAGGCAGCGACCGTGACGGAGTAGGTGGTTTCCGGCAGCAGGCCTCCAATGACCGTCTCCTGGGAGTGCATCCATGAGGCAGAGAAGAGGCAAACGAGAAGAGCAAACACCCATTACCAGAGCGAGCAAATGGAGGGCACCGGAGTCAGCATCTCCAACAGCATCACACCAACACACTTGCTGGCGCACACTCGTGCATCACACCCAAGCACACACATCTTGCCTTGCTCCCCTGTGGAGCCAGCAAATGGTGACTGCCACCGCTCCAGCACCGAGCTGCCTCACCTCACCCCTAACTCTTGGCACTCCCGGGGACCCACCAGAACCTGCAGGTCAGCACGGGAGGAAAGGGAACAGCTGTAACCCTGACACAGTAAGCCTGAGAGTAAGAGGGCTGCGGAGCTGTGAACCAGAGCAGAAGCCAGATCAGTCAGATGCAGAATCCTCCTGGGGGCTCATGTGGGGGTTTTTAAGGTTGTCTCTGGCAGCAGTGCAGCCTGGGGCAGGATCACCTGCAGTGCCGCAGCACTGTGCTCACCCTCCCTGCATGGATGGGGTCAGCAGGAGGCACTGACAAGACCCGGAGGGAAAACCCTGCGCTGTGGGAGGTCTGGGAGCAGGCAGTGCACTAGCACCTCCGCATGCCCTGGCTTCCTCTGGGCAGGAGGAGGGCACGGCTCCACGCTTCAATCTGAGATCAAAGCACGAGCACCGCTCCTCCCTCCTGGCCTCCAGCAGTAACCTGACTTCTGCCAAGCCCTGCAGAGCTCTTGGAGCAGCTCTCACAGCAGCTCTTAGAGACCCAGGGCAGCTACCCCTGAACAGCGTTTGGCTGTGGGTGCTATGAAATGGATTGAGACCGTCAGCACTAATAACCCACCAAGTCATTAGAAGGGGCTGGGAAGCTTCAGGGCAGGAAGCAGAGGCTCGGGGTTTGTGATTTATCCCTTCAGATGAGAAGAGCAGAGCTGGGCTGAGCTCCATTGGCTCAGGAGAGGAAGCTCAGGTGTTCTCAGGGGCTGCTCCAGGGTCCGATCCTCCGTCCACGGTCCCTGTGGTGCCTCTCGGAGAGCAGCCAGTCTCCCATTACTCCTTCCCAATAACACCCACACTATGAAAGCTGCTGATTTCCAGTCGGTGCTGCTGGTTCAGGTTACCTGCCCAGGCTTACTCATCAATATCACCCTGTTACCATCGCGGAACCAGCCAGCCCAGAGAAAAATCAACAAGCACCAACAAGAACCCCACCAAAATCACCGTGTGAACCAGAGTCCCGTCCCAACTCTGCCCCTGCAGCAGGTGTGTGTGTGCGGGTGAGTGGACGTGCAGTCCAATCGGTGCCAATGGACCCGCAGGGAAGCACTCACACAAAACCTGCAGACTCTGAACATCCCAAGAGAATTAACTCCTCCCAAATCCATGCAAAGAGAAATTCTCACGCAAAAGCATGCCACCGGGAGCAAAGCAAGCGAGCTGGGAGGAGGGGAGAGAGAACGAGGGATGGATGAAAGAAGGTCTGATTGTATAATGTAAACACAGTGCTGGCATGACAAAGCCACTCCGAGTGCAACTCCTCCATATAAAGCAGGAGGAGAAATGCTTTGTGCTGGAGAAGCTCACAGTAGGGCACGTAATTGAATTGCTGACTCTAAAAAGGTCATTTTCGAGTTTGTTCCTCCAATTTGATATTTCAAAATTATAGGCAAAAAAATTGAATTTAACTGTTTAAATGTGATTGTTTTCTTACTACTATCTGTGTTTCAGCCAAAGGTCATGGTTGAGAGTGTAGGTTACTTTTCATGACTATAATCAATGCGGTTTAAAGATTATATATCTAATTTGACTGTGTAACTCAGTGGGCCAACTACTGCAGAAAGTAGGATGCACCTCCTGAGTCAATCACTTGAGCCTGCCTAAAACTGCACTACAACAAGCTGGAAATACAGATTATAGGAAATGTCAATTGCTTTTCTACATTTAGTAGCAATCTAAATGCCAATTTTCTCTGGATTTGCTGCTTGCGGAAGGTTTCACAATGTAACTCTCCAGCCTCATTAAGGGAGTGAAAAGGATGTTTTGACAGCACTGTGTCTACAAAATTCACAAATCGATTTTCCAAACCCCTCTTTTCCAACCTGGAATACACACAAGTGGTACTTACGTGGTCGACGGAGTCCTCAGCTCTCCACTGACGGGGGAGAAAGGAAGGAGGAGAGAAAAATGGAGACACAGAGTTTTAAGGGGCAACGTGTAGGAAGGGGATGACGATGACAACAGCGGGGGTTAGCAGGACTGGGTGAGGGGATTGTAACACATACAGAGGGTCACCTGGCACAGGCTGTGCCAAGGGAAGAAATGGGACAGAGCAAATCTCTACATGCTGCTAGCCTGAGCGGGAGGTCTGTGCTCATTCACACAAAGTGGGGCAAAGCACTTTCTTCCCATATGGACCAAAACATCACCGCTTCCTAACATTGCTATCCTTTCCTTTTCTGGCTCTGTTTACACTTTTCTGCCTCTTCCACGAGGAGAAACAAGAAGGGATGAGGCTCTGAGAATCCATGATGTCCCACAAGTAACAGCATTCACAACAAAGTTTTGTGGCCTGATCTCCAGATTCTGATCTAGTGATCCTGCAGCCATCATCTCTTGTTGAGAATTAACGACTTCACACACAGAACCCAGTGGGGACTTTTGCAGGGAAGCACCAAAATGATATTTACAGATCTCTTTTCTGTAGCAATTGCAAGAAGGTGCTTTGAAAACCTCAGAAAACTGCAGAGTGCCTTCTCTTGGAAACTCAGTGAGGCCAAGATCCTACTTAGAGGTTCACGCTACACTGTTCCTCTCCAACTGTGCTGCATGGCTTGGAGCAAAGGTAGATGTGGTGCCTGTACCAAGGAGACAGTTCCTTATTCCAAACTACACAACACTGAGGCAGCAAACACTCATTCGGCAAGAGCAGCCCTGCGGGCAACACTTCTACAGAAAACATTTTCTAGTAGAAGACCACAAGGGATTGCAGCCATGGCAGCTCGGTTATGACTCTGAAGAGAGACTATGCAGGTTTCTGAAGGGATTTGGGGTTATATGGCATCATAAATGTCAGGCATACCAGCAGCACGGTTCTCTGTGGTTGATGCACCAAAGGAAGGTTTGCAGAGATCACAGAGAGCTCTCTCAGCCATGGTGAAGCGTTACACCTCAGGTTACTAAATCTGCCTGGAGGAAGTGTGGGTCGATGGGTTCAAGCACAGAGATGAAAGTGGAAGATAGGTATTACTGGCCCTGACACACAGTGTGAGCCATGGTGAGCCTTGTGCTGAGCCTGAGTCACCAGCTGTGAAATGGCACTCAGAGCCTGCCTTCCCCAGGACACCAGGATGCCCAGCTAATGCTGCTGAAGTGCCTGGGAACCTGCTGGTGCTACAGAAGCACTAAATGGTATTAAAGCTACAAGTTGCTTTTTGTATTCAGGCTATTTAAGGTGGCTTTCACAGGCTGGAGCTTATCACAGTGGTAGAGAACTCTATCAGCAGTAAAATACATGGCACACTTTCCAAATATTTGCCATTTGTATTCTCTAAATTCAGAAAGCAGCAGTTATATGAGAAAGGTTCTTTTACAGTTTCATTATAGTTCCCTTATTTGATGCCATGAGACTTGCAGCAGATCCATCCTCCTAAACCATCCCAGAATTTAATTTCAGCAAAGAGGTCAAGCTGTCCCTAAAGAACTCCTGTAAGGCCAAGGCCATGACAAGCTACTGCAGTCCCTAAAGGACCTCCTTCCACATGCAGCTTGCTGTTATTTCAGTGTTGCGTGTGCTCACCTGAAATCCAGCCACCGCTGTTGGTGCCACCATGGCCAGCAACCACACTCTCTGCCCTGACCAAGTATTGTTGCAGGAAGGATGTGAAGCTGGCAGCTCTTTCACCCAGAATTCACTCCAACACTGTGCTCCTGGTGGATGGGGCCATGTGGGTGTAGCACCCCACACTGCCGCAGGGCTGTGTGCAGCTGCAGGGGCAGAAACTGATACCTCACTGCAACAAACAGCAAGGCTACTGCATCTCGCAGCCTCTCGCACCACAGCAGGGAGCTTATCATCCAGGAGGATTTTAGACCAAATGTTTAATGTTCAGACTCTGTTTGCTCTTACGTTTTCAGCGGACTTTTATCTTGTATCAGATCAGAGTGCAAAGAAATGCCTTGAGATCTGTGCCGGAGGAGTAACAGTGAAAATCCAGGTCTGCATAAATACCCTGGTATAAATTCAATTTCATTATGAAAATATCACCCGCAGATCAAAACATTTCCTTCCTATCCTAGCTTGATTGCTTTTTAAGCGTGTAAGGTTGGTCAGCAAGACAAACTGATCTGAAAGGCCCAGGAGCTGTCATAAAAAGAACTCAGACAGTGCTGTGTGCGTGAGGCAGGATGGCTCAGGGAAGTGCTAAAGCTAACAGTCTGTATTTATAGCAGCTGCAGTGCCTTAACGTTTCATTTTACACTTCAGCACCGCACAGCGTAGTCGTGTCTCAGCAGGGAATAGCTATTTTTCCTGACCATGGCTCTCGCAAAAGACAGACTCAATCCCTCCTAAATATCCCGAGCTATCAGAAGCAGATATTGGGGTTTTCCTGCAGATCCTGATTTCTGCTTCAGTGATCATTGTGCAACAATGAAACTCCAGATACAAGCTCGGGGTGCTCAGTCTGTTGGATGTGAAAGGGTCTGATGGCTCCAAAACTTTTCCTTTGTTCATTACTGAAATGCCTCCTACATTGTGCCTTTCTTTCAGCTCTGTTCTCATTATGAAGCATGCTACATCTCACCAACACACCAGACTCTTCACCCAAGTGAGTACAGGCAGGAGTTGTTTCACGCAGATCCAGATAAGGATCCCAGTCTATCACCCAGCAAAAGAAGACGGCTGCAAATTCTTCTGCAAAAACCTGGGCTGGGCACTGTCCACCTCCTCTGATCTCATTCCAGCAGCTCAAAGTGCTCATCGTTACTTCTTGCTGCTCTTCTGGTGGGACGCACACTGGTGCTGCCTGCCAACACCACCGAGTCTCACTGTGAGCCTGCAGCCACTCATGCAGGCAGCACACCTCTTCCCTGCTATGGCTCTTTGCAGAGGAAGAGGAAGAAGTGTCAGGAGTCCCTTCTCCACACAGTCTGATCTGAAGCTGTATCCAGCTAACTTCCAGCAGCAGAAGCAAATCTCTCTGGGCAGGTCTGGATCTGCAGAAGGCTGTAAGCAATGAGGAAAGCACGCACTCCACATCCCCTGCTACCTCCTGTGTGCCCAGAGCTCCAGATTCAGCCCTTCTACTGCTCAGCACTGCACTCTGCAGGCACATGGATCTG
This sequence comes from Odontophorus gujanensis, assembly GCA_013399175.1. Lineage (NCBI taxonomy): Eukaryota > Metazoa > Chordata > Aves > Galliformes > Odontophoridae > Odontophorus > Odontophorus gujanensis. The sequence goes on along the minus strand of VXAB01004669.1, from coordinate 909,501 downwards.
GCACCCAAGAAGGGATAGAGGGTATTGAGCCATCTGCTCATGTAGACCTGCTGGAGCTGCTCGAAGATTGGAGACTAAGGAAAGACAGCGGGCCCCTGCTCTCCCCTGCAGAACCGAATTCCTGGGCCCCATGGCTTTGCCGTCCTCCACTTTCCCAAGCCAGCAAGCATTTGTATGAGCATGGCAGGATGCAGCCAAGACCCCAGGCTGACCCCACTCATTTTAAACATGGTCTTGGGGCCAGGATGACTGCATACAGAGTTCAGGCTAGAAGGCACAGAGAATCTGGAATTGGTAATCAGTCACAGGCATGGCCACAGGGAGGAGGGAGAAGCTTCAGCTCCATCGCAAGACCTTCCTAACAACGGATTTTTCTCCCTAGGCAGGAGGCTGCAGAATAATGCATGATCTCTCCAGCACCGGGGCCCCTCCTTCACTGCTGATGGTTTAGTCCTTTCCGCTCAAATGGTTTTGAAAACTGAGAATTTGTATTATCTGCATAGCTAACATCTCCTTCCCTTTTCTTCTTCCTTTCATCTTCGTTTACTCTCTCTGTATTTCTCGTCTTCAATCAGCAAAAGTCATGAGCCAGCTTTAATGCCAGTGTCTTCATACCATCTGCAGGAAGCAGATTACGTGGTACATACCTACTCAAAATCAGTAGACAGCCTGTCTGGGCAGGAGGAGGGGTTCTACCTACATGTCCAAAGAATTTCTGTCCTGCACCCACATTTGGAATCGGTATAATTCTCTCTTTGTGCATCAGTTTACATTTTATGAATGTTTATGAGTCTTGAACGGGACTCCATCTACATCCTGTGACCTTCCCAGACAGGTGTATCAGCGAATCTTTGTTTCGCTCCACTGAAAATAACTCTTCCCAGACTGCTTGTTAAAGTTTGATCTGGCTGTTAGCAAAGATATGCGCTGCTGTACTGAAAGATGGCAGCTCTCACAGGGTTCTTCTGGAGCAGAGGCATTCCACCAGCACAGGTCACGCCTGACTTCTCACTCTTTTGGGAGATATCTCTTCTGCCAAGTCAGTGAAACCTTCCTGCAGGGTCACCGTTAGTTTGTCCTAAGAGTGACGTGACTTCTTCACAGCAGTCACTTCCGTGCAACCATCTTCCACTCAGGAATTTCAGCAGATGAACACAGCATGATACGCACCGGGAAAAAATGCTGTAGCTAACAAGGATTTTCCCCACATAAATTCACCAAATATCAAAGACTGGTAAATGGTCTGACAGGCCAGGAAGCTTAAAGCAACTTGCCTCCTTGGTGATAACTGCACACATTCAAAACTATGCAAAATCCATCACTCCTTGGAAAATTTCTGGCTCTGGTACCCCCATTCCTGCACACTGGCATGGGGTTCCTTCCTCTCTCAGAAATGTATGAGCAAGGAATGAAAGCAGAACTGGCTGGGCAAGCAGAAAATATTTGAAAACATCAACATGAACAACACTGCCAGCTTTACCCACCTACACTTGAGACTAACCCATTAACTCCAAACTCCAGCTGAACAACACAGCATCAATTGTTCAAACAATATGGAAGATTATATCCTCCTGGAATAAGAAAAGGGCAGCAAGTAGCTTCTCTAATGATTAAAATAAAGCAACATCTGAAACAAACAAAGATGTGTCCCAGGTAACACCGTGAGGACCCTCACAGCATTTTCTCTTTAAAGTTTTCCTCTTATTATTACTGAGTTTTATCCTTCAGAATATGAATGGGGAGGAAAGCTGCCTCTGTGTACCATGCTCCCCACTGACAAACGTATAAATGATTCACAGCTGCGTTCAGGAGACAGATCAATTAATTGTTGCAGCTCTCCAGTATTTATATTGGGCATCATTCAAGCAAGCCAGTTCTGAATCGATCACTCGACACTTCCAACAGCAGCAGATCCTGTACTTCATTTATATGATTATCTTTGTTGAGAACAGCACGGGTCATCCAGGATGAAGGACCCTTCCTCCAAAGACGAGTTGTGCTTCATTGTAGAGCACCAACAACTTCCCTGGACACTGGGAAGAGGCAGTGCAGCTTATTGGGCTGTATGGAGCCCATAACCACGTATGGAGGACTGAGTGGGGACAGGGGCTTAGCTCACAGCTTTGTGAAATATGCAAGGTCCCTGTCTTGCACAAGTAGAAGGGAAGGGAGGCTCTGCTGAGCCCTCCAGGGCTGCCCTGCATGGTAGCTGGTCCCACTGAGCATGCAGAGCCACGCAAGGGCTGGTAGCACCTGAGGGCTCTGCCTGGAGAGACGCTTTGCTCTGGACACAGCCAGCAGCACAGAAGCAGCAGACCTGAGGCTTGTTTAAGACCCTCTGAACATCTTCTGGAGTGAGCACAGGATGAGGCAGGAAGAGAGAGGTATGTGTGGGAGAAGGCATAAGAGAGGAGCATCACCTGCTACAACATCTCTCCTCCAGCAATTCTTTCCCAATTAGCTTTTCACCAGTTACAGCTTGTGGATAAACTGTCCGCGCTACTCAGGCATGGCTGTGTCCCATGCTCCATATCTGCCAATGAATGCTTGAGCATGGACAGCCCAGCCCTCAGCAGAGAGGGAAGGTGCCACGCCTACCAGCCCGCCGTCCCCATGCTGTACCTGTGCTTCCGACAGCATGACATCCTTGATGACAGGCTGCCCACGGGGCTCATTGTTTTCCAGCTTCACATAGGTCACCTGGTAGCCCCGGATCTGCCCGTGCTGCTTGTTGGAGATGGGCAGCTTCCAGCTCACCCGGATGGCTGTCGAATTCACAGACTCCACCTCCACCTTTCGTGGTGGGGCACTGGGCACTGTAACACACACAGGACGGACACTTAGCAGGTGCACACCATCAGTTCTTCTACCTTTGCTACCTTCCTTCCACCTCGCTGCAGAGATGGCTGTGCCACCACAAAACCCCTGCATCTGCCCAGGAGTCATATTGCAGTTCGCCATGTGAACAACCCTGACCTAACACCCCAGCGCTCCTGCTGCTCCCTGTGGAGGGAGCAGGGCTGTGATATGCAGGAGCACCCAATAGCAGTAGTGATACTGGATCAGCCCCATCTGTTCCTCTCTCGTAACCAGCAGTGGGCAGAAGAAAAGCAGAATATAATGAACGTGGCAGCTCAGAGTGCCCTGTGGCAGAGGTGGGGGTTCTGAAGTCCTTCCTCCATGCTGCCTGTCACTGCACACCACCTCCTCACAGATCCCCCTGCGTGCTCCCACCTCAGCCCAGGCAGCATGGCTGGATGCTGCCCCGCAGGGTCCTGGCACTACCACCAGCCCAAGCAGGCACGCCCCTCCCCTGTGACAGTGAGAGGTTAATGAGGGGGAAAAGCACCATCCTAAAACAATAACCCAGAGCTCACAGACAGCGCTCACTGAACTCAGCCAGATAAAGGGGCCTGTGGGGATTGTGACAGCTCTAGGGACTGTATTTCATGCACGGCTAGCTGAATGCTTTTTGATAATAAAATGAAAAATTACACTGCCCAGAAAATATCAATTTTCTTGCAAGGTGAGGCCCGTTTAAAAATGTATTTATACCGTATTTACCATTTGGAAAAATTACCTCCTTATTACTTTTTGCTCTTGCATTGACTGTGACAAAAATGTCAATGCTAAAAAATTAGCCTTTCAGCTGCTCCTGGAAAGCTCCTTCCACCTGAAGCAGCCGGGGGTGGAGGTGTGTGCTCCCTGCAGCGCACACCCACAGAGGGACCTGGGCCCAGCTCCTTCCACCCTCCACTGCCTAGGAAAATCCAGGGGTTTGGAACCCCCCTACGCCCCAATTCTCTGCACAGCAAGGAATAATCAGTATTAGATAATTAGGGATGGATAGCTGACAAGCAGTCATAATGAATACTGCTATTTCGACCAACTAGATGGGGAAGAAATAGCTACCCAGCAGGTAAGCACAGTTTTTAAGCCGCAGGGCAATTCATTATTTTCCCCAGATGTCCTTCTTAATTGTACATAATTAAATAAAATACAGAAAGGAGGAACGGGGCATTTTAGCGTGATGGGGCCAGCTCAAGGTATGGGAACGGAGTGGGCTGTGCGTGAAGGGTTACCACCTTCTGGTTGGAGCAGCCCACGCTGTAATCTGACTCAGTGCAGTGACTGTGGACAAGCCACGGGGCTTTCCTGTCCTAGCAAGGAGCCTACCCCCACACACAGCTGGGAGCCCAAGCAAACAGCATGATCCTCCCCAAGAAACACAGAGAAGCTGTGTGCCAAGCTCTGCTGGCAGAAGGCAGTTGGCCTTGGCAGGACACAGTGCAGGGATGTTGTGGGGCACGAAAAGATGTGAGTGTGAGCAGTGCTGTGTTTCGAGGAACACTGACCGCGAGAGGGGAAGTTACCGTATTCTGGGAGGTACATGCTGCGTCCCAGATCCAAGAGGGAAAGTTCATTTTGTTTTCAGCATTTCTCATTCATTCATGGCTATCTACTGAGCATCAGCATGTCGGAGGGATATGAAATCACTCCTGACAGCTGAGCCGCAATGTCCAACCATGGTGTCCGAAAACTAACTGAGAAAGCTTGCTGCGACATTTCTGGGGTAGCAGCCTCCCCAGGGCTACAAGTCTGCAGAAGGAGAACTGAAGCAAACAATACAGGCAGCAGGAGACACACAGATGTGTTTGCCAGTCCAGGAATGCAGTCAGCAAGCATTCCCAGACACCACTTCCAGAGCCACAGAGATGTGGGGGATGGTGGTAGCCCATTTAGGGAAAGCGTTGCGTGCCCGGTTCCAATTTGCTACGCTGACTGGGCAAGGCAGAGATCACCCTTTCTTTGCCCGGATGTTGCATCTCTTTTTCCTTCCATTAAATCTGCAGCTTCTGGGGTCAGCATGAAGCCATGGAAGTTCCTACTGTCACCCTGAGCTCTGGCACTTTCAAAGGAAATGGCTTAAGTCGTGATGACATAACTGACAGCCTTGCTAATACAAAGCAATTTCTCTTTAAAGCTGTCGTATCCAGTAAAGTGTTCTGTACATGCGATATTCTGGCTCCTGAGTGGAAGAGCAGATTTATATAAGCTGTGGCTTGCCTGGAAGCCGGGGCGGGAAGCAGCTTTCCTGCGATATCTACAAGTTTCAAATGGATTTCATTTCCCCTTTTTAGTTTGCTGGATTTCAGGTCAACAAGCAAACTTTAAGTCTCACTGATCTCACAACGCGAGAGCAGCCTTTGGCTGGGAGAACCTATGCTACAAAAAAAAGGAAGCCACCACCACACCACACTAGAAAGCCAAAAACACAAAGCACCGTAATGCCTGGAGCTGCTGCCCGGAGCTCCCAGCAGCCATCAGCCCTGCTTGGTGAAGCACTCCCAGCACTACATCCCCCACTTTCCCCTCTTTGTGAGCTACTCATCTAGGGGAGCAGCGGTTACCCCAAGTTGGGAGCTGAAGGAGCTGTAGGGTAACACCTACCATCCTCATCAGTGCGTACGTGCACGGGGATGCTCTCCGGTCCTGGCCCCACATCGGTGTGAGCCCTTACCCACACCTTGTACTCGGTCCATTTCTCCAGGTCCTTGATCTCCCAGCTGGAGTGCTCCCGTCCAATGCCATCCACCACATGCTTGGTGCTGTCATCTCCTTCCACTGCCTGGTACGCAATGGAGTACTGGGTGATGACCCCATTGCGGCTCTGGGCAGGCGGTGGCACCCAACTTACCCGGATGGTAGTGGAGCTGGTGCTTACACACTCGACTTCTTGGGGTGGGGCAGAAGGGGCTGGGGATAAATAAATGAAGGAAGTGGGGAGATGAAGGGAAATGAGTGGAAGGACAAACCAAAATGCACAGGGAACTTTTACCCAGCCAACTGAACACTGGACATATGAGTGGAAATGCAGCCAGTAGGCTCCTGGACAACCACCTGCCTTTCTCTCAGATCATCAGAGATGGTGCTAGGGGCAATTTGGATTTAAAAATGTGATGAGAAGCATGGAGACAGAAGTACTCTTCTGCATCAGAGAACACCTCCTCCCTGTGCCGTTCTGGATGCTGACTTTAACAAACACAAGTGACAGTAAAGGAAGAGAGAGTGACTGGTAAGGAGAATGAAGATGTTTTCAGTGAAGATCCAAAGCAGATGGAAACCAGAAGAGGAAGGAAGTTACAGAAGGAAAGAATGGCAGAAGGAGAAGATCGCACACCAGACTGCATGAAAGCCTGCTCTAGACAAGTGAAGGAAACAACAGAGGGCAGGGAAGCTAGGTGACTGAGGCTGGCTGGAGTGTGTCCAGGCAGCATTTGAAATCCCAGCCATCAGTGATGAGCAGAACCTTGCCCCACACGGGAGCCAGGCACCACACAGGAACAGGGGATTACATGGTTGTGCTGCTTTGTATGGGTGTTGTACATGGAGCTGAGTACTCCATATCTGCCACACTGGTCACCTGCTGCAGCAGGTGAGTCTCCTCACAGATTAAAAGCCACCTGCACTTTGAGATAACCTCTGAGTGCCAACAGTGCTAACTGATCTCAGTGGGAGGAATGGAAACTGGGTCGTGAGTTTTTCTGTCCACTCCACGCAGCTCTGTTGGTGGTAAGAGAGGGACTAGGAAAGGAGATAGCAACTGAGAGTGGTGGCAGTGCTGCAACAGGACATTCGTTCTGTGCTTGAATGTTTCTCATGAAAAAAGAAGCCTGGAGAACTTCTGGCTGGGAAAGAGATGAGAGAGATGGGTTCGTCCTCCCCTGGGTGCTTGTACAGGAAATGAGTCCTAAGCAGAGGGCATGACACCACCACCAAAAAGCATGCACAATCGATGTAGGGTTGTGAAGCTGTCTGGCCAAGCAATAAAGAAGTACAAGGCATCTGTACTTTGCCAAAGTGAGTGAAAGACTGCTTCCAATTCCTCACTGAACCCAGAAACCAATACATGTTGAAAGAGAATCTCCCCATGCTGGAGTCCTCTGAGCCACCTGTGCACCAGAGGCTGTCTCTCGGGGGCACAGAGACTGCCTCCCTGCTCATGGATGAACACAATCTGTGTCATCCCACACAGCAAGGGACCTCAGATAATTAAAACATCCAATGATTGCGCCTAGACCACACCAGGCACAGGATGGATGCAAATGAAGATCTAGGAAAGCTGGGGACAGCAGGACATCCCAATGCCACTGGTGACCTCTGCTTGCTGGGAACAAGGCTCGCTTGAGGTAGCTGCAGGCTGCACTTAACTCTCAGTGTCCTCTTTTTTGCTCAGGGAGCAGGATGCATCCCTGGTGCCTGGGAAGAGCAACACTGGAGGGAGAGAAGGAAGCAAAGAGATGGTGCTTGTGCAGAGCTGGGCTGCTGCTACGGGCTGCACTGGAGGGAAGAGAAACCACAGCAGTGTGTGGAAGCAAGCAACTGCCTCCATGAAGGAGGTAGAGTGGGAATGGCCCTGTCATCTGGTGTACTAGAAGGGAGTGGAAGTAGGACATGAATCCTCACACACTTCTGGTTAATTGAGCAGAGAAGTGGCAAGAGAGTAGGAAGATACAGTCCTGAAGCAACAGCAAGAGTGTATTCAGAGAAAGTATAAGATAGACACAGAGCCTGCTGGCATCCCTCAGAGAGGCAGCTGAGACATGAGGAGCTTGGCAAGCCTATGCACAGAGTTTGCACAGAGGCAAAGCCGTTTACTGCAGGCTTGCTCTGGCTTTGGGCCTCCACATCATCCTTCAGGATGCAGCAGTGAGCTCCTTCTCCAAAAACAGTTTTGGCTGCCAGTGTGGGCAGGTCAAACATTGGCTGTTGACTGGGTAAGAGTCACACATATGATGTACAAGGCACAAACTCAGGTTAACACTTAAAGAAAGTAAAATAAAACTTGATAACACAAGCAGGATCAACTTAAACTGCATAAGGAGTGAAAGTGTCCAACCCAGGGTCAGCAAAGAGCAGACTGGGCATCCAACATGCACCCACACACACACACAACCATGCTAACAGCTGTCTTCTCCCAGCTGCTCCAACCAGCCTCCCCCGCTGGCCCACAGCAGCTCTGTGCACCCACCCAGCCCACCTACTCCTCACGCTAGGGAACAGGCAGCCTCAAGATCCACCTTCATATTTCAAGTGGGAACAGCATTTTAATGGTGAGGCCTGACGGGCACAGAGCTGACGCTCCTCTCCCACATCACGCTGTTTGCCTGAGGCACTGCAGGCTCCTGGAAAACTCCCCCCCTGTGTTCCTCAACCCCTCAGAGAAATGTTGCTTGTACTTTTTGCAGGGGCTCAGCAGCCCAGCAAGCAGCTTAGCAGGAAAGACAGCCCAGGAGGCAGCTGTCTGCTCAGGGTCTGGGGTCCGAGCTGGGCTGCTGAAAGGGTACAGTGGGGCTCTGCATTCCCCTCAGGTCTTCCAAGAGAAGCTTCCCTGCTGCTCCTAAGCAGGAATGCCATGAGAAAAGCCCAGCAGCAAAAATACAGACACCCTTCTACAGCCCATTAGTGACTCATTAGCAATGATGTGTCTCCTGCCTTACCCGTGACTGGCTTGTCAGGGCCAGGAATAGAGCCTGAAGACAGGCTCTTTGGCTGCTCCTGCAGTTTGTGTCCCACCTGAACATGTCATCCTCTGAGATCTAACAGCTTTTCTCAGGGCAACCAGATGGAAGAGTGCAGGAAGGAGGCCAGTTTGTAGCTGGGAGCAACAGTCTTTCTAGATTAATAAGTTTTAAGTCCATAGGGGACCAATCCAACCATGTAACACAAGGTGTTGTCAAGTGCAGACCAAAGAATTCCTGCCTAGAAGTCATGAGCCATGCTATGCACACGGCTTCTGCTGAACTAAAGCAAAGCATTTTGAAAGACCTATCTGACTTTGAGACCCTCAGTACATAAAAAGCCACTCTACTCTGGGACTGCTCAGCTGGCGGTCTGTGAGCCCACTGAGCAGCTCAGCAGTAACTGCCAAGCAGTTTTCTTGTGAGAATAAAGAGTGTCATTGGAAATCTTCTCAAGCAGGAGTCTGCAAAACATGACCCACTCACTGTTTGGATAAACTGAAGAACTCTTGGTTACACTGATGCTGTCTACATTGATGCTGATACTACACTGATGAAGGTTCATCAGTGTAAGAAAGGCTGCAATGGTAAAACCAAGTTATTCCTGTGGGCTTTGGCTAAATCTTTTCCAGCCTGTCTCCTTCTTTTTTACAGAACAGATGAAGATGCAGCTAGCTACTGCTCCACTGGCCAGTGAGGTGACAACCTCAGAAAGAGACCACTGTGAGATCCCCTGTGAGCAGACAGCACGCAGAGTAGGTCATGGGAAGATGTCTGCTTTGAGAAGTTCACAGAGGAAAGGCTTCTCATGGACTGCTGTAAGACTGAAGGACTCATTTACACACAGAGCTGTCTCCCATTAAGTGTGTTCAAGGATAAGAGCATCCACTGATGAAATTAAGTGGCACAAGAGTTGCTTTAGCCTTTGCCTATCAATACAAAAACTATCTGAAATGGGAGCACACGTCTCCATACTCAGAACTTGTTCTCAGTGTTTAAGTAGCTGTAACTGCTTGATCTGAACTGCTCTCCTTTTTCATACCTGTCTATCTTGCAGCTCTGAGACACCATTAGCTCACTTAAGGGGGTGGAGGAACCCTTGCGCCTGATATATTAATGAAGTTGAGTTTCCCTCAAAGAGAAGGTCGTTCCAATAGTGAGCAGAGATGCTCTCCCCTGCCTGAGCTCACTTCCTAATGGCCGTCTCAGGCTCACTGCTGCTGTGCATGCAGGCACCCTCCCTGCAGGGAAGGCTGTCTGCCTTTGCCAACTGCTCACCCCACATGGCTAGCAAATCCCAGACAGACGGTGAAAACGGAAATGTCTTTTTTCCCCTTTTTAATGCTCTTTGCATAATGGCAAGCCCAAAAATCGTTAGTGAAAACGAGCTTATCGCAGGGCCCTTTGATAGCCCTAATCTGCTTATGCACTGCACTTTGAGCTGCCAATCAGAGCAATGAGAACTCCGGTTCTGTGATCACATGGGGCAGAGAGAGGATGAAAGTGATATTGCCTGGGTCACTTCATTATCTAGGCTTCCTATTAACTCTGCTGCGGCTTGTTTTGGTTTCCCCCAGTGCTGCAGTCCCAGAAGCAGCAGCCTCACTTGCTCACACAAATCAGGCAGACTGCTACCTTCTCAAAGTCCTCCAGCTGCCTGACAGCCACGGGCACATTTGGCCTCAAAGGATGCCTCACCTTGCTATCAATTGTATGGACTACAGAATGAGTCCTGCAGAAGCAAGGCAGCTGGAATAGGGAGTGAAGGGGTGAAAAACCTACTGTTTGGAGACAGTCACATTTAGAGGCAGCCGAACACTCGTATGCTGCCTGTCCAGACAGCTTCCCTGCATGGGAGTAAATTCATAGAGATGCACAAACCCACTCAAATCAATCTCTCCAAAGCAATTTCCCAGTCTGCTTCACTCCTCCATCAGTTTTTATGAATCTACCCTTAGGGAAAGACAGTATGATCAAAGGGACACAAAGAAAGAACTTACCACTTGGGTGCACCCCCTCTGCCAAAGAGCCCTGATCCAAAACTTCAGCTGACTTTCCCCATTACACCCCTTAGCAAACTGCATGTCAGCATCCTTGCAGTCACAAAAGGGCAGAGGCACCGAGCCGCTCCATGCCCAGGTGATGGAAACTGGACTGCTTTTACTTTGTCTTCAGCACTGCAGTGTGAGACACTTACTGGATTGGGCAGTTCTGGCTTCCACGGTTGGGGTGTAGACTCCTACCCCCAGCTCAGAGTGAGCACCCAGCCGGAACTTGTACAGTGTGTCTGGTTTGAGACCTTCCACAGCATACGAGGAGGTTGGGTCAAACTCCACCTTTTGCTGGAAAATGAAGGGACAACACAGGTTATTTGGTGCAGGAGGAGAAGAGATAAAAGCTGATGCTCAGTTTCCGCACCAAGGAGGCCAGCAGCCATCCTGGTCCCGAGAAGTCACAGCCATGCTACCAAATGTGTTGCAGTCCTGCAGGACTCCAAAGCACTGAGCTTTCTGGGTGATATACAAGGACTCTGGGGAAGCAGATCTCTCCAACTGCTTGGCTACACTGCTTAGAGTCTAGACTGCACTCAGTGCATGACAGTTTTGTGGGAATGCTGTCTCTAACTACAGAGTTCAGATGGGCACAAGACACTGGAATTTGTTTCTTTCCAACACATGGTGCCTGCTTGTGAAACAGGGTGAAGCCCTCATCCATGAGCACTCAGGACCTCCAGTGAACCTCAACAACACTGACAAAGGTAGGTTTTGCTGAGACTTCACTCAGTGGGCAGTATTTCTTGTAGCTCTCATGCCACTAAAAATCCAAGAGAGTGGGAGAGGACCACAGAACACTGTGATACTGCCATGGAGTAGTACTCACTGCATTGTCCTGATGGTAGTGCTAATTTTGATACATGCAGAGCTGTACAGTAAATGTGGAAGTGCTCTCTATGCCACCTCAATCTGCTCCTGAGATGCTCTGGGGCATCCAGGAGCTACAGACAGATTTTGAAGGCCACTTCAGACCCATTTGGATGTCCCACAGCCCACATAAGCATTTAAAGACACCAACAGTACAGACATATCAGGGAGGGTGCCAGTGCATTCTGGATCTTCTCCAGTCCCAAGCTACTACTAGCTGCTTTGCTGGGGATCAGCATGCACTGCTGAGACTACTTACACAGGAGCCAGACAGAGACTGCTGGACCCTACCACATACCCACAGCACAGAAGAAACATGGTGATTAAACAGTTCCATTGTCATCCCAGCTCAAGATGCTGAATCGTGATGTTTGGTCCTAACTGCTGCAGAACAGGGTTCTCACCTGAACACCATCCTCTCCTTCCCAGTACAGCAGCTCATATTTGGTAATGCGTTCCTGAGAGGCAGGCAGCCACGTCAGCAGGATGCGGGTATCAGACTCTGCCTCTGCCTGGAAGTCAGCTGGCTGGGCAGGAACTGGGGACAAAACATATGGTTAGTGCCAGGGGCAGATACAGAGGAGGAAGTTGCATTGCCTTACAGAGCCTGTGTTTCACCTTGGGAGGATTCCCTCTCACTCCTTCAGGACTCCCTTTCTTCCTTCTCCTCAGTATTTGGAATATTCTGGTCAAAAAGCGAGCACCTCTGGAACCCAGGCAGATGACAATGGGACTCCTGCTTACTGCAAGTCCCTGACTCTGCATCCCCAGTCCTTACCTCCATATGTGCACTTATACCTGAGGTACAGTTACACAGGTGCCAACATATAAATCCAGGGCCTTGTGTCACATTTTCAGCCATCATATTCCAGTCAAAAGAGTGGGCTGTGTTACTTGCACAGGGACTGATACCAGCTCTCCAGGACAATTTGATGGCTGGGGGCCAGGGTGACAACCAACCACTTGGGCACCAACTGTATTTGTGACGCCTGGCACAGATCAGACACAAAGCTGAGCTGCACACCACTGGGATGGGCACAGGGCTATGGCACCCCACACCATACTTACCCCCTTGCTGTGTTTTGACCTGGATGATGTCCGAGGGGGGCCCGTCTCCCACAGAAGTGAAGGCCAGGACACGGATGCTGTATGTGGTCCCTGTGATGAGGCTCCCCACAGTGGTGAGATGGCTGTCATCGGTGTTGTGCTTTTGCCACATGCTCAAAGGCAGATGAGAGTCGGTGGTGTAGTAAACGCGGTACCCTCGGATCTGTCCGTTGGGCTCCTCTGGCTGCTCCCACTGGACTAGCATGGTGCTGGCACTCAGCATCCGTGCCTGGACTTTGAGGGGTGGACTTGAAGGAGCTTGCTCTCCCGTCCGGGCCTCAACCAGATCACTGGGTGGACCCCTGCCAATGTTATTGACTGCAATGACCCGGAACTCATACTCCGAGAAGGGGCTGAGCCCACCTATGCTATAGCGGGTTGTTGCCACACCGTCCACCTCCTGGAACTGACCCTCCAAGGATTTGGGCTTGTACTGGATGACGTAATATGAAATGGGGTCAGAGTTGCCCGAATCCCAGGTGAGGGTCACGCTGGTAGCTGTCGTTTCAGTCACTAATGGCTCCGTTGGAGGTTTTGGCAGTGCTGCAATTGGAAGGCAGAGAGGTGTGATTTAAATAATTTAGTCAGCTCAAATCCTGCAATGTGCACGGGGATAAAAATGGAGCTGCCACCTCCCATTAACATTCTTCTTTAAAAGGCAGAAATCATTTCATACTCTAGAACATGCATTTTTATATTACCATATATTGCTTGAAGTGGTTCTTAATGGAAGGATAAACAGAGCAATCATGTTATTAGACGTGCTTGACGCACTTACCAGCAGCAGGCTAAATAAAGGTAATTCAACAGGGATGCAGGAATGTTTCTGTCATGGGGGTTCAGCTGGCAGTGGGAAGGTACTTGCTGGGCTGGGCTGGCCCCAGAAAACAGGTTTACAGCTGATTTACAGTGGGATACAGTAAAGCAATCAGAGAACTGCAAGTAATCTGGAGCCACACTGCTTCCACAGAGACAGCATCCTAGGCCACAGGGAGTACATGGACAGTGCTGTTAGATGGGTTGATGGGGAATGCCTTGCAAGTATTACGGAACATGCAGGAGGGATACAGCCAGAAAAATCATCAACTTTCAGATCCACTGTTTGACTGGGTAGTGTGTCAAACTGCAACCAGACAATGAACCATTACACAAGAACTCTGTGACACTGACATCTCTGAAGTGTTAATGAGAACACAGCTCAAAAACATTTTGCAAGCAAACATTTCCAGAATCCCATCCAAAAAAACAAAGAGTGTGAGTGAGAGAGATTTGCAGAGTACACAAATACTTTAAGACAATGAGTGAATTAAAGTCTACAGTAAGTTTAAACCTCCTACGATCCACTCTAGTTAAAGTCATTAGTGACTTGTAACTTAGCTGTGCACAAGGTGGAACTGTAAAAAATGCTCAGCTCAAATGAAGATCCCCAAGCACTTAATTCTCTGGCAGAACCATCAGGTTTCCAGGTTCTGGGTGGCTCAGCAGAGGGGAGAGGGCTCAGGAGCATGCTTGTCCCGAGTGCTGGGGAAGGATGCCATTCCCAGTGCTACTGCAACCCAAGCACTGATAAAATCAGCGATGGCTGAGCTAGCATGGGAGGCAGGGATGTGCAGCCCACAAAAGGACACCACATCATCATCCATGGAGGGTAGACGCATCTCTCCCAATATTACAGCCTGAAGCAAGACACTTCCCACAGCACCAAGAAATTGGCAGCCTCCCTCAGGTTTTGAAGAGCCACAAGAGTGGCTCTTGCCAGCTCTTGGGTGTGCAGCCTCGCGTGTCTGGTGCCTTGGATGCACTCATTTAAATCAGTGCTGTGTCATCTTGCTTTTCCCATATGCCCTGCAAATATCTACTTCCCAACAAGCACAGGAGAAGCAACACTGGGTGAAGGAGTTGAAGACAAAGGCAGCAAGTGGTCCAGAGTGAAGGTGCAGATCGGGATAGAGAAACCAAGAGGAAGACAAGGGGTTAAAGTTACTAAGCAGAGCCTTCCCAGGAATGAAGGGGTAAATACTGGGAACCATCAGCACAGAGAAGCAGCCCCCATCAAGTAGTGGGCACTGTGAGTGAAGGGAGCAATGTGTGACTGAGGTTAAAAGCACCCTCTGACTAGCACCAGGGAAAAGAGAATTTGCTGTTCATCATCAGGTCAGAGAGGGCTAAGTTTCAATTTTGTGATTTGTTCAAGCAGGGGCTCAGTGTTAAAGGTGGCTTCAGTGCAGGAGGAGGCCTGTGAGACCAGAGAGACTCAAAGGATGACTCTGTAGAAATCCAAGTTATGTATCAGCTGCAAGGAGGAGAGGGATAGTGTGAATCTGTTTGGCCCTAAATAGGAAAGACAGGACACGTACTTCAGCCTCCCTGTAGGGAGCTGTCTGGGCAGGCTGCCCTGTCCCCAGCGGTCAGCATTCATCAGTACTGTTCCCTGTGAAACAGCAGCAGGAAGCATGTCTTAAGGACTGCAACAAGAAAAAGAGGGAAACCAGCAGAACAGTAAGAGAAGAAAGAAAATTGACAGAGAAAGAAAATCACTCACTCTGGCAAGGCCTACAGGTAGGTCACACTGGTGGGGCTGACCTCCTTGTCTTGCCCTTACTGCAACAGGGAAAGGAAACGTGCAAATGGTTCTCTGGGTGCAGACTTCCACAGTCACTTGCACCAAGCAGCACCCGCAGCTGCAGGCATGAGCCAGAAACCAATGGGATGAACACAGCCCAAGTGAGGTTCCCTTGTGAGACAGCAGGACACACTGTGGCGCAAGCCACACATTAGAAGAGAAGAAATGGCCTCCGAAGGCCAAACATTATATGTCAGCAGAAAACAAAACAACAAAGGTATAGGTTTGGGAACTTCCCTTGCAAGGTAGAAAACTCATAAGAGACTGCAACCAGTTGGCAGTGCTCAAAAGCACACAAGAGAAGGGCTACATCTCTAAAACCCAAGTACAAGGAATAATTCTACCTTTGACAGTGATCTGGGCCGTTGCTTCAATCATGCCGAGGGAAGAGATGGCCACACAAGTGTAGTTGGCAGACTGCATGATGTTGTTCAGCTCCAGCACATTCCTGCCGACGGGCATCTCATCCTCTTTGGTCAGCTCCTCCACACCAGCCATCCACTTCACGTAGGGCATTGGGGCACCTACTGCCACGCACGTGAGGTTCACGCTCCCTCCAGGCATCACTTCGTGGTTACTCGGAGGGATTGAGAATCGAGGAGCAACACGCCGCACTGAAACAAGGAGGAGACAGCTAGTAGGGCATGGTTCCAGCACACAGCACTCAGTTGCACTGTAGGGGTACACAAGGGGGACTCAGTAGTTTTGCCTGTCTATCTCTCGGGACAGATAAAACCAACTGAAAAAACTGTACACTGCTTTGTGAAATTGTGCATGCTTTGCTCTCCTTCCTCAGCCACTGGTGTCTTATTAGAACTCGTTATGGGATGGCTCAGTCCATTCCCTCCACACAGCATTCTGAAATCATACCACTAATGTGAAACATACCTCCATTTAAATTACATCCGTCTAATTAGAGAGCAAGCACAAATGCCAGTCACACATTCTCTCTGTGCAGGACCCACCGAAGCTCTGCAGAATGGCATTTCCTGCTCCATTTATTAGCTCTAGAGTAAAGCAGCCTGTCCCCTACGCCTTGCAGGGTTTGGGCAGGGGCAGCAGAAGGGCTTCTTTCTGAATTAGCACACACGTGCTGCTAAATAAAATATAATCCCTTTCAAAATGTAACTCAGGTTCTACCTTGGCTCAGTAAAAAACAGTCACCAGAGCTGCATGACATTGTCAGGGTCTGAACAGATCACCTTGCTGGGCAGGAGAGAACTAATCCTGACAGATGTGAGTTCATATCCATTTTGACAGAAGGGAGCTGGGCTGGCAGAACCATCCCAACCTTTGTAGCAGTACTCTGGGAGATGTATTCCTCCTTATTTCACTGCACAGCTTCTCTTCATATCAATTCCTTGCTAGGTATTTCATTGGTGTTTCATTCAAGATTTATTTGTAAGCAACTCTCAGCTACAATAAAGCTCTAAAGCTGCCTGCCATATGCATTCCCGTCAGGAAAATGACACTGAGAAATGAGGCCCCTTCCTCAGGGTTAGTGTTATGGGGCTATTTAAGCGAAGGCAGAAGAACAACTGCACTCAGTAAATCTTTTGCCTTCTCTGGGCAAGCTCATCTTAGGTTGTAGTCAAAAAAGGGAAACTGCTCCAACATGTCCTGCCCAGCAGCCCTGCCCTGCTCTAACCTCCTCCACCAAATGGTGGCCCTGAGGGAGGGCTGCTGCCCGCTGGGCTGGCTCTGGAGGGGCCTTTCCCTGCTGTTTCACTCCTCTAGCGGGGCCAGCTGAGCACTGGGAGAAGAAGGACGTGAGGCAATGACCTGCTGGCCTCAGGTGCTCAGCTCTGCTGGCTCAAGCCCGTCATTTCTCTGTGGACAGGGAGGCTTCTGCTAGCCCAGCGAGCCTCAGAGGAGGCTGTGCCACTTGCCAAGCTGGCTGTTCCCAAATCTAACCTCACTAGTGCTCCCTTTGATGATTCATCACCAAAACAGCAGGCTTGCAAAAATAGACTGAAGACGAAACCCCCACACTAGTGTGTACAACAGCGCTAAAACTTCGTGATAAATTAGACAATGCTGTCAACATTGTGTGTGTACTACACATCGTCTCGGTGACAAAACAGGGCTCATTAGCTCCTTCCCAGCCAAGAGAAGGATACTTGCTTTTCTTTTCATATATTTTTTTAACGTCTAAATCCAAAGTCTTGCTGGTTGCTTCCTTTAATCAATTATTAAATCTGAAATCAATGGCTACATGAGTGATTGCCAGTGAGGCGTTACCTGACTGACAGGGCAGCACTCCCCAAATGAGACAGAACTGAAAGCGTACTCAGGCACTACCCAGTCATGAGAATACAGAGTTAACCTGATGGACATGGCAATGGTTTAACATGATGGCGTGTATTTCCAACCATAGCATCCCAGCACTGTTGTTAAGAGCCAGCTCTCATTTTCCAACGAACGTGGGTGTCGAATTATTTCAGCTGTTCAAATTCCATCCCCATCCAAGGACCACAACCACCCCCCCGGCGCTGTATGAACACAAAAAAAGAGCAAACTTTGAGGACGAAGCCAGAGGTGCGCAGAGGGCACTCATGCACATGCACCAGGCAAGCAGGAGCTGGAGGTCACAGCAGAGAGAAAGAGGCACTACGGATTTGTTTATGGACAGAGCACAGTAACTCATGTGCAGAGGTTGGAGGACTAGAAGCCATGCAGGAAGGTTGAAGGCCTGCTTACACCAGCACGTTTTGTCTCCCATCCCTGTGAGACCAGAGGCAGCACACCCCACACAGGCTCTCAGAGCCCTCCTGGGGACATGCTGAGTCCCATCAGTGCCACATCCTCCTGCACTGTCTGGAGCGTGTCTGGAGGAAGGGACAAACTCTGCTGGCCTCCCATCCTCACAGAGGGATGAATGGCAGAGGGAGATGCTGTCAGTTAGCAAAAGTGAGAGCTGGCAGAGCTTGCACAGCAGCTTACTGAGCACTGTTAACACATTCCTCTGGTTTAAGCCAGTGCTTCAAGTCTCTTGCTTTCATAGGAGTATGGTAATAATTTAAATTTGTATAACCCCTCAAATGGCAGCATTCTTCAGAATTTTGTTCCAATTTACAAGTCAAATCTATGGGCAAGCAGAACCCACAATGCCATCTTAAATGCTGCTGAAAATTTTGTTGTTCTTCATTTATTGCAGCAATGAAATTTCCATTTTAATTAAAATCTTCTTGACGAGAATTTACCATTTTATTCCTATTTTTTCATCTTTTTGGATCAAGATCCGAGGAGGAGGATTGGAGACTATGCAAGAACAGCACGGGGAAAATTACTGTGAATATTAAAACAACTTCAACGGACAGTAGCATAATTCAGAGGTTTGGTTAAAACAGCAGACTGTCAAAAATGTGATTCATTGTCATTCACCCCAAGAACAGGTGGCGTGAGGGCTCAGTGCTGCCACACTGTGCACAGTGCTCCCAGGGAAGCGAAGTGGAACCCACAGCAGTGAGCAGCACTGTGCAACCCGAGCCCAGGCCTAGACCCCAGAGGGCAGGGAGGAAGGACGGCACATGGAGATGGGGTCCTGCACACTGGGGGCAGTGCAGCGGGGACGGAGGGCAGCAGGCAACACATCGGCCACAAAGGCTGAGACTGAGAAACTTTAATAATTCAGCATGCATTAACATGCACACTGCTTGCCTTGAGAGCAAAGAGCACCAATCAATTGTCTGGCTCCTTTCACCATGAAGCGGCTGCTTCCTAAGATCTCAGGTTCCCTCTGAGGGTGAGGTTGCCTCTCCAGGGAGCTGGAAACCCCTCCCTGCTGCTGTCTGCAAGGAGTGGAGGCTCTGAGCTCGGGACACAAGTGCTCAAGGCTCTCAGGGTGGTGCTGTCAGCCCCTCTGGCATGCTGAGACACTGCTGGCATACAGCAAAGAAACACAGCAGCACCAGGAAGGCATGCCCATGCTTCTGAAACAGCACGATGCTGCTAGGGAAGGGGAAACTGAGCTGCTTCTCCCTGCTGGCTGTCTTGGCCACAGCGGAGCTGAGCAAATGACAGTGCTAACACCCCTGACACCAGCTTGCAGAGATGTGTGACACTGCCTGCCCTGATGTTCCCCCCAGCACTGCTTTTCCTCTGCCCCAAGGAGAAGCCACCTGAGATCTGCTCTAAAAGAAGGTTGGGTGAGCAGGATGATGCATGGTGCACAGCACTCTCAGCCCAGCCTTGCTTCTACCTTGCCCCAAACTCCCACGCTCCTCAGCACCACCTCCTCCAAGTTGGGAAGGAGTGAATTTAGGAGATATCCTCAACCATGATTGTAAGTCTCCCCAGTTTACTCATCTGTAGACACCTTTCATCTCTCCCTAGTGCCATCATTTTAAGGAAGGACTTCAAAAGGAAAGGCGGTTGTTGGTGTCTCACAATCTATTGACAGAATCAACAGCAGGAGAGGAAAAATTGGAACCAGAAAAAATGCATTTACAGTCTAATCTTGTGCTCAAACAATGCTGTACTATTTATGCTCCCAATGCATCCTTGAGTGCTGACATTTTATAGACAATTTCCAAAACAGGGCCTTGCCATTTTTGGATTATATTTCAGCTATAACTTTTAGGTCTAATTATTTGCGCTGACAACCACATATAAAAGAGGATATATCATTACAGTGGTGCAGCACTGGAGACACATCAGCATTCAGCATACTGACATACTAATAGCAAAGTAAGGGAGAGCAACACTGTGGAGCTATGCAATTTGCATTCACTCTCCGAAATTTCTGTGATGAAAATAACACAACATTAAGGAGGAGAATAAGAGAAAGGATCCAGTGTATCAAGATAAAATAACTCGTTAATAAATAACCTTGCAGCACTCACAGAGCAGTAATTAAATGCATGGGTGAGCAGTACACAGTTTTAAGTAAAGCTGAAAAAACGTAAGATGTAATTATCAGCGCCAAACAAATTAGAAGTACGGTAAATCCCATTGGAATATTTAGAAACTAATTTCTGGCTTCACATTAAATATTTGCGTACCTGGCTATTTTTGGTGGGGTGGGAAGGAGGGGTTGACACAAACCATGGGAAATTACCTGCTCCTCCTGGCTTATATCCATTCTCGGTTGCCTCCCCTCCACTAAAGCATGTGGCCAAACCGTTCAGTGCCCTGACAATGGTTTGCTCTCCAGAGGTACCTGAGCCATCACAGCGGTGCTCCAAACACACTGAAGTCTGGAAGGCTTTAGGCTTCGGTTTTAATTTCTTCCCATCTCCTCCTCGCTCTCATTTTCCATCGTTGTCTTGGGCCAAGGTAATTTTATCCTCTGTGAAATCTATTTTTAGTTGGTAAACAACAAGGGCCCTATGTCTCCATACAATCTAAATGAGAGCACGTTCCAGGCAGAGCAAAGGCAGCGTAGTGGAACAACTGCTATGACAACTTGTTAAAACTTGTTCCAGTGATGATTATAAGATCAACTCATGCAGCTGCCTGATGGCACGTGTGAGGGGAGCTGGGGTCTCCTACTGTGCCACCCTGGAGCAGCCCCAGGACACATGGCCATCTGAGCATCCCTCTCCTCCATCACATGTGGATGGACCCACACAGCATCTTGGTGAGGGAGATATCTCTTAAGCTCCCCTGCATGCCACCAAGGGCCTCCCTGGGCCATCTCAGAATGGCTGAGGCCACTCCTGAGTTCCCTGCTCTCCTGCCAGTAAAAGCAAGACCCAACCCCAGGGATGAGAAGAGAGGAAACACTGCCCTGGCACTGCTCACACAAAGGGCCCTTGGCCAACATGGAGAACTGGTCACTGCCAGAGTGGGGACAGCAGGAGAAGCATGTCCTTCTTCAGCTGAGACTAAAACCAAGTTTCACTCCTTCTGAGAAAGTCAGAACTAGTAAAGTCACGGAAGAAACTGAGGGACTTGCTCCCCCTAGCAGCTTGTTAATTGCTGGAGCTACTCTGACCCTACTTCCAACGTCTGCTCTTGATCTCTGGCCAGGAAGAAGCAGCAGTGTAGAGGTATTAGATAGGCATCTAGCAGAGGTACTGGCTTAGAGAGGGACCCCACATACAGCAGCATGCACTTACTCCCACCCTACCTTTGAAAAAAAAAACAAACATCCTGGCTGGTATTTGCATGGAAAATGTATTCTGTGCATTTTAAATCTCAAGCAACAAAGACATGCAAGCAACGTATCAATGCCATCACCAGAGTCACAGCGAACAGTAAGCAGATTTCATCAGGCACACTGTGGCCGTGCCTGGAAGGGAGCAAGAGTCTGCAGGGCCCCCTCCCCTTTTGGGGATGGCTCTCCTCTCCCTACTGGAAAAGTCCCATCTGACGTGGCGTACTGTAGATGGATAAGAAGTGAAAAGGACCAACCTTCTCGCTGATCTGAGAGATGAAAGTTTGTTTTGTTTGATGGCAGAGTGCGATGAAGATGAGGAGGGAATAAAAAAAGACAAGGAAAAACACAGAGAGTAAAAACAGGCCAAGCTTCATCTGTCCGCACACCACTGAAACGACAAGACAAGACTACAGAGGTCAGCCACGACTTCCCACTGTGCACACAGGCTGCTCCATGTTGGGAACGGGAGCGAGCCACTCTTGCACCGCTCTGGCCCGGA
Source organism: Odontophorus gujanensis (assembly GCA_013399175.1). Lineage (NCBI taxonomy): Eukaryota > Metazoa > Chordata > Aves > Galliformes > Odontophoridae > Odontophorus > Odontophorus gujanensis. The sequence goes on along the minus strand of VXAB01004669.1, from coordinate 887,726 downwards.
GCAGAGCTGGCCCCTGTGCCCCACTGCTGGCCCCAGGTGGAGGGACCCACGTGTACTCACGTGGAGGGAGCTTCGGGGCGGCCCCGCGCTGGGCCAGGTGCTGGAAGCACAGACATGTGCAAACACACACAGCAAGGGACTCCACAGCCATCACACGGATGGACACACTCCCACACACCCACTCCGGCTATAAAGACGATGGCAAAGGCACTTTAAACCCATTGACCACACACTAGGAAAAGCATATACACGTCGATCCAAATTTTATCAAGTGTGAAAGAAAAGCTCCAAGTGGTGGATGGAAAATCTTCTACCATGAAGAGCTGCTCCCGCCCTCCAGACAAAGAGCTACACGTAGCAGAGAGATATTAGGCAAGTGACAGGCATGCGCAGGCTCGGTCGGGCTCACTTTCGGGAGAGCCTTACTGGTACCCTTTGCTGTGAGTGAGAGACAGACAAGAAATCAGAAGGACAAAGACACCCAGAGAGAATTGAGCAGGTCCCAGTTTTTGTTCCTGCGGGAGAGACAGTAGAAGGTTAGTTGCATTTTCCTCATCGACAAAGGAGATCTTATTTCTTTAGCAGGAGTGACCTCACTCCAACTACGGATCTATGGCGTATCAGCTGTAATTGAACCCTCGCTGAGAGAATACAGAAGTGGATTTGATAGTTAAAGACTGCATATGAGTCACATTTCTGATGGGGGAAGGAGGAGGTGGGGGGAGGAATTTGCTTTCCAGCAGAAACGCTGCAAATTAGAGAACAGCACGTGGCACCATACAGAGCACAGGACAGTCAGCCATTTCCTGTGATTAGAGGACAAGATTTTAACCAACACTGACACGGTACAGACCAGGCAACAAACTGCCAATAACAGCTACAAGTGCGGCCTGTGAAGTGCAACGGAGCTCGGAAAAGAACAGCAGAACAGTTGTTTGGGTTGCTTCAAACCATGGGGACCAACCTGCTGCACCTGCCAGGATGGCACAACTGAAGGATGAGAGACCAGCTGAGGGCACGAGCCTGGGGAATGGTGCTCCATCAGCCCCAGGACAGGCGGCCCCATGCAGAAGGGTGTCCGTGCCACGGGTGCTGCTGCCCCGGGGTGCCCAGCAGGAACGCCCAGCTCAGCACACACGGTTCTGGCTTGCCCAGCGTGTTGACACTTGAGATTAGAGTTGGAAAGGCGAGGAGACACATGCGAAACACGCTAATTCAAACAGATTACTTTACGGTCTGTCAAACTGGAACGGGTTTGGGGCTTGCAATTCGTCACTAATTGCCTGATTATCTCTTAATCTCTAATTATATTTGTGGCTTATGGGGAATAAAAGCCAGTAACGGGGCATTTTGGAGCAGCTGTAAGGAGAGCGGAAACACCTGGGCAGAAAGTTCTCGCTCCATTCCCTTCACTTTATGCTTAAACAGCTGCTGCTTTATCTCAGATGAACCTGATAAATGGTAAATTGAAAGCTTCGTCTCCTTACAGATCCCATTCACATTCTGCCTTATCTCCAGTTCTCCATCCGTGTCACTCCTAAGCTAAGAGGCATGCTTTACCAACAGGCTGTTGGTTTTTTTGTTGGTGGAGTTGATTTCTTTTCCTTTCTTCCTTTCCCCCAAAAAACAAAGGGCTCTGAGCAGTGACAGCAAGTGGCACCTGCCCCTCATGTGGGCGTGGTGGGGGGGGCTAAGGCTGGGGTTGCCCCTTGGCCCACCTTGCTCACCGCCCTGTTATCATGAACCTGGGCTGCCTGGCTCATCACCCCAACACACAGGGACAAAGCAAGTGATGGCAAAGCAGAAATGCCAACAGAGGACAGCCAGCCCCAGAAGGTGAAAGCAGTGCAGCAGCAAGGAAGGAGGCTGTGTCAGAGACGCGTCTGCCAGTCCTGACTGTCAGATGGCTCCAGTGCTCTGCAGACAGAAATCCCCATGCTGATTGCCTTTAGCTTTTACTGGGTTGCAGACACGCTCATCTTCTGCAGCAGCAGCAATACTCTAACCACAGCTGCTTGCTGCAGAAAGAATGAGTTTGGGCTTATGGGAAGCTTTGCCTTGTGAATTCTTGGGCATCAGCTCCCAGGAACAAGGCAGAGGCTGTGGCCAGGATGCAAATGCACAAGTCAGAGTTTAGATCGCTAACCCAAACAAAGGAACATATTTCTAAAGCTTTTCAGAGGGGGGAACTAATACTTTCCTGAAAGAAACAAGAAAGTTCATTATCCCAATTGGCTCTGCAATTCTGCTGGGAACTGCCAGAATCTGTCCTGTGCTGAAATCCCTCTGGTGCTATGTAAGATGCTAATATAAAGGCAAACCCAGCCACTCTGGAATCCAAAAGACACAGAGGTGGACAAAAACCCAGAGGGGGACGAACCTTCCCCTGCTTATCGCTAAAAGCACATCTTGTGTCTCAAGGACTCCACATAAATCAAATTTTATTTTTTACAGCTTTAAGAGGTATAGAGGAACAAAAGGACAGATTGCCTTTTTTACGCCAGATTACACGAGAATAAGACAACCTCCCATTACGCACAATAACAATGTGCTCCTGACACAGTGATGAGTATATTCCATTCTGGAGACAGACAGGATGTTCAGGTTGCCCAAACATCCCTTGCCATTCAGAGCGCACACACATGCACCATGAATTCAATTAAGAGCAGAAAATCTCAGAGTGCCAGAGATGGATTTCTGAACCCTCTATGCAAGTGGATATGAAAGGGGAGGGGGTGGACATTGAGTCGGCACAGACACGCAGACCTAATTGTTCCACAGATGTCTATGCAGACCATACGAAGAGGAGGGGGAAACAGGTTTCCAATTGTGCTGTCAGGCACTGAGCCACCAGCCAGTCTTGTTCTGTTTTCAATAAAGGTCATTTTATAAATAATTAGGCTTGAGCTTTGCATTTCACTGTTAACCACCGAAAGACTTTGCAAGAAATAAAGATACCTCTGCCCAAAGTGCAGCTGCTATGACTTTGGTGAGAGCAGTAGCTTCAGCGAGGAGCAGCGCCCAGGGACAGAAGACTTAAAAATACTGAGATCCCATTGAGAGGAGCATTCTTTCTTCATTGAGGGGTCACTGCTCTGTGCTGAATCGCTCTGTCACAGAATCACCTTGAGGTCAGGGCTTCACAGAGGATACACACGGAGATCACAGCCCTTCAGACCTGCAGCTCTTCCCAGCCACACGCCAATAGCTGAGGGGTGGTTGCTCTGTGACCTCTGGTGCTGACCGGTTTGCTTTCTGATGGTGCAGGGCAGGGGCTGTCCAAAGTAGCAGTCTGGGCCACCTGGGTGGATTCAGCCTGTCACCAGGTGTCCCCTTACCGGTCCTCTTCCTCACTGCTGGCTGCTGGGCCCTGGAGCCCCAGCAGTGCCCTTCACTGCTTGGGGACTGTCACCCATTTGAGCTGACAAGGCAGCTTAACAGAGTGCTGCAAGGAGAGAGCGGCTGGGAACAAACGTGTTCTGTTACCCAGCCACTTCTCAGGCATCTCCAACTCTGCTCTAACCACCGTTCCCAGCTTTTATTCTTCTGGCAATACCCTCAAGCTTTGACTGCCGTTGCTATTTTAGCTGTTTTAATATTACATAAGCACAAAACGTCCTTTTTGAAGGCTCCAAGTCCCGTTGCTCCAGGCCGGTGTCAGTCATTCAGAATTATTATTATTTACACAAGGTCCCCTCCTGCAGCAAGTGCTGCACAGCTGTAAGTGGCCATCTCAGCCAGCTCCCGGTGCAAAGCCCTGCGGAGGGCACAGAACTGCTGCTGGGGACGGAGCTGCAGCCCTCGTGTTGGGTGACGGCTCCTCAGTGGAACCCGGAGAATCAAACTTCAGGCTCCAACACGTTTCCCTGCTGCCACATGAAATACCAGCCTGGCCCTTCAAAAAGCTGATTGAGAAAGCACAGATTTTTGCAGTAAAACCATTTCTATTTACTGCAATCTCATATACTGCTTTGTGATCTGGGGACAGAGGGGACACTTCAGCTTTAAATTGTCTTTTCTTTACAAGCAGCTGTGCAGCTGCCTCAGAGGCTGAAAAGGAGCAGCTAGAAGTGAAAACTGGGCAGAAGCTTTCTTGTTTAAGTATGAGGTCACTATGCTTGTAAGGACTATTCTAATGGCACTGATACTGCATACTGCTGTATGCAAGGTTGGGAAACACAGCTTGCAAACCCCACAGTGTTTTGTAAGGTTTTTCTGTCACACAGTCCTACAGCTCATTTCCCTCATTGAACAAACAACAATGCCACAGATAGAGAAAGTGAGGGGCAGAAAAAAGCCTTTCATTCAGGGAAAGAGATCCACAGAGACCACTGCCTCTACAGGAACGTTACAGGACCAGACCTTAAGCTGAAAACACTCTTCTTTGCGCAGATGTCCCTGAAGCTGTAGGCAAATGAAGAGTGAAATGTATTCAGAAAAACCCAATGGCCCACATGAATCAGTGGCATTATTTCTCACTCCCAGCAAGCACAATGTGATGACACTACCTTTTCTCCACGCTAGGCCCACTTTTCCTTCTACACTTAAATCAATTTCTTGTACATCTTGAATCAACTTCTAGGACTTTTGCTGCTAAATTAGACAGTAAGCTCTGTGGATTAGAGGAATCATATCTTCCATATGTTTCCATTCCCTTTTCTTCTCCCTGTAGCACCATCAAGTCCCACATCTAATCACTGTTATGAGATACTGTGGTACATATAGCCACGGACTACCACTGGGTTAGTGCCTCTTTGTAGTGGGAAGAACATCCACAGCAAGCATACTTGTGCTGGCAGGGCAGGCTGGGAACACGTCGCTGTCCTTCTTTCCACGGATAGCCACTGTGGCCTGGCATGCTCTCTGCCCTTGGCTTTCGCTCTGTCCTTGCTTCTCCAATGTTTCCCGCTACCCTACATGCCTGGGGCTGTAGGGCAGTAGCAGGAAGGAGCCCACTCCCAGCTGCTCACCAGCCCCATCCTCGCTCTGCAGCAGCAGCAGATAGACCTGTCAGTCCAGAAACAGGCAGTTTCTGAGGGTTGCTTTCCAGCACACTTAGTAAGATGAAAATAATAGCTTCAAGGAAAATGCATCCATTTTCCTTTACAAATCCCTGGTGTGGAAATGTTTTAACTTTTAATGAAGTCCATCTGTGCAGAAGTGCTGGCTCTGAAGGATTCACGGAGACAAGGCACTGGTGTACCCGGCTCCTTCCTCCTCCTGTTCTTTCATTGATACAGGAAGCCCTGAGCAGTGCCTGGATGCTCCTTCTACGCCTCCAGAATCTTCCTTTGTTAGTGTGAAAAGTATGATAAAGATGCTAATGTGCTTTCCAGCTCAGCACACCCACAAAGGATTACCTGGGAGGCTTGGAAAGGGGAGGACACGATCAAAAACACAAACCCCAAGAGTCAAAGAGACAAACAAATATTTGAACTGTTAAAAAAACAAGAGGCTGTAAAGGAGAGCAGGTACAAGTGCTCCTGGGAATTAGAGGGTGGAAACTGGCGCTGCTGCTCAGAAACTGCAGAGCAGCACGCTCAGCCGTGCTTTCCCAGAAAGTGGCCAACTTCCTGGGTATTGGCCACAATGAGGTCAATCATTATGAAACCACTGCGGGGTGGTGGTGCAGCAGATGCACTTCATTTCCGCTGTAATTCAGCATTAATTAATGTCTTCTCTAGTAAAGTTGTAGGCACTTCCTAAAGGCTCTACTGGAAGTCACTGATCCTTCTAATGACAGCACTGTAGGACAGTCACAAGAGAAAAAGGCACCAAGGATTCTTTATTCTACATCCCAGATGTGAGGAAGTAAGGTACTTCCATTTTCCCCTTTTTTGTTAAAGAAATAAAACACTCTGTTGGCTTGACTAACTTCTTGCAGCCATTAGCTATCAGAAAGACAATAGTTTTGTTGTTTTTTTTTCTACAACATTAGCTGTCATAAACTGTAAGCACAAGATGTAAGCATAAATACCTAGGCCCTAGCATGCACAGAATTTCATGTGATAGTAATTTATGGGGTATCCTGTCTTAAATATACAGCAGAGCTTTATCAGGATCACACAGGCTAGAGACTGACATTGTAAAGATTATGTGCAATAAAAAAGCTTGTTTCAGAAATTTATGTGTAAGAAAATGGTGGTTAACAGCAAGGCATATGTCTAACAACACACTATCTTCAGTGAACATCAGGATTCTCTCCCATGTGCCAACCAAGCAAGGCCCGTGTCTGGCCCAACCAGGACAGGTGAGCCTGAGCAGTGAGTCAGCTGCAGCACTCAGTATGTTCCTCAGGCTTACAGAGCTCACTTGCTAAATAAAGAGCATTCATTAGTAAGAAATCAGAACACTGCAAGAGGAGTTTTTACTATCCCTTGAAGTTGCCGTGCCTGTTTTCAGCCACACCACCCTAGGAAACGGAGCACTGAGAGTCTGAGCACGTCACAGGAAGGAAATCACCCCAAAATGCTGCAGCAGACTGATGGGTATCCACACAGACCTATGCAACAACAGCCAACCTCGTAGACAGGATCCTTTCTCTCAGAGATCAAAGGGACAATCCAGAATGAGTTTTAGCACAGCTTGCCTGAAAAACGAATTTGGAAGAATACAGGGAGTTTAAAATCATCCACAATTACATTGTGAGAGTGAAATGAATGACTCTGCTGCACAGACACAGCTTCATCTTCTGAATATGTTTAACTGGATACTTCAGTCTTCCAAAGACTCCCATAATCCAAATTAGGCTGCAAAATAGAAAAGCAGTGCCCCAGAACAAGCAAAGATGACAATGCCAGAAGCCACCCCTAGAAGCAAACACACATCATCTGAAGACTTGATCATGCTCATGTCCTCTTCCCATACTAACCAACGCATAGACTGTATTTTCTTTCTTCAGAACAGAGAAAGGAAGAAATGAAGATGAGATTTTATTATTAGACAGTTGATTTGATGTGAAAACAAAATCTGTTTCTAACTTCCTAGTAAATAATGGTTGCACCCACACAAGAACCTTCTTTCTCTCCTTGGGAAAATCCATAACCACGCTTCTCAAGGGCTCCTAACCAGTGGCTCTGGTTATACAGAGCTTCATATGAAGCAGCATGTTTTTTTTCTCGCTGAAATTAAAAAGACAGGATACAGGGGATTTAGCCCTTGCCTTTCTCCAGGCTAACTCAAACACCTTCTGTGTAGAAAAAGAAAACTTGCAAGAGACCATCCTGATGCAAAAGCTAGTTCTTCTGGTGTGCTGAAAATATTTTTGAATTGGCAACATAGCATAATGATTAGAAAATCACTTTACATGAATTGCAGCTAATTTCCAGCAGGTTCCCAATGTGAGCCATTAATACCCAGAGGCTTAATCGTTGATGCATATAAGATGGATTAGGACAACTCCAAAAAGCTGTTCGGTTTTTAAAGACAGACATTCCAAAGCAGAGGCCTAAATACCAGCTCACCTGTAGCTGGAGAATCAGAGCATGACCGGTTTTATACAACTGCACCAGAGGTTAGTTTATACTTAAGAGGATTAAGCACCCCTCACTCCCAATTAAAATAGCTGTGACACAAAGTTAAGGAGTTCACGGGAGAAAGACATTCCAATTCTGCTCACATTTCAGCATTTCACAAAACACCATGCAAACAGCAAAAGGAGATTTCCAGTAAACATGAGTCAAACCCAACCTGGATGGACAACACCTTGAGCAAAATTCACCTTTTTTTTTTTTTTTTTGAGCAAATGGCCACATCATGCAATCCACCAAGTGTGATGGTGGCAGTAAGAGAGAACACATTCCTCTGCTGGAAGCTCCAGAACTCTTTGGGCAGGAGGAGAGAGATCCCTTTGGGTGGAAGCTGCTCTTACCTCGAACATACAGGTTCGCTGGGGCAGAATAACGGGTTCCTGCGCTGTTGGTTGCAACACATTCATATTTGCCTTGGTCCGACTCCTCACTGTTCTCTATTTGCAGAGCTCCTGTGCACAAACAAGAAGACACAGACAATTCAGGTTATGGCAAACCTGGTTAACGGAACAGAAAACCTCGGAAAAGGAAGGCCATGCCCCATGCTTTTAAAGTATCTTCCTGGATAAATATGCTGTGATGCTGTTCCCTGGACCCACAGGGTACCAGCATAGAGCCACAAGGTACCCAGTCTGCTGTTAGAAGCTTGTGAAATTGATTATTGTTTTTTTCTTTTTAATGCACAGGGAACCAGCCACCCCAATGCATTTCCAACCACCCCAACCACTTGTTTTCATTGCTGCAATAAAGGAAGAAAACATACACACATATTAATTACAGCTCAGTATAAGACTCCCGTCTAATAACAGGACCCTTAATAAGCCTTTAATCAAAACAGCCAAGCACAAAGCCCACTAACTGTAGCTGTTTGTCTCTTATCTGATGCACACAAAGCCTAGGAAATGCTCAACAAATTGTGACCTCCTTGCAGAAGCTGGCAGAGTCCCATCTCCCCACCCCTCCTCCCAGCCAATATCCCCTTTTGAGAAGAAAACACTTTGCCCTGTGTCAGCTTTCTCTCTGCCAGTGATCTCCCTGTCCTTTCAGATTGGATTATACTTGATATAAAACAATTAGAAACTCAGTTTAAGATATCAGATAAAGACACCAACGCAATACACCCATTTCGCAGCATGGTGCTGGCATGACAGCCACCCTCCCTTCCTTCATCCTAGCAACTTCTCCAGCCTTGGGCCAGGAACATTTGCTTAGCCCAGCCTGCAGGTTCCTTGGGACACAACCTGATCCCATCCCTGAAATGCCAGATGGGTCAGAGGCATATTAAATAATTGCAGTACTTGTCAGAGCACAGACAATAGCAACTTACACGGGGAACCTGTGCAGTGACCACGATGAGCAAGGACGTTTTGCAGATGACTGCAAAACCGGTTGCACCAAACTCCTGTAGTTGGGCCCCATACACAGAGTGAAAGATGGAGGCGAAGGGAAGAAGCAGGATGCTAAGACAGCAAGCTGGCATGGCAGGAGTCCACGGCCAGCACTCTGTCTGCTTCCCCCAGGCAGTGCGGCAGCAATTCTTAAAGTGCCTTCACGTGCTCAGACTGCTGGTCAAGATTGCCTGGAAGAAGGGAACTCTGCTCACAAGCCATATACCGAACTAAAAGAGAACATTAACCCCTTTGCTTGTAAGGATTTGAACTCATTTCTGCCTGCCACGGTTCAAAACGACCACTGAGAGCGGCACGGAGAATAGCTGGAGAAATTGCCTTCCCCTTCTCGCTGGTTCAAGCTGCAGAGGTCAAACTCAGTTTTTCATATCATCAGAACAGAAGAAAAACTAATGTGAATCAACCACTGCCACCTACATTATTTAGAAGGATAAATTGAGACTGTAGCATAAGTCTATATGTCATTGGGAAAAATGAACTTCCCTGGGTTCTGCCATATAATAAAAATGATGTACAGAGCCCTCCCTATTGTTGCATTAGTGCTGGAAACGAGGCTACAGCTAGACAGAGAAAGCCTGTTTGCAGAAGTCTTTCCACATACTAACAAAAGCAGCTGCCAGCTTCCCCAAGCTCCGGCGCTCTCTGGACACCCACAGCCCAAAGCCTACAGAGCTCTCCTGCTTAATTCAGGGAGAACAGTGAATTTCTACATGCTGCTTGTGAAAAACATCTCCAAGCAGACAGCAGCATGACAGGCAGCGGAGCAGGAGGAAGCTTCCCAGCACTGACAAGATACAGAAAATCAAGAGAATCTAGAAATGGAAAAGACCTATTAGGTTATCTTGTGCATCCCTGGGGGCCAGGGCAGCATTGCTCCCTGTTGTAAATGTACTTGTGTTCTGTCCAATCCCATTTTAAATGCGCAGAATGATAGGTCTTTCACCACTTCCTCAAGGAATTCATGCCACAGTCTGGTTATGCTCTCTGTCAGGATGATTTTCCTGGAGCTCACCGCATATTATCCCCTTCCTAATTTTTGCTCATTACTGTGGGCACAAATGTGCTGCAGAGTTCATTTTCTGTGCCTGCATCAGGCTGGGCTGGCAGGAGCTGTACACTGCAAAACAAACCCGAACTTTAAACATAAAATGCGGATGTCATCACCCTGACCAACAGGCTCTTCCTGGGCAAGGCTGCAGCTCCCATCCCTGCGCTGAAAGCAGCTTCAGGAGCAGGCAGCAGCACCTGCCAAGGAAAGAACAGGACCCCTAGATAACTGCTGCGCACACACACCGTTCGATAGGTCCCTTTCAGCCACTGAACACACATCACTGGTATTTATATCTTCTAAACATATGCGATCCTGTGATCACCATGCCTCTTAAATGCCAGTTAGTCATCCTATTCTTTATCTCTAGGGACCTCAACAGCAGTGCTGGAGGGAGAAGAGCATAACATAAAGAGGATGAAGAAAATGAAGACAGAGTAGAGTTACATGTAATTATTGCCTGTCAGCTCTGCAGCCAGAGCAGACTGCTTTCTGGAATCACACTGTAAATGTGTAACATATAACTGTCTACAAATGCTCAGGGACACTGGGCAAGGGATTCTGGTTTTGTGTCAGTACAACTTCAAACTGCGGCATGTCAGGAGACAACCCACAGAGCAGGATGATAACCTCTCAACTGAACCAGAAAGGAAGCAGTTAATGCAATAAATCATTAGGCAAACACAAAGAGCCCTCAGCACAGCTAACAGCACAGAGGGGAAGAATCACAGCACACTGATAGCAGCCAGGGGGTCTAAAGAGGTTGTTGTTTTGAAGGACAGCCTACAACTGAGTGATGAATACAGGATGAGTACAGTGATGAGTGCAGGGTGTCTCAGGGTACAGAGATTTCTGAACAAAGTTAAGAAGCTCAGACATAGTTGGGATCAGCAACCTGGAGATGCTAAGTGCATCTGAGCCTTGTGAAAAAGTCTGCAAGTGTAAAATGCTGCAGGCTGGTCTAGTCATCCCTGAGAAGGGCAATAGCTTCACCTCTCAGAATTCAAACCTAGGCTGGACAAGACTTGAGGACCCACAGACAGGGAAGAACTGAATCCTGAGCAGCTTCTGTCTCTGTAGTTCATGGAAGCTGCATCCAAAGACCTCCGACAGCATTGGGAAATCTTTGCTTCAAGAATTGCAAAGGACTGGGGATGTAGAGACCTGACTTCTATTCCTAGCCCTGCCAGTATCTCCTCTTACAATCCTCTGTGCCTCCTCAAACCAAGGCTAGGCAGGCTGATTTGCTTTTATTCATCACTTGGGTTTTACGCTGTGCGAGTTGCTGAATAAGGTCTTGTTCACACAGGATGTCACAGCAGACTTCTCATCTGGTCTCCCTGAGTGCTCTGGTGCCAGGTGCCTTCTCCTTGGCCTGACATGCAATCAGATAGCAAAGCTTCAGCAGATGCATGAGGATCATCTACCATTGGGATGCGCACAGGCGTACAGGGAGCAGCAGAGAACAGAACAGCTTGTTCAAGAGCTTGTGGGGCTCCACAGTGGTATCTGCACATTAGAGCAAAACCTTTCCCTGCAGAGCAGCACCCGACCTCTGCAGCTCCCCAGCTGCAGCAGAGCCCAGCACAAGAGGGGTAGCCATCCCTCACCACGCTGCCACCTCACGTCAGTCTCACTTGAGGCTCAGATCTGTTCCTGATAACACATCTCAGCTTATCAGAGAGCTGCCAGCTACTGAGGAAAATCCCTGGCTGCTCTCCAATGCCAGGGAGAATGGTGACAAGGCAGAGCTTTCTGGGGCTGAGGGCAGGAGCAGGCTCTGTTGACTGACAACCATCCCTTGTAGGTCCTTTACCCTGTGCTGCTATCTCTCTGCCAGTGCCACTCTCCTCTCCCAGCTTTTTCTTTTGCTCTTTAAACTCAGGCACAGACAGCATCTCCATTTGCAGCTCTCCGAGATACTTATCTATTCAAATATACTTGTGCTCAGGCAGAGTCATTAGTTGCAGTGACAGTGTTTAAAAAAAGCATTTAAAAAGTGCACTGCACGGAGCATGGGGAAGGCAGATCCTGATAAGGGCCACTTCTTGCCAGAGCTGGGTGCTGCTGCGCCACAGAGAGCTTGTCACTCTCCTCTGTGTGACAAAGCAAATGGAAAAGCTCCAAGCTGCCATACAAATTGATCTCTCTGAAATCCTGCTCCATAGCTCATCAGGAGCAGAGCACAAACACCCAGAGAGAGCTGCACGGAGCAGAGGCCAGCAGCTCCGGCGCTCCGCAGCTCTGTGTCCATTGTGGTGGGAGCTCTATCCTGGCAGCAGGAGCTGTTCTGTTCCTCTAGTGGGGTATCTGCTCGAGGGCAATGAATGACCTTTTGTCCTGGTTATAAAAATAGACATAGAATGAAAGGAGGCAGAAAAACCAGTCTGCTGTCACAGAAGCCCTTGTGATGCAGGTGTTAATGAACAGAGTGGTGTGACCAGGGCTCTTACTCACAGGCAGCTGAGAGCAGCCACAGTTTGCCCGTCCTGCATGCTAGAGCACATGGCCATCCCAAACCAACACCACCTGGTGCCCCCTGAAGCAGCACTCTGAGCCACCCCTTCAGCCACTGCTCAAGGTTACAATTCCTTTTTTTTGCTAAAAACTCCCTCTCACAGAACAACCCTCCTAACAAAGTCCAGGGAGCTGTAGAGCAGAGCCAGAGCCAAGGTCAGCTGAGACAAGAACTCTTAAGTGTGAACACAGTGGAGAAAGGGACAGTGTGAGAGCCCTGACAGCCAGGGGGCTGCAGTGTGACACCCTGGCTATTGACCAAGACAACCAACAATTGCTTTGGGAGTTGTGAAAAGCTGAAGGACACCCAAACCACACAAGAGCCACTAATAATGAAAATAAGCATTTCTCATATTCACCATTTGTTGCCATTTGAAACAGCAGCATCTCCTGGCTGTTACGGAGGAATGAATGCACCTCACCTCCAATAGCCATCAGCAGTGCCAATTACGCCACCAAACACACTACAGATGTATTTTTGTCGTTAGTGTTCATTATGTTCATTATTCCTGAGAGGCTGGTGAGTGGCAGGCCTGTTCTGGATGGCAGTGCTGATGAGAAATGACTCTCCTGTGCACCACAGGCACCCGACCACTGCCACCGAGCACGACTTGGGCAGAGGGAGGGAGAGAACCCAGTGTGCTCTGCACCACACTGGTCTCCTTTTCAGGCAGTGGAGCTTAAGGATGCTCTGATCTCTCAGCAGCAGGTACAGGAGATCTCAGGGGACTCTGCATCAGAAGCAAAGCTACAGCACTGTCAAACGCGCAGTATTACATCTGTGTGTGTTTCTAAAGGGACATGAGTCAATCTGAAGCCTGACAGCCAGAAACGTGGCATGACAAACCTTTCCAGCACTACCCCACCCAACCTCCCCTCTGACACTGTCTGCTCTGCAAACGCATCTTCTTGTTTTTCAAACTGTTTTCTTTTTCTTTTTTTTTGTGTGCACGTCTAAAAAAGCTCAAGCAACAGGAAAAATTCTATCACATACCAAGTGCAATCAAATGTACAAACACATGCTCAAAAAGACAGCAAAATTCTTTTAGCTTCTTCTAATCTCTCTGGATAGCTTTACGCTCCAGCTCTCGGAATGGCATAGAAATACTGGAGTTGTATTTAGATCCGTTCGCTCGGGACTGGAAATGTTTAGCTGCAGCTACACAGAAGTTGGTGCGGGTGTTTACCTGGCTTCTCAGACAGACAGCTTCTGACACCCGAGTGAGCTGATCTAAAGTTAATTCAGACAGACCTCTGCTATGCTGACGTCTGCTGGGAAGAAATACTCTTATGTATAGGAACCTCAGTATTTCCTGCGGTGACAGCAAAGTAACAAATAAATCTGACTGCAGAGGGATAATGCCTGAGATGATGGTATTTCTTTACCTCCTCATGTGCATCCGATCTAATGCCTGCTCAGTCCAGCACCCACCTGAAACACAACCGTGCTCTGCTGTCTCACAGCCTGGGGCAGGAAAATGCAGCCAGGTTTCACACACGGTTGAGCGAGCTGAATTCCAGAGAAATGCTAGAAACGAACACCTTATTTTCTGCTTTGAAAATAAGAAAGGAGCATAACGTGCTTAAACGTGGAGCTGCTGATACCATCTGTGGGTTACCTTAAGCAGTCAGCTATTGCCTAACGTGATGGGCGCCTGCCAGCTCCATGTCTTTCTGATGAACAAATAGGGGTTTCAAGATTTAATTACTACCCAGGGCAGTCCCTGAGGGGTAAAGAGTTAAGCTACAAACTGAGACTTATGAATAATAAATGTGAGCTCCTCCCATTTCAGGGAAGTCAGAGATGTCTCGGACAGAAAGGACCAAATAAGTGGTGCTAAGATCAAACGATGTTTAGAAAAATCTCCTACTGTTTGGTGAGGGGAGCATGGAAGAAGTTCATAGGTCACCCCCTTACTTCACCCCGCACTGCTCCCTGCAAGTGGGTCCTCCAGTGCTGCAGCACAAAGGCCCTGGGTAGCACCTGAACCTCCCAAGGGCTCAGCACACACAGCCCCGAGCCACACAGTCACAGCAGCCATTAAATCACAGCAAATCTGCCCTCCCACCCCCAACATCCTTACCAAAAGGGTTCGTTAAGAGTCATTAGTTCACCCCTCCTTTCAGACCAAATGAATGGATTCCAAAGCATCCAACTTACCTTAATGAGGAACAAGAGTGCAGCTGGGTATGGAACATGGCAGAACAGTCACTTCTACACAGACACAACCTCACCATCACAAAAGCACTTTCATCTAATCTGTCGTTATCTTTAGAAATTCAATGACCTCTGTTTTAAATAAAAGGCATTAGGCTGACAGAAATCCTCTGGGAGAAGCCAGAGAGCAGCACGTGGCTTCTGTTTGCTCTCACAGAAATGTCATCTTTGACATTCAAACAGGACACATATATTTTAAATAATGTCAAGAACATTCTCAAAATACCTCATCAGGACTCAAACGGAGGTGGGGAGGGGGGGGTGTGAGGTGTGGGGAAGTTATGTTTCATGAGATGGATGGTTCCGTTTCACAGAGATGCGCTCGGTTCCCAAGCAGGACGTATGGAGCATCCACGCGGTTCTGGTGCTGAGTCACTAATGTCATCAGACAGGGCGAGCGCGCGGGGAGGCCGCGGGACGGCCGCGCTGCATGCGGGCTGGGAGCGGGGAGCACTCGGCTACTTAGCATTCCATCTGTCATTTCGTTTTAGGATTTGCAATAGGAATAGGAGACGAAGAAATAGTTTAAGGAGATTGTAACATCACAGCTGTCAATCGTGAGCGTTCCAAAGGGAGGAATGACAGATATGTAAGCCCATTCAAAGCAAAATAAGGTTCGCAGTCTTTTTCCCTGACCCAGATTTACTACAGAGGCAACTTAATGCAAATACGCATCAAACGGCAATTCACATTTGCTCTAAAATCACTTAACAGGAGCTGAAAACATTAACCCCCAGCAACAGAACCAGTTCCAGAGAGTCGGATTATTAACTTCCAGTGGTGATTCAGGGAAAAGGGGAGGAGAGGAGAAAAGGGGAGAACTGAACGAGTGAGGTTGTGTCAGTTTGTAGGTGGTAGTCACTCTGTCTGGAAATACAGGGGTCAGTCAACAGGGGTAACCAAACTCACAAGAGAACTCGAGAGGGCCTTAGCATGTAGCACTGATTAACATGCTAAAGTTAATCCGAAGGGACAGCTTTGAGTGTTTAGCCTAGAAAAGACAACACTCCAATTGGAAAGTCATTACTGGTGCACGCAGGTTTTGAAAACTAGCCAGGGACTGTGCATGCTGGGCTGTCGAACCATAGGTGGGTTTAATTAATGAAGGCTTAAAGCAGCCAGATGCATTTCCGATTCATCTATTTAACCAAATTTTTGTGCTACAAAGCACCGCTGGCATTTCTGCTCTGAAAGTGGGGTTTGGGGCAGCGGTTCCCCACTCTGCTGCCACACTACAGGGCTAGCACTCTTGGAAGGCAAATATAGGTGATGCAAACCAATAGCCCAGAGCCAGATTTGCTCAAACTTTCAAGAATTGATCTCCTTTCTGATTAGAGTTTCTCGCCTGTCAGCAGCAGCAGAAGGTAATTTGTTCTCTTGTGAAAATGTTACCTATTTACACCAAAGCAGTCCATCTAACACTGCCCCCTCCCACTAGACAGGAACCTCAGAGGCCACGACTGTGTGGGAGCTCAGAGCCTTGCAGGAGCTGCAGGAGATGCCAACCCTCCCGTGGCGGAGGCCAGGGACCATTTTCCAGTTTGCAAACTTTCCGTTGAATAACCCCCTTTCAACAGTGCAAAATCGCAATGGATGAATCTACAAGAAGTCACGCTAAAAACCAACCAAAATAAACACACTAGTGGGAGAGTGTGGATGAGCGAGAGCGCTGGCAGAGTTAGGGCTGAGAGTAAAGCTGGAGATGAGCAACACTGGAGGAGAAGGGACAAGGCAGACAGGAGATGGAGTGACGTGACAACTGGAGGCACATTTCAGCATTCTTACCTCTGATCGGTGTACCACCTGGTGAGGTAATTTGAATGCAAATAAGATTAGAGAGAAGCATTAGTACAAAGAGGAAAGGAAGAAAATCATAACTAAAAAAGCAGAAAGTTTTTTTCAAGCTAGAATTTGTATTAGCACGATAGGAATAAACAAAAAAGAAACTGATGTGCAGTAAAAGTCAGAGTGACACTCTCGGGGGGTTAGTAAAGCTCATCGATTCCAGGAGTGCAGCACCCAGCCTCGCATCTCACCACTGCTGCCACTGGGGTCGCGGCACAGGCTGAGCTGCCAGTGCTGGCTGCCCTCACCGCTGGCATCACCCCACCAGTGCTCAAGCAGTTGAGATGGAGGACATGTCGGGAGGATGGTGCGGTGCCCCTCCATTCCTTACAGAACAAGGAGTGCGTGGCCTGGGGCTGTGTGACCGCGAGTGCTGGGCAGGAGGGGTGGCAAGCGCATGGCGGAGGTCACTAGGCACAGTTTCGCTTTGTTAGAATGACCAGTGGGACAAAATCTGCTTGCTTAAAGAAATTAAACTTAGGGGAGTGTATAACAAATCAGTTTTGAATTATTTTCCGCATTTGCCTAAACCTTGCATTGGGTCCCCTCCAGCAAAGAAATCGGTGTCATGCAGAATTAACTTTACACAGAGAAGTGTTTCTAAATGAAGTAGTTTCTGGTAACATAACAATGGCACACCTCTGCCATTCCTGCCTCATTTGGATGGTAGCCAGAGGAAAGAATCCCCACCCTCTTTATAAGACACTGGAGATAATTTTACATGCTGTAATGAAGAGTATCTTATAAGGAGGGCTTCTCTGGGACCAAGGTTCGGTTATCCTATTGCAACGATCTGGAAAGGTTCATTTCTGAGGTCAGTGTGTTTAGCAAGTGGAAGATCCACTGGTCGGTGTCTTGAGCTCAGTGCACGATCAGTAATGATGCATGATTCACAGGGAGATGCTCCAGCTGGGCAAATTGGCAGGGAACCCTTCTACTCCCCACTTTTGTCCCCTTGGTCTTATTTTGCACATATGAAGGCTGTTAGTATAAGGGAGAGATTCATGCAGACCGAATCCGTAGGCAGTTCATGGTATGTGTTGGTTTTATGCAGATTTGTAAGATCTGAATACCAAGCACTTACCAAAGAAAACTGAGGAGTTTAAACAGACAGAAAAACAGGGTTAAACAGGACACAGTGTGTCAGATCATGTTCAGTGTATTGATTAATAAATACCAGTATGCATACAAGAGTGTCGTGTATCTCAGATTTACAGCTCATTCCATTATCCACAACAATGATCACCCAATGGGAAAGAAAGACAGAAAAGAATTTCTGTAAATACAAAGAAGCATATTTTAAGCATGTTTAACTTGCCTCTTAAAAAGTAATTACAATATTTATACTTAATCTCTGTCTTTCCTAACTACCCTTCCTTCAGGCAGAGTCCTTTCTCTAAGCAGGAGCAGCAATTCAAACTACTCATTTTAGCATTTTCCTCTGCCAAGATGACATTACCCCATCTTAACTTTATGTCTAGTTGTATTTTCTGACGCATTCTATCCACACATGACTGAAGCATCAGGAAAGATCCTGAAGCTGCGGGTAATCCCTCCCTTACAACAATAAATCTGCTGCTTATTTATCTATCTTAGCAACTACCACTGCCCTTGACAGAATACTTACACCCAGAGATGCTTGCATAGAAAAGCACAGCCATGGAAAATGGGGTTATTTCTCTTTGCCTGATTGGAAAGTTTGCCAAGGGTTATTTTTGTTCTGTTTGGTCTAGGGCTTCCCCTCACCCCCTTTCATCATTCTCAGAATTAAGAAAAGCATCACCACAGTGTGTCACTTCCCACGGGAACAGTGCAATGACTTTGAGCACAAGCCCAAGAGGCAGAAAACAGGACTTCCCTCTCTCTTGTCTGACTGAAATGGAGTTTGTTGTTCGCTCCTAGAACTGAAAAGATTTGCAGCAAATCTTTAGATCTACTCCCTGTAGAGGCTAAACCCTTCCTCTAATATGCAATTGCCTACACAGAGCTTTAGGAGCAACTGCATACTTGAAGTAGTTTCCCTAACGTGGAAGTGTGACCAGCTTGTTTTTCCTGCATTAAGTCCCAATCCTCCCAGCCTCTGAATGTAAGTCAATCCTTGTGGGAGCAGCATAGAGGCATGCTGTACTTGGCACACTGTTTGTTCTGGGTTTCTCTCACCTTTGCAAAGTCTAGATGCTCAACCTTCACACACAGGACACCGTTAGGGAGAGTGAACAAGGTTTTCCTGTTGTTCCCTACATTTCCTCTTCTAGAGGGAATCAACATTCCTGTTCTCCCTTCACATCATATGACAACTGACCTCTGACTACCCTCCTTTCAGGTTGTGTCTCAAAAGCACCAGATCACAGCACGTAGGCCACAGAGTGCCTGCCAAGTCTGTCAAGTGACGGAGGTGCCATCACATGAACCATTACTGAATCAGTCTTCTGCCCTGTGATCATGAGGTTACTTTATACAAAGGGACCTCAAGACCAAACTTTAAGGTTTGAGGGCCTAGGGGGTGAGTAACACCTCTTACAATCACTTCAGCAGGAATAAATGCAGACCCTTATGTCCTCTGCGTACTGGAAGCGTGCAGCCAAGGACCCAAAGCAAGGTAGAAGATAGGATGATGCTGGAAAATTTCCTGGGATTATTTCTATCAGTATTTACCAGTGTGTGGGAGGCTTTGTTAGAGAAAGGACTTCACTCTGCTGACACCAACTCTTCCCAGACCTATTGACAAACCATTTCATTATAGGAAACTATTTTATCACTATCAAAAAAATCAAAGCAATGTCAAAGAGAGAAATCAAAGCTCCTGCTGGCCACAACTAGGCATCAGGGTAATGCAAACTGGAATCTCAATTGCAATGGGAAGACTGTGTGAATCACACTGGTGCCGTGTGGGCCTCAGGCAGCAAGACCCAGATATGCAGTACAGGTTCTTCAAACACATAAAACTTCAGCTATCAATTGGCTGGCCATGCTATTGTTTCAACCTTTGTCCAGTTAGTCCTTTCTGTGGGTGAGCATCCATCCTCGTGTGGGTTTCCTGATCTTTTTTCAGATAATGCTACCCAATCTCCAATCTTCTGGGCTACTTTTATACTTGTTGTCTCAAGTCGTTGCCTCTCTCTTGTTTGGACTTGAAGTTGCATCTTGGAAGAAGTCGAATGCCTTTTGCTTGAGACTGCTTGGGGCTGGCTATCAGCAGTGAAGTAGGATAGCACAGTCATCATCCACAGTGCTGCTTCACAGGCACCCCCTCTTTTTGCAAGTTTGTTCTGTGTATGTTGGGTGTGTTTTCCATTTCCATGTAAGTAGTGCTTCTACCCATGGGACCAAGACTAAAATGAAAATGCTTGCTGGAAACTGCCAGCATAAACGCAGTGAGATGATCTGGTGAGCAGCTTCCCACTGCTCCTTCATTAGAGGCACCCACACTTTTCTGGAGAGTGAATGAAGTCACCTGCAGAGCCCTCTCTGATACTTCACTGGCAGTTAATTGCCTGAAAGCCACACTAGGGTCTAGACCACGGTTCTGTAACTCAGTTAATTGACAATGATTAAAAAAGAATGATGCTTGTTGTAACATCAAGTTCTTGTTTAAAGGTAAGATGGCAATGTTCCCTGAATTTCTGGAATTTCTGTACACGGCAAAGATATCTGTTAGTAAATGGTCAGGATATTTGTTCTAATTTGACATTTTGTTCAGAAGCTTTCTGAAGAATGAGGTTGAAGAACAATTCAAGTATGAAACTCACTGGAAGTATTCAAGAGTTTTGTGAGCGTGAATACCACCACAGTTGCCTAGAAGTCTTGAGGAGCTTATGATCCAAGAATCCTTAGGGAATAGCTGTGAAGCATCAGTACAATCTGATCGACATTGAGACAGTTTCTGCCACATCATGAACTAACTTTAAAACATGGTTGGAGGTGCAGTACTGACCTGTGCAGCCAGAACTTTCACACTAGCATCATCTGCCACTACAGTCTCCTGACCACTTTAAATCAGTTCAGCCAAACAGGTTTTAAAATGAACAGGAGTGCTAGGGAGGTTTCCCAGCCCAGTGTTGGGCTCAGATTCTGTGTTAATGACTGAGAAACAATGACCAAAGCTATGTACCCTCATAGTGAACAGGGAGTTGCCCTGAGTCACTGCATTTGCAGAAAAGCAGCTTCTCTACAAGAGGTGGGAAGTGCTAACAAGATGAGCAAGGGAGAATTTTGCTACAACCAGCATGAGTCAGAGACCTTGCCTTTGCCTTGATCGGTGATAACAGAGATGAAAATCTGTGTTTGTGTTCTCATCTCTAGAGCAATTACCCCAACACATACTGGCAAAACAACCCAAGAGGTGGACTTAAAATGAATTAAGCATTATTTTGGAGGAAAGATTTATATACTGGGGGAGGAAGGAGAAAAGAGCTTTCTAAATGTAAAGACTTATGTTAACTACCAGGAGGTTTAATAAGAAAAATGCATATATGCAAATACAGATGCAGTTAGCAAATGAGGGATGGGAGGCCACAGGGCAGATATAAGTTGCGTATTTGCTACTGACATACACCATTATTCCAGGGTTAAAAGTGCCTAAGAGGACAGATTGGTTGCCCTAAACCTCAAACTGGAGCACCTTGACATGAGGCGAACACACCTCTAGAAAGTGACATTCAGAGCCCACTCGGGCACATGATCTGACTGCATGCGAGTCCAAAGATGGGCCTGAAGCCCCTGGAGCAGTGCTGCCCACATAATCGTGAGTCTCAGGAGACATCACCTGTCCCAGGCATGTATTTCTTTAGCTGTCCATTCCACACAAGAAAAGAAATCGTTCCTCAACTCCAAGTTAGACTCCATAGCAGCTTTGACCTTTATGACCTATACTTAAGACATCTGAATAACAACGTGTTATGTACTGGGTGAAGGTCAGACGACCTATATATGCAGTATTGCGCTGACACTGTGCTGTAACTATTTTAACTATATTACATCTGTCTAGGTTTTATAGGGTTTTAATTAAATGAAATTAAATGAGCGTATATTTAGATTGAGACACTATAAACTGACATTCCTGCAGATATGCCAGGCTGGCTGTAAGATATGATCTTAATGGAGCAGAGACTTTGCAAACTATTAAACTCTCTCATATAATGAGGTATCTATTTAAATTCTTTTCTTTGAAAAATAATTCTGCCCCACTATGGTGTAGGGCTGGAGAGCTCAATTAGCATCTTGCAGAATGCATCGGGGTCTGCCCGACCCATCACACTTCTCACACAGAGTGAGTGCCATCACGTAAGTGGGGCCCAGGCACTTCAAGGGGCAGCTCCTACTTTGTTTCAGACAGAAACAAAGGAAAGAGCCACAAATGCTGGCAAGGGTTGAAGCTCCAGGTCATGAGAAGCCATAACCTTCTCACTCCCCGCTCACGCCGCGGTGGAGCCAATGACTTGGTGAATCCTGGCATGTAATCACCAGGTTCACTCATACCTGGAATTCTCTTACTCTGAACTGTGGAAACGTCCCTTACTACATTAGAGAGCTAATCAATTCCTTTTGCAAGCCTGAGAATGTGTGCTGCTCATTGATTTCTAAAAGGTTCCCTTGACACATCCCTTGGTAATTACTGTGTCTTCAGCAAGCAGCCAGCTCTAGAGTTTGAATCCCAGGTGAAATATTCAATTGAGATGTTGCTGAGGAAGAGCGAATAGGAAGCAAAACTTGGACGCAGTGACGGAGTTTACTGGTTTGTTTTCAAACTTTCTATCTCACTAAACTTGTGAAGCAGCTGGTAGAGAGGCAGCCAAGTGCTTGTGAAAAGGAGGCTGGAGAACGTACAGCAAGTGCATCAGGAGCTGCTTGCTGCTCATTTATGGTAACTTCTGATGCTGATTTAGTCAGCTATGAAGTGAAACACATCCGTGTGTACTTTCCTATCGCTGCTTCCTAAAGCTTCTCAGAATAATTAACAAGAGTGATATTTTCTTTCAGTGCAAACAGATCAAGATTAAACCATGTTGTGGGGGAGATAAGCTAAAGGTCACTGGGAAATTTCATAAGCCATAAATGCATTAGTATAATTAGCGCTCACTGGTACATCAAGGTGGGATCAGGAGTGTCAGGCTGGGTTCTATTTTTGATGAGAGTGATGTCTCATTACCCACTCCCCCAAGTAAAATCCTACTTCTTATTATCCAAGCAACATCAGATTTATGCAGAGGACTCCTGCTATGGGGAAATGTGTCAAGACTTTCACCTTGCTAGGAGGAAGATAGTGTTGCCCTGGCAGCAGCTCTCATAACAAATGGTTTTTGAGTGCCCAGAGACACATCACGGCCAGGCAAGACATTGTCTCTTATTTAAGCATGAGACCATTCCAGAATGAAGCCAATTCAGCTCTGGTCCTTCTGCACTTTCAGCAGGATACCATGGACTTTTTTTCCCCAGGCTAAAGCTGCTACATAGTGATGTTATGCATTGTTAAATATCCTCTGCAATTCACACCAGGGAGCTGCTTTTCATCAAGTGAACAGAGTGATGTTTTATTTTCCTTAATTCTCTAATGGACTTTGCAGTCCTGAGAGACTGAACAGTGCAATGGAAAAACATGAGTTTCCCACTAAAACGAGTGCATTCCCAGCCATCCACAAGAACTAAATGTCTGTAATTCTAAAGCTAGTATTCAACTTATCAAATAACAAACAAGAAATGGTGTATTTCAAAACTGCATCCACCTTCCTTTGAAATCCATTGGATTGCTGCTTCTTGGATTTTTCTTTATTCTTGTAGTGTCACATAGCAAGAGTGATAAAGATCTCAACGGCAAGCAGAGCATTGTCTTGCAGAGTCTCTGTAAGGAGTGAAGTAGTACATGACCACTGATTGTAAAACTTTAGCCAGCATCTCATTATACTGATCTGCACTGTGCAAAGGTTGCTGAGACCTGCCGAGTTGGCAGCAAAATGACTGAGTCTAGCAAGGATTTGTGGCAATGTCAAGTTGGTCTACAGAAGAAGGAATCCAGCTGATGTTCCAAAAGGAATGTCTGTGCCCATCTCTTACAAAAAGCCATGCTATTCTGGCAGACATGATCAGCTCCAAAACCTGGTTTTATGTTGTAAAAGAAACAACCTCAAATCAAACTGACATTTGAGTTTAGAATTGCATTTCAGCATCACAAGGAAAAATAATATGAAGAGAAAAGGGAGGAAGAGTGTAGTTGTGGAGATGCTTACTTGCTTTGCTATCTTACCCGAGCGGAGCTGCTTGATTCTCCCATTGCTAGTTGCAGTGTCAACAGGCAGGAAGTCCTTGAACCAGGAGATTTCGGGATCGGGGTTACCACTGGCAGCACAGAGCATTGTGGCTGTGCGGGCCTTCTCTACCACCTTCAGCTGCGGGCCCATATCAATGGTTGGGAAGCCAGCTGGGAGGTGGTCTTCTGCAAAAGGAAGGAAAAAAACAGACAAGGTTGAACAGAAATGCTCTGGCATAGTGATGGGACACAGTCGTAGTGACAGCACTACTATTGCACAGCATCTGTGCCCCTGCTGGAGAACAGCATCCAGACTTCCCTACTGAGAAGGTTTTCAAGCCCTTAAAGCACATTAGGCTCTATAATGAGTATTCATTATACCAATAGAAGCTTCCACTAAATTTAACTCTGTTTAAATCAATTGCCTTGGGAAATGTCTAATTTTCATTGATACGTAAGCTCATCTATTGTTGTTAATAATTCTGTAAAAGCAGGTATTTGCCTTTCTGTGGGATGACTGAGTTGAAGATAACAGACAAACACAACACCAAATAGTTAGAGGCATCTTGAAAAGCAACAGCTAAACAATAAAACCCCTTAGAATGGTCCGGAGAGGCCCGTTTTCTCTTTTTTTTTTTTTTGACTAGGAACTCTGTCACACTAGTAGGATAGACAGTAAATCTCTTCCCTGTGCCCTCAAATCTGATTCAGAAGGCTTTTAGAAACTAATGAATGTTAAGTTAATGAGCCACACTCTGCTCCAAAGCTGCCCTGCCAAGGCTGCGCCGTGGCAAGCTCCTGATGCATTTTGAGGGCTGCAGACAACAACGGAGATGTGTGACAAATGGCCAGTGCACACTCTGGCATGTCTTACAGAAATACCATAAAATGAAGCACCACCGTAACTGCTACACCATTCATAGGGCAGGGATGAAAATAGTTAATTGCGTTTGCTGCCGCAGAGCACGCTCAGGTAAGGCTGGGTTGAATACATTAGGCAGCCTTCACTGATAAGCCAAGGCATGCTCCAACATCCTCATTCAATAGCAGCTGCAGAACTGAGCTCATTTACTCATTCTGTACCAAGATGTACTGTACTCTGCTAAGCCTGAACTGCAATCAAAAGGACATACTTTCACAAAAAAAAAAAAAAAAAAAAAAGAACTCGAAGGACATTAAGAAGCTTTTAAAGCACCAGAAACTCAATTATTGTCACTACGTTTCTCTTTTTCCATTTTAAGGGAACTTAGGCAAACCTTGCAAATCCAATTCTGCAAGGCTCCCAGCTCACTGCAGTGTTTAAACAAGCAAGATCTCAGCATCTTCCAAAGTCCAAGTACAGCCTGAGCATGCTGTAGCCCAGTTTCTCCTGCTACCATCACACACGTGGACCCACATCCCCTTGCTCCTGGCGGGAAGCTGCTATAGCCACAGACCAACTCAGGTGCTTCCTTCCACCTGTTCTGCCATACCAGCAGCACAAAAACAGCTTTATCTTAGCTAATTCTTCCCTAAGACCTCAGCACAATTCCCAAGACCTTTGACTTACTTGTATACCAAGACTGCAGCAGAAAGCAACATCTGCTGTGAACAAAACATTGCCCTGGAATATTTTTTTTCTGTGTGGTTAAGAGTGGCTATGACACATCTGAGGTTTTCTAAATGAAAAAAAGAAAAAAAAAAAGGTTCCTGATGCTTATTTAGAGCACAAACCATATTTTATCTCTCAAACAGGCCTCCCTAGGAACCTCTCTCATCATGAGCATACATAAAAGGAATATTATTATTATTATTAAATGTAGAAACTAGTTCTTTTTTAATTTGCTCTCCATTGATTTTCAAAGACAAAAGGCACATAGAGCTTAGCCGGAATGACACCAGAGCTAGCATTCAATAACAAGCAACAGAAGCACTCGATACCAAGCAATCACAGTGCATACTCCTACATGGCTGAAAAGAAACAAAAGAAGGGCACACACAGCAGCATAGTCTGGTACAGACTGAAAAGCAAAGGAAGATATGTAGGAGAAGTAAAGAGTGACATTCCTTTGGATTGAGGCCATGTTTGCCTAAAGTGCAGCACCTTGCTATTTATGACATTGGGAGCAGAAGTTTATTCTGGGGAGGCTGAAACCCTGAAGTGATGTAATCTAATCGCCACGCTTCGTATTCGCAGTGCTGGTTTGTTCAAGATTTTACATGGAATGCACTAAACTAAGTCTCACCTCGTTAACTTCGTCCAAAGTCCATGTAGAGGTTTAGCAAACAGCTAAGGCAAATCTAAAGCCAGTATTTGTGCAAGAA
The DNA here is from genome assembly GCA_013399175.1 of Odontophorus gujanensis. NCBI lineage: Eukaryota > Metazoa > Chordata > Aves > Galliformes > Odontophoridae > Odontophorus > Odontophorus gujanensis. The sequence continues at coordinate 861,613 of VXAB01004669.1, read as the reverse complement.
ATCTCTTCCCATCTGCACTGATCCTTTGTCCACAGAAACAAGAAAGGGCAGAAAACCCTTCCCAGCATCTGAACCATGGGACACGGCCTGATGGCAGTGCTGCAGCTTCACTCAGAATGAGCAAGGGACCAGCAGCAATGCATGAGGGATGTCCCCACATCCCAACATTACAGTCAATGATAGGAGCTCAAAACTGCTCCTGTCATGCCTTTCCCTCCGGCAAAAGTGTAATCTAGGGCTAATTATGAGGCTCAGTCATGCCTCGGCTCCTCTCAGCCCTCACTAGCTGTGCTGACTTGCCTGCACATGGAACCTGCCAGTAATAGCTATCCTCCTGTTCACGTCAGTATGTGGGTACTCTTATTCTAGAAAATGCATTTGCCAGCACTTGGTTTTATTCAAGGACAGCTAGTATGCTTTGAATACACATTAAAACAGTCTACAAACTTACTTTCAAATGCAGATTATCTAGACAGCGGTTCTTCTTTCTGGGATTCGGATACTGTCAGAAGGGATGTATCTCAGGTAGGCATTAGGTTAGAGCAAGCAAAATCCAGGCACAAGCAGGAGTTTTTCAGGCACTGCAAGGTCTAATTCGCTCCTTAAGAGCACAGCAGCAGAAGCAGGAATGACAGAGCGGAAAACAAGAAGAGAAGAGAGGGAGACAACAAGAAAGAAACGAGTGGATTTTGCAATTGCAAAGTGAAACTTGGAAAAGGCACAGCGAGGCTGAGGTCTTGCTAGCAGCAGTCACCAAGGAGCCAGGAATGTCCCTCTGGCATCCAGCGTGACAGCATGTGCAGAGGATATCTCATGCTCACTCGACAGCTCGCTTTGCTAATCCTCCTTGCCGAGGTGACAGAAATCTAACCCCCGGCTCTCACAGTTCTTTTGTGCCACAGATTTCCCATCTTTAAGGGGGAAGAGAAGGTAAGAAACCTTTCCCACAGCCCCAGACTGGAGTTGAAATCTCCATTACAGATGCTGCAATTACGTAGCACATTTAAGGGCTCACCAGATAAACACCTTTCTCCAGGCTGCTGCTGGGAGATACAACCATCAGAGCCTCCTTATTTCCTGTATCACTCCAACCATCAGCTGAGGATAAGGACACTGAGGCAATTGAAATTATGTCTTTTGAGAAGCACGGATCAGCCACAGCGTGGAATGGTGTGGCAGCTGCTTACAGGAGAGGCCTGCAGGAGAGCCCGTGGTGAGCACAGCTGCTGATAGCTGAATCCTGCAGGATTACCCCCAGGATCTTGTTCAAAACTTGTAATCTCTTAGAGAAGAGGAAAACTGGGTATCAGGTTCCTACTAGTGCAAACCCTGTACGGCACTCGTTGGTCTTGCAGCCATGCAGCTGTGTTCTGCAGGGAACACTGTGACTTAGCACCTGCAAAATCTTTCCCCCTACCACTGTGAATTTCCTTTGTGCCAACATAATTCTCAGAAACGGGATTCTAGAAAAGATAGTGAAAACTGTAAACACATTTATGGGTGTTATTTGTCATATTCCCCTTTGTACAAAAGCCAGGCCTGCTTAGTATCATAAGTCCAATTGCACAGACTGCCGAGGGAGAGGAAAAAAAATGATACCCAATATAATTTGGAAACAGCAAAAAGCAGCTTTTCTATATGTTACAGCCACAGCTGTAAGGTGAATTCTCTTATAATCTATCAAAAGCCATCACCCCATTGGAAGGGGTGTTCTCAACTCATTTCTGGTGAGATATTGGGCCCTACCCACTCGCAGGGCTGGAAATTGCTTTTCTAGCCCACTGGCTTCTGCCAGTGAGTGTCAGCTGAGGAACTTCCAGCCAAACACTGGTTTTAGGGTAGGAATTATTAAAACGTAATGCAGCTTTGCTTTCAACTCTGCCAGCTCTTTGAAGTCAGGTAGGAGCTTGGGACAAGGCAGGAAATGGATTGAGGACAGAGGGACATATCTGATAAATGCATTTAACTGGAGTCAGCACTGCACAGGAGCAGGAAGCATGAACCAAAATTTATTCCCCTTCTTCCCTGCCCGTTCGGTGAGCTGGGCTGGGATCTCACCCAGTTACAGCCACCAGCACTGAAGCAGTCCCGGTGAGGCAGGGGTCTGAAGCAATGGAACATGGGATGCTGGAGGGGTTTGCAGAGGTAACATTTGCCTACTGATGGACTCATGACTGATGGATCAGTGAAATTACTTTACACATTTCACAAACTTCCAAAGCTCCCCTTGATTCACCAAAACACATCAGCAAATGGAAGATTATTGGTGCAAGAAAGATAGCCTGGGTAGGCGGCAATATTAACTAATGAAAGAAGCAAGCTAGTAAGATCGTAAGCACACCACAATCCAGGACATCTGTTTGCTGAATAAACAGCCCTAATTCCTTCAGCACAGGTTACACAGCGCAGCTATTCAATTACCACAAGACAATCAAAAGCACTGGAGCAATCCGGCAGCCCAGAGAAAGGCATCATTTTACACGATAAGAAAACCCTGACACGGCGCTGCTCAGCTTCAACTGATGCTGCACAAAGTGCAATTTATCAGCCATTTTGAGGTGGCACTCTTCCTGCATCCCCTTTCTCACGGAGAAGCCCTTGAAGAAGCTCACCAACAGCATTATCCAAATTTGTGGCCTCAGAAGGCTGCCTGGTGCCGGGCTAGAGCCTAACAGTGAGGAGGAAGGAGTGCGTGCTGCTGCAGCAGCCAAGTCTCATGCCGGCTAATTAATGCCCTGTTGACATTGGCACCGCCTTATAATTGCCCAAGGAAAAGGTGGGGCAGTGAAACCAACCTGTTTCAAAGGCAGCAAAGTTAACTGCTGGGTTAGCAAGTATAGAACAGTTTCAGGCAGGCAGAAAACACAAACAGTCATCTATCGATGACAAGGCTCTTAATGACAAATCTGCCAGGTTTATATGACATCACTCCAACGTGACGCGCTGAACCCGGCTGCTGAAAATGGGAGAATGGTGTAGATGAATGGGGCAGATGAATGGGTGGGTGTGGAAATTAGCTCCAGAAGGACTTTTCTGTGTCACGATGTAACCACATGAATTACTGCACAGGAGTTTACAGTAAACAAAGTATTTGCTATCTCTCAGAAAGATCACAGCAACAGCAGCAGCAAAACAGTTCACAAAAGAAAAAAAAATCTGAGTCAGTCCAAAACAAAGAAGATACTGTAAGGAAAATTCAAGAAAATACAAGACTAGACAAGGCAAAAGGGGATAAACTCTCAGGCTGATTGCTGCCCGGGGAGCTCGCAGCGTGGGAGCTGCTGGACCTGCTCATCCTGGAGGTTACAAGCCCATAAAACACCCATCGGGGACAGCACTAAGCTTTACTGCCAGAAGGGCGCTGCTCACACAGTCCCATTATGGTGAGACAGCAGGGCAGGATGCCCTTCCCAAGCGCCTGTGAGGGCAGCACAGCCTACCCCTCATGCCCCTCTGATGCAGGGTCTCCACCAGCATCGAGACGGCTGGGTGCAGCCGCAGCTTCCGTCACAAAGAGGCAGTTCCTCTCTCCTCTTTACAGATAACAACTTGCAACCTGTGCTCTGCAGAGGGCACACACAGCTGATGAACAGCTGCTGAAGCTGACTCAGGGTAGACCAGAAGCAAGTGTTCAGTCACATCCTTGGACAAATTAAAGGTTTGCACCTACAACCCACTGTTTCAGTCTGTAGTTGAGGGATCTTCCTAACAAATAATAACTTCTGCTCAGGATGTCTTAGCTATGGAATTTGCTTTCAGCTAGGAGACCTCAATCCATGCTGGAAGAAAATAATTATTTACACCATCAGATTAGCCTGCCACAGCATCTATGAAATCCCTGCTACCACATCATCCCTCAGCTACTCCAGCCATCTCTTCTTGCTGCCCATCCTAGTTTCCTCTCTACAACAGTCAGTAGCAATCTTGGTCCAAGACTCAAGGCTTCTGGCATATCTAAAAAAGTAAAGAAGGAATATTGAAGAAGCTCATCTGCTTAGCAATGAACAAGCGCTGTACCACAGGACAGCCTACCCACATTGATGACAGAACCTGGCTGGCAGGATGTGAAGAGCAAAGTCCCTTGAGAGGGGAAGACCACCCTGAACCTCCTGTTCCAAATCCAATAATCTGCCACAAACGTAGAGCCATGTCCACAGACAACTCATCTCCAGTCACTCAAATGCACAGAAACACCTGAACAAGTATTTTTTCACCTACAGACTGGAGAAACCAGTCACTTAAGTTAATGAAGTACTAAAAAGGGCTTAGCTGTAAGGTGCTGAAAGTCATTTAAGGGTTCAAGGTATAGCACAACAGAAACTACACCAAGAAATGTCAAGAATGAGGGTGAGGAAGAGCTTACACACAGGTAGAGCTGATCCTACCTGCAAGAGTCCCTTTCTTAACCCTTGCATAGGCAGAAATCTTGGTATATTTCCTCTCTACCAAAAAAAAACATCACAGCACAATTTCAAATAGGTAAAAATAGAGTTTTGTGAAATCAGATTCAATTCTTTCAACACCTAATAGTTACAAAAAGAAAGAACAAAGCCAAAAACAACAAAACACCAAGAAGTCAAAACAAAACCCAGCAGCTGGAGGTATGCCTTTAAAAAACTCACAAAACTTCTCTAAACACAGTGAATTCAGAAAGGTTTTTCAGCCAGCTATTATGACTCCATAGAAAATGAGCAGTAAAAGACGACCAAGCTGTGCTTTCAGGCAGGACTGTGCCATTTGTTGGTACCAACCAATGAAAATAAGTGCCCATAGACCTATTTTCAAACCACTGCTTCTTTTTAATATTTTATACTGAGGAATAGAACACAACGGCTGTCACTGCATGTTTCCTTGTGACAGGATATATAAACATACTCCCACTAAAACATACCCCAAACTTCAGCCTTTTCAGAGAAAAGCATGTAAATGTCTTACTTGTATTCAAAGTCATTTATGAATCCCCTGCATTTTCCATACCACTTCACCTGCACTGATGTGATACGCCATTAGCATAGAGATTTTCATTTTTAAGATGTGCAATCAATAAAGTATTTCCATATGTCATTAAATACAACGTGTGGTTAAATTAATGGAGCATTTGACTTTTGATCCATTTACGTTTGGTTGCAGTTCAGTGCAGGAAAAAATGCATGAGAACTGAGTTAATCTGACAGCAGAGCTCTCCCACGCTTTCTGACACAGAGTTTCAGATTAATGTGAAGCATTCCTGCTGCCGCTCAGTTGGAATGCTAAATCTGTTCATTTCCACTTCACAGGCCAGAACGCAAGATCTTCGGTCACTTAACTCCTATCGAAAGGGTCGGATTGTGCTAAAATCTGATTTCTATTTAGCTCCTGCAGCCTGCCTGCATCACCACCAATCCTGTGGCTTCCTCTCTTGTGGGGGAACATCAGAGCCCAGCAGAAGAGATCAGCAAAAAAAACTTCAAGACTTGGGACATGAAAAAGCTTTGACATATTTGACAAAATATCCTGCTGAAAAAAAAAACGAATTCCTATGTTGTTTCAACAGTTCCTATAGTTGTTCCAAAGAGGTCCTGCAAGAGAAAGCAATGCCTTCCCTTGCATTTGTGCTACTGGAAAGGAAGGCATGCGGACAACATGGCAGCACAGCAATTGTCGACTTCTTAAGAATAACTGCTAGGATATTACTTGAGAGAGAACAACAACTCCCTTTTGCCTTTCGCCCTCTCCAAAATCCCCAATCAAAAACTCTTGAGAACGTTGTAAATGTTCAGGAAATATCAGCTTGGAAATTAAAATTTAAGATTGTACTGGGGAGGAGCCAGAGAGTCATTAGGGAAAGCACAAGCATGCTCCAGTTCTGGGTTCACAAAGTGCCAGGGCTTCAAAAGGAAAACAAATTCCCCCCCAAGAAGAATGCCTTCCTTAAATACCTCTTTGCTCTCTGATCTTGAGGACTACACTGAAAATTGAAGGCAACCTCCAAAGTTGCTAAGCTATGGGATGGGGCAGCACTGCAATACCGTGAGAGTTTGGATCCCAATGCTAGCAAGCAAGGTGTGTGGGCGTGAGAAAGGAGGACAAACAGACTTCTACAAAGACAGGCTCCTTTGCAGCAAACAGGCTGCAAAGCACCAGCCCAGCTGCTCTCCACCTCCCTGTAGTGCCTCTTCCCCGACCCTTTGCCTTTTCTCCAGTACCATCACTTCCTATCGCTCCCAGTAAACTCTCGTTCTTGTGGCTATGTCTGCCATTTCCTCAGTGGCAGTGATCTGTGTTCTGAGCAAGTGCTCAGGAAACACATTATTACTACAAGTATTTTGAGAAGCTAGCAAAACTAGAATACAGAACCAGTACCGATAAAGGCCAACAAGGCCAAGGAAAAGACAAGTGAAACATCAAGTCCAAGGATTTTTTTTACAGCATTCAAAACAAAAATAACCTTCAAGAAAATATTCAAATATTGAGATCAGATACCTCTGTGACTTGGAAAACTTCTCATGTATCTTCTGACAAAGAAATTCTATCTCCAAATAGAACAATAAGTGGGAACTTTCAGTGCACTTGTTCTGCTACAGCCAATACAGGCATAGAAAGTATTCATAACATGTAAGAAGGGTGTTTAGTTCATCTGCACCAGACAGGTCAGTGATATGGCAAATCACTGCTTTCTGTTCAGAAGCTTCTATTAATACTCTATCATGTAAAGCAACTGGACATACTGAGTAACTAGCTTTATTTACTTGGTGGGGAAGTGTCTTTTTATAAAGGGAAAGACCACTTGCCTGGAGTCAGGGAAATAAATATTTTCTTACTACGAGTTCTATAACCTCATGTAAGACATCACTTTCTAGAAGATCCATTAATTGCACTGGCTCCAACAGCACTTTAGATGGAGACTCTGGTTAACTTAATAGTCTTTCAGAGACCATGTGAAGTAGAAAGGCCCTCAGCAAAAGACCAACAGCAAGCCAGTGACTACATGCCAACATAAATAAGATGTATTTCCAGACAAGTTATGGTCTTTAATGTCGGGATGATGTAATTGATCAGAGTTTAACAGAGGGCACACATTTTTCACACAGATAGTGAGCATTACGGAGGCTCTGCGTCCTATTTACTGCTTTGCCACAGCACCTATATCTTCAGAAGGATGTACCACAGAGGGAAGGGGGGGGAGGGAAGTGGCTGGTAATTTCAGCCAAAGCTTTAAACAAATGCCCAGTGCAGGCCCTCGTGAACTGAAGAGTGTGCAACAGACACATGGAAAGCTGGCAGCAAAACCACAGCAGGGTCAAGTGGACAAAAATGGCATCTCTTGGCTCCTGTGGTACACAATATAAACCAAATGCAGATCAGCTAGTATTCCTTTGCCATTTAAGAAGAACATATTCCCTAACATTAAATGTATTTGCTGTTAGTCAAAGGTTCAGGTTTGACAATGAGCAGTAGAGAAACACTGGGTTTCCCCACCCTCTTAACTGGCATGGAATTTCCACTTCCCATATGGACGTGCTATACTCAGATGTGGCCTTTGCCTTTTCCCCCAAAACATTCCCAAATACAGACCAAGAAAGATAAACAGACACCCCAGTTTGGCAAGCTTCAGCCTCACAAGTCCCTTGAGAATAGCTGGCCTTGAAGGTCCAAAGATGATTTGCTATTATTTCACTGTAATGTGATCCCAGTGTTATTTAGGAAGATCCCGGCGTCACCACCACAGTAGTGGCTGGGAAGAGCAGTCCCACAACAGCTCTTGAGCTTCCTATTGAAAAAAAGAAAAAAAAGGAAAAAAAAGGTATTTTTTAATGGGAAATGGCAGAAAAGTGGAAAAAAAGGCAGTCATTGTGACCTCCCCATGCAATGAAGCCAAGGTGTAGGATAAGCAGAACTGAGAACAGTTACTGGGGGATGTGATGCTCTCAGACTGTATTAGTTTTGCTTCATTCCTGACCGAATGGCAGACAGCATTCAGCAGGTGAGGGCTGAAGCACTGTGAGGCTGCAGGTCTCAGAAAACAATTACGGGGAACTGGAGTGCATGAATGGGTTCATCTCCCTTGTTCTGAACCACCTCTCCCGCTGCCCCTCACATACACACACGGCTGCAGGTATTCCTGACTGCCACGCTTTGGTATTTCTACGCAGGATACGCACAGCCCAGCTTGCTAAAGCAGGATGCTCCCACAGACCTTCCAGGTCCACTGTTAAGGTCATGCTGACAGCTTCTCAGGGTTGATGTTGCTGGAACCCCACAGACCTTCCCACGTTGCCAGCATGGAGGTGCTGCACGCAGAGCCGCGCGGGCGCAGTGCACTGTCGCTGCCAGCTGCCGCCTCCTCCTTCCGTCAAGCTCAGGTTTGACCGGATTTTCCAGTACAGATAACAACTGTTCTATTTACATTTCATGCACCTACAGGGAAGAGAGCCTGGCTTTACTGGAGCAGATGTCTTCGAAGGAAGTTTAGAAGCTGAAAAGCACGCTGAAGCCACAGCAGCCTCTGTGACCCGCTCCACCACGGTCCAGGTGGTTTTGCTGCAGAGCGGCTGTGCAGCGACACACACGGAGCTCTCTCTGTGAGGTGTCAGGAACAACACAGCAACATCAGAGTTTGATTTACTGCCTGGCAAGCAGTGGCTGCTGGTGGCCGCACCGGGAGAGGTCAGGCAGCGCTGTCCTTTACGAGCACGTCAACGGCGGCCGCACTAATGCACTCCCAGATTACACTGCTGGAAATGAGAGCGTGCTTGGGTATAACTAATTGGAAATAGGCCCTGAATTCCTAATAACTGAAGTTATCGTCCCTGGGATTTATGCCAAATTAGAGACAATTAATTTTCCTCTCTTGATTATTACACACCTTAATAGCTCTGTCCTTGAGTCAGTTCCATCCTTCATGCACAGAGCCCTTCAGCTCAGTCGCTAAAATTTGATGTGCATGAAGAACGGTTAATAAGAAAGTTCTGAATCAAATCCGAGTTACCGTATCAAAATCTCTCATGTTTTACAACAGCAGAAAAAAAACCAAATGGATTCAAAGCCTGCTTCAGATCCTAGATTATAAAGGCATTTGCCGCATAGCCTCTGCACTCTAGTCTTTAGAGGCCTTAAACAATTCTACATTTCCCTTTAAGATGTGCTTTTAAAATATCACATGGCGGCATATGCTGATAATCAGGATTGTTTTCATTAAATGATTTCAGCGAAGTTCACTGGCTTTATTTGATATACAAAAGACTGTTTAACCTTCTCCCATGATACTCCACTGATGTAATTATAAGCAAGAGATGAGGCACGGCTCCTCCAGCTGCAACCATGAACAGGAGAGAAAACTTTCTGCCAAGCAAAGGCCATGCATGTCTTTCCCAGAGGATGCAATAGGCAGCTATCTCCTTCCAGACAGGAGTACTGTGAATCTGTAATTCCCCAGCTCAGTGCACACAGGCCACTGAAGTCAGGATGATGGTGAGAGGAGAAGTTAAGAGCAAGAGTATGTTTCAGGTAAAACAACTGCTAGTCCTGCTGCCCTAAGCATCCCTCATGCATGAAATAAAACAAGACCCCGCTTCCCTTTCTGGAGAGTTACCTGCAAAACCTGCAGCAAGGCTTCTTCTACCAAGGCCCTGAAGATGCAGCTGTGATATTCAGAGCTAAGGGAGCTTGGGTCACAAGCTCACCTGGGTCACAAGAGGACACACTCGTCGAGGATGGAAAGCGGCTGGCTGAATCTCAGCTGCTCTCTGTGCTGAGCTGACAGCCAATCCAATGTGCCAGGAGGAGACATGAGTCCCTCATACTGGAGACAATCACGAGGATTTCCAACTCTAAGAAAACATTGTCTTTCCTCTTAGAGCTGGGTTTTTAGACCCGTGACCTGCCTGAGGGAAGAGAAAGAAGGTCTTGATCCTATCTGAAGACTACTGTAGTCTCAGTCTGCTTCAGACGGCGCTCAGTCTCCTCGTGACTGGCCCTATGTCCCAGTGTCTGGAAGGGAATCTTCTGGGCTTCAGCATGAATGGTGCTTTACAGCAGAGAGCAATCTGCTGTGATTTTCACCATCACCTCTCCCTCCCAGCAAACCTGAGACAGATCTCTGCAGAGTCCAGCAAGGGGAAGCCACTGAACATGCCATATGACAGCTGAAAATCCACATTTTGTACTGTCTGTTGAGTCCTTGGGCTATTATGGATCTCCAGAGCAGTTTACTCCCTAGGTTTGTCCTCCTTCTCTGCCTGCTGATGTCCCTGACACACTTGGTTTGCACCTACACAGATGGAAAGTGGCATCCCAACTGAACAGAAATAGTGGAAGGCGCTTTTTGGGATGCACATCTACAGCCATGGAAGGCAGGGAGAGAAAGAAACCATCCCCTCAACTGTGGCTCACCAACAACCCTGATTTGCTACAGAACCACAGATCAACACAGGTCCACCTTCCCATACACGCAACCAGCAAGTAAAACGGCAGAATAAATGCAGCAAGCAAACCCACAATACCTATTTGCATTTAAGTGAATTCCTTGAGACAATATTACACAGGATAGCCTACATATTTCTTCAGAGAACTCAGAGGTAGTGCCCCAGCAGCATGTCAGGCTGGGTTGCCACGTGCACAACCTTTGGGCCCAGATCTCGACACACTGTGAGCAAAGGCAAAAGGTTGATTCTTTGCAGAAAACAACCTGCAGACAGAATAAACAGCATCATCTTGCGTTTACACTGAATAAAAGAAATTAAATTAGCAAGTAGATTTTGATCATGAAGTGACCTTTAAAAATGACTGAGAGAAGAAAACATTAGCCACTGTTATTTCCTCTGATATAGACCCCTCCTGAAGGCAGTTTTGTCTGCAAAATATTATTGCTAATTTTATTCCAAGCATTCAAGCTGATTTTAAGAATTTAAGATTACTCTTATTTTTTTTTTTTTCCCCCACAGATAGTCTGTGCTATCTTATTTCTTCACATAGGCACTAACTGGGAAAAGTGCTGTAGCTGGACTTAAAAGAAGTGGACAATTTTATGATGTTTAATAACGTCTGTAGCTATAAAAGCTAAAACCAGTAAGGGTAATGAAATCTTATACTCTGGTGCTTAAGGTATTCTCTCCTTCTTGTCCCACATGCTGAACTGTGACAACAGTTCATGTAAGGATGGGAAGGAGGAAGCACAGCTCCATTCAGACACCTACAGGGCCACCAACTGCTGCTGGAGGTCAGAGGTGCTGCTGCAGGGCTGACAGCACGGCATTTAACTGTATTTATGACCACTGCCAACACGTTAACAATTACAGCCTTTGTTGCACACATCTGTATGAGTTTTTCAGATGAAAGTGGGCTTTTTTTTTCTCCTGGCTCAAGTAGGGTTACGGAAAGATTGGCAAAAATTACACCTATTTACGGTTTCAACAATCACATTTTCTGTCGACGCTCTCATCATACCTTGCTGCTTTCTCATTTACATAAAACTGCAAAGATTATGCAGAATTCACATCCGCACTGTGACAAGCTCTTTTAAAAGTTAATACTTCTAGAATGCGCTTTGACCTTGCGTTTGGACAGACGTAATACCATGCACGACTCCATCGTGCACACCAGTTCCCTTATTCATGCATCACGGCAAGGGATTTGACTGCCAATGCTTTCTCTTGGCTTGCCAGGGCAGATCTGCCTAAAACCCAACTCGGGGCAGAACTGCACTTTCAAAATTTGATAACCTCTTACGGTAGCCAATCTTTTTTTAAACAGCGACACACTGTAATCATTGAACCGTAGACCACAGACCATCTGTCAGTATCATCTCGAAGTCATTTCATCATTGCAAAAGCTTCCGATGCTGGAAGGCACTTGGCTACTTTTGCCTTTTGTATCTGTTATTTTATGTAGTTGAGATTGAACTACACCACGTCACAAGGGACGCCACAGACAGCAAGGTGGCAGGTGGTTGTACCAAATGATCCAGCAGTCCTTCATGCAGCTCAGAACATCACAGCACAGAAGATCAGAAGTTCCAGCAGTTTTTCCACTTCTCATACAACCAGTTTCAATTCTCTCTTGGCTGCACTTTCATCCGCTGTCTAAATGCATCCAAGCCCAAACCTCTTTGCTCCACTAGCCCAGTGCCACGTTCCACAACCTGGTTTTGCTGGGAGCAGTGGCCTGGTCTGCTTGCCAGCCTGTCCTCAGGAGCAGGCTCTGGCTTTCTGAAACCCTCCTGCTCTGAAGGATGGCATTTCATTGGGCTTCACTCCCTCCCTGACCGGTCTTTCTGGCAGATTTGTCCGCTCATGCAACACTACTTACACAAACACCAGTGGCAGTATGCAAGGTAAAAAACAAAAACCATTTCCCAGTTCCAATCATCTGACCCCAAAAGTCAGTGTTCCTACAATTAACTGTCTCATTACCATCTATTTGTTAGTCAGCTAAACAAAAATACTGAAATCTCGCATATAATCACTGGATGAACCACCAGAGAACATCTGTGCACAAGAGGCAGGGAGCAGCCCCTGGGGACATGGGGTCTCCTTTTGTACCAGCAAGAAATTAATTGGGCTTGGGGACATCAGCGGAGCACGGAATGCCCTCCTGATTGCTCACAGGGGTCATGCCTGTCCCCGTGCATCTCTCAGTCAACATGAAGAAACGTGCTCGTTCTCAGGCAGAGTGGAGAGACGGTAAACGCTACTCAGAATGTTTTAAGCAGGTTGCAACAGGCTGTAGCTCCGGTGGGACAGGTTTGCCAGCCCCACCTGGCAGCTACCCGCAGGCTGATTGCCTCAGCAGGAGGAGGAACAGGAGGAAGATGGAGGCCTGGGCCAGCCAGCTGTGCCCCCGGGCTGAGGTCGGGTCAGCCATCCTCCTTCAGGCCGTGGCAGAATTGGACTGCGTGGGCCCACGGATGAGCACAGCATTAATGGTACCCACGGCAGTGCAGAGCCTGCCCTTGAAGGCGTGCGCTCTGCCAAGTGCTGCTCACAAACTCGCCCATTTGCAAGCTGCATGCAGTGCAAGGCATTGCTGCAAACTCATAATTAAATTCATTACTCCATACAATTTTAAGCCATTCTTCAAATAATTACAGTAATTTGATAAGCAGAAATCACATAAACCTGCTGCAGTTTTATCTCTCCCATTTGCTGTCTGAAGGAAAATGTGCGGGTAATTAGTCAGATGATAACAGTCCGGGTTATGCAAGCAAAACAAAATTAATATGATCCTTACTGAAAAAAAAAATATTAAAAGGAGACCAATTACACCTTAGGCAGCATGGGGTTGCAGCGAGGAGCACTGCAAGGCCTGAGGTGGTGGGAGGAAGGTGATGCCATACCCATGGAGCTGGGCTGTGCCTGGAGCCTGGCCCACTGCCTCCTCCTGGGGAAGGCCTCCTCGGGAACTGGGAACCTTGGAAACTGGGATGCACGGAGGCAAAGGCTTCCTGCAGTCTGTATGGGACCAAGGCAGAACCCTTGTTAGCACACTACTGACAGGAAGGATGGCAGTCCTGGCAGCCCTGCCACTCATCCCTTTGTTTCTGAGGTTCCAGACCTCCCCTGCAATGAACCGGGGAGAGGAGCAATGTTCATTTCAACAAAAAAGTTCACACTCACGGGCTCCTCCAGAGAGCTCGCTTTTGTGTATCGAGAATGGTACATAATGGCACTCCCAGCCCTGGATGCCCCTGGCAGGCTCCCATTTCCCAATGCCTTCAGAGGACCAACAGAGGAAAAAAACATCATGTGACTGATGGGTCAATCAACCCAGATGGTGAGTTTTGCTAGAGATATGGAAACATGGAGTATACTAGGGTGAAAGAGAAACGTGGTCCAGCAGTGCGATCAATGGAGAGGGGAAGGCCAGGGCTGTGGTTACTCTGGAGCTCAGATTAAGAGCTTCATCGGGTTTCTGCAATCAGATCTGATGATACCACTGATGGAACAAAGGGTGGCTTCAGGCCCTCATTTCACACAGCAGCGAACTAGTCTCATCAATTTCCTGAAAGTGACTTTATGCCTCGTTAAGACCCATCTAAATTACATACAAGATGACTTCCAAGTAATGGAAAAATGAATTTGCAGACAGTCCTTTTCTTTTTTTTTCCCCTTTTCCTTAAGGATATGTCTCCAACCAGCCTGAAACCAAANACACTACTGACAGGAAGGATGGCAGTCCTGGCAGCCCTGCCACTCATCCCTTTGTTTCTGAGGTTCCAGACCTCCCCTGCAATGAACCGGGGAGAGGAGTAATGTTCATTTCAACAAAAAAGTTCACACTCACGGGCTCCTCCAGAGAGCTCGCTTTTGTGTATCGAGAATGGTACATAATGGCACTCCCAGCCCTGGATGCCCCTGGCAGGCTCCCATTTCCCAATGCCTTCAGAGGACCAACAGAGGAAAAAACCATCATGTGACTGATGGGTCAATCAACCCAGATGGGCCCAGGATGAGTTTTGCTAGAGATATGGAAACATGGAGTATACTAGGGTGAAAGAGAAACGTGGTCCAGCAGTGCGATCAATGGAGAGGGGAAGGCCAGGGCTGTGGTTACTCTGGAGCTCAGATTAAGAGCTTCATCGGGTTTCTGCAATCAGATCTGATGATACCACTGATGGAACAAAGGGTGGCTTCAGGCCCTCATTTCACACAGCAGCGAACTAGTCTCATCAATTTCCTGAAAGTGACTTTATGCCTCGTTAAGACCCATCTAAATTACATACAAGATGACTTCCAAGTAATGGAAAAATGAATTTGCAGACAGTCCTTTTCTTTTTTTTTCCCCTTTTCCTTAAGGATATGTCTCCAACCAGCCTGAAACCAAACAGTTGTTTCAGGGAGAAAAATTCCCATTGCTACAGGGAGATAACTCACAAGGAGCACTTCAGTTTAAAATGCAGCTGCACCTTTCACGCTGCTCTTCTTCCCCTGGAGCATGGAGCACCCTGGCCAAGGAAAGCAATTCAAGTCCCAAGCACCACAGATAATATGCAGTTTATGAACGCAGGCAAGATTAGCTTTAAATATCACACTTTGCAGAAGAATCAATCTCTATGCAGCAACTCTACAGCACTATATATATAAATATCTTAAAATGAAAGACATTTCACATCCTTAATTCAGAAATAAAAACAAATCAGAGTTTGCTGAATAAGCAAGTTCAATGCAATGTAAAAAGGGGAGGAGCAGCTGTACAACATACCAGGAGAAAAGAAGCAAACAGGTTCTTTTAGCATTTAATTTACCAGCTGCTAAACCCAGAGTCAAGTGTGAGTGCCTGAAGAAAGGCTTTAGCACAGATGCTGTGCATCCCTCCATGATACAGCCACCCTGTCGCGCATCCCAATGGCTCCCTGGGCTCTGACCTCCCTCCCCAGAGCTGTGTGCCATGCAAGGGGATGGGGACAGGGACAGGCACTGTCTCACCAAGAACAATCTTGCAAAATCTGCACCAAACTGAGGAACTGGAAATACTCATGGACCTGCAGGCAGATCAAGTGGACAATGACCTTGGCAGAGGGAGGAAGAACCATGATCCCACAGTGCCAGTGTCAGCTGCAGGGATGGGACAAGTCCCCTGCAGCAGCCCCATTCTTTATGGGATGTCAGCAGCTCCTGCTCTGCCCCAGGATGGGTTCCTTGTTCAGTGAGATGCCCAGACGTATTGTAGTACAATTTAATGAGTGCCCATCCCGCAAGGAGATCTGGACAGATAACCTCACCTCCTTTCTGATCTTGGGCTCGGGATTCTGCTGACAGCACAAAGCTCGCAGTGAACTCATCTCTTTCAGCTGCGTGTCTCCACCACGGCCAGTAATCAATATAACACATCAGGCAGCAGCAAACAACTGCTGCCATTTCAGCTGCTCCAGCCAGGTCTGATCCCACGACTCTGCCATAAAGCAGCTCCAAGCCCCAGCACAGTGACACTGAGAGTCCCCATTTTGCTGCAGCCTGGTGGCATGCAGCCTGGCCACTGCCAGGCCGGGCAGGGCAGCTGGCAGAGCACAGCTCTCCTGCGGCACTCCAAACATTTGTCACAATTATTGGGGATTTACGAGGACAGGGATCTTGTCAGTTATCTGTAATTTCACTCCAAATGATACCTTCACTGGAGGAGGCAGCCTGTGAATGAAGCCAGCCTGAAGGGAGGAAAAAAGGTGTCCCCACTGAATGCCTCTTTGATAGGCAGGTCACCTAAACAGGCTCTTCTGCATGGAAGCCTGCTGAGCAAGGGGCCCTGTCCCCAAAATGCAGGCTAGCAGCACATCTCTGGGTGCTGTGGCTAGCTCCCTGCTGGACACCAAAGGCAGAGCACCGGAGCTGCAGGTGCCTCAGCTCAGCTGCACTAGAGATGTGCTCTGGTGCTAAAACCAAAGAAGGAGCGTTAGGATCTGCACTTGCTTATGATCTTCATGCAGGACTGGCAGCTGCAGCTACGAGAAACACTTGCACATACTGAACCAGCAACAGTAACACCCCTGAAAACCTAGTGCAGAACGCTTTAAATGGGAAGGAGGGATACTCTGCGATAACAGACACATGTAATTAAGACGCTACCTGCAGCTGTCCCTTATACACACATCCAAAAATCACAGTGCTTTGCTTCAATTTGCCTAATACCAGTTTTGTACTACAGCAACACAGCAAGCGCTTTGCTCCCTTTGCTAATTACAAAGACTTAGCTCTCTGGAATGATACCTGATTGCTGGCAGTGATTTTTGCTAATGGAACAGCTCATCCTTTCTTATAGCTAAAAATCTGCAAGAAGGAAGTACTCCAGGGGGGAATACATAATGTAGAAGGCATGCTATGCACTCTTTATATGAAACTATAATCCTAAGGCGTCACAGTTCACACAGTTCCACTTATTGTACTACAGAGGTACTTCTCACACTCAGGCAAAGGTTGTGCAATTCATTTCATAATCATCAAAAAATATCATTTCAAATAGGAGTTTTTTTACAGTCGCATGAGATTTTCCAGTATTTCTGTCGTACTGCATCATGGTAATTCTTCCTGCAGAGCTGTGTACCAAAGAGCAGAATTTACTTCTCTCCCAGAGCAACCAATTCTTGCTAATTCATGTTTAACTCTTCCTAGATAATTAAATGAATTCTTAGACCCCTTATTACATCCATCAACCTCATTACACCTTTTCAGGTTTGTTTTCAAACACCAGGAGGACACCAGGGTCACCATCACCCACAAGACATCCATTTGGGGATATCCACTCCAACACTGAGTTCCACAGACTGTGCTTCAATGGTATGCAGCTACCGAGGAAGATGGGCCAATGACTGCACATTTATTACTGAAATTAACTGCCCTGTCTGTGAGTGGAAGAACTGCCCCATACAGAGCACTGAGTCAGGAGAAATTCTGAAGGGAAGTTGAAGCTAAATAAATATGGGTTTTAGAGATAGCGGAGTGAAGGCTGTAAACTCTCAAAGCTTTCCTAGAAAACTGTATCTCAAAGCATTCTAGCTGGATTCTCCATTTATTCATCTGCACTAGAACAGCTCTTAGATACTGCTTGGCTATATTTAAAAATATGCACGACGATCCTTTCTTTTTCAAAGCTGGAGGAGCTCCGGAGGATCCCTGGCAGACAGAGCTTATAAACTGCAGCAGGGACACACAGAACGCATGCAAAGCGCACAGTGCAGGAGAAGGGCAGCTGCTCTGCCGAGGCAGTGCAAGCAGCTTATTAAACACCACGGGTCCAAAGGCAATGGGCAGCACTGCTGGTCCTCAGTAGTGTCCCGTCTGTAGGAACGGGGTTTTGAGTGCTACAGCCCAGTGCTGCTCCCACCCATTGCTGCCAAGCTGCAACCAAGCAGCGGCCTGCTCCCCGTGCAACATGTCTGCATCCACCCAGGGACAACAACTGCCCACTGTGAGTGTTCACAGTGGGGTTCTGGCTGCAGCTCCAGTAGATACTGGCAAGTGCTCTGTTAATAAATAAATAAATAAAATCAGTCAGCTGCGCTGCCTTTGCAGACAGATTTTCCTTTTCAAATTTCCCCTGAGCTGCATATGGCTCTGTAAAGAGCCATTCTTTTCGAAGCATGCTGGCTTTGACAACCACAGTCCAGATTTTAACATTTCAAACAATTCAGCGACCACAGAAATTTGTGCTAATGAGGAAATATGCCAATGCACTGTATCATTCTGCACGAGAACAGGAGGGAGAGGAGTAGTAAATAAAGATGTAGAAGGTCTAAGCAAGGCAGCAACTGAAGGAAAAACTTGTAAGGATGAGCAGGCTGGGCCAGGTGGGCTCCCATGGGCTTAAAGCCCACAAGAATCTTGAAGATGCTCTTCAGCTCAAAGATGAAAACAACCATAGCTGCCGGTTTGCTCCACAGGTTCTTCACAGTGGTACTGGACTGGAGAGGAGCAGAATTGACCAGAACAATTTGGCAAGTCTTAAAACATTTCTCTGGAGAAGAGGCTAACTAGGCTCTGGGCTGAAACAACACAGCAGCTGCACACAGGTGAGGATATAACAATGACAAGAATGAAGGAAGAGTCCTCAATACAAAGGCAGCTCCTTCATACAACTATATTCATCGTAAACGAATACATGAAAGCATTAAGACACTGAGGAAATGTAGACAGAGTCTCCACCATTAATGCTTTCTGGTTTTACTTTCAACCTTAGGAATAAGAGGCAAAGACTTTCGGTCAGGCAACACTGTAAGGATGGTATAAGGAAGAAAGGAATTTCAGCTGTTTCATCTGAAACCCTCTGGGCAGAGCTGGCATTAGACTGAAGTAAACTATGCCACATGCCTCGATGGGAGAAAAGCAGATGGTGATGATAAGAGGACGAATATGTGTGCTTCCCATCTCTGAGTGCTCCATTTATTCTTAACTAGCTGTTTCCTGCTCCACTGCAGCAGATATTGCTCCTCCCCAAACACAGACAACCCTAAACACCAGGTCAGCTTTAGATTCTGAGGCCACTAAGGTCTGGGTCTTGGTTCTGCTGCGTGTGAACATGACCCTTTCTGCACGTTCTAGTTATAGATACAAGTTAGAGGAGACATACAACAATTTAATGAAAACAGCTTGCTAATGAACAAGGACTGTAGGAGAAAAGAATGAGCTTTTCTTCCCGAAAACAGAACAGCAACATGACTAGTTGTGAGGTTTCCAGAGGGAAAAGAGAGAGCAAGATCCATGCCTAACAGTGGTGGTTCCTGGCATGCCCCCTGAGGCAGCACCCAGCAGCGCTGTGCTGGCACAGCACACAGCACAGCTCCTGGAGGCCACCTAACCCCAGTGAAACCAGGTGCTTCTGCTAATGGAGTATGACTGGCAGCAGGATTCACTGAACAAAGTTATGTTGCTTGCACCATCTGCTACCTGTCAGCTTTTCCACAGTTTGTTCTTGGGTAGTGAGTAACTGGCCAAGCTGGAGGACGGATGCTATAGTTTAGTTAAAGCTTTAGGTTGTGCCAGATGTGCTGGCAGTTCTGTGCTACATTTTCTTTTCCTCCTAACTGACAGCAGAGGAAACTTGACAGCATTTTCTATCAGCTGCTAAGTTGCAGCTACATCCTCTCCCGCTTTCAGGGCTGCCAATTTCTCTCCAGCAACCTTGAAAAAAGATTCATTTTCTGGGAAGGCGATGACACGCGAGCCCCGCCTGCACACAGCCCTTCCATCCCTGCTCTTGTTTCCTGAAAGAGCTGTTTTCAGTTCCGCACCACATCAACGGGCTGAGAACTAGGGTTTGTTGATAGTGGACAGTCAATCACGGAGCATAGTCTTGAAACTCATCCCTTCCCTTCTACTCTGAAAAATGGAAACCTTAAACAGAAAATCTCCAGAGAGGTCCACAAAAAAACGTCACCAGGACCACAGCTGAGTCAGCTGTGCTGCTCTCACGTGAAAGAGAAACATCTATGTGGAACATCCCAGTAGGATCCATGGCACGCTGAGCCGGCACCATTCCAAGTCCCCACAGCAGAGACCTGCACCTCTCTATCAAGAAATTCAAGTTGCCATCTGATACACAGATGAAATTGCAAGGCAGGGGTACCCACTTAACCTTGTGATGGAAGCAGTGTGGCTGCAAAGGTGGAGAGGAAGGTTTGCTGCTAATTTGTATGATTGCTTTTTGGGTTTTCCTCCGTGACACTACTGATACACATTTTGCTCACACTTCAAAATAGACTGCGTGAAAATCAGTTCTCTGCTGTTTTCAGGAAAAAGATCTAACCAGAATCACAAAACTGAGTTAACACAGAAATTACCTGTTACATTTTCAGTTAAAAAATGTATGAGCAGAAGGAGCGTTTGGTCACCTCATCTGACCCACCGTGAGATGAACTCCATACAGCAGTCGTTCGCACCTGCCTTGTGCTCTATTTCCACCT
Organism: Odontophorus gujanensis; assembly: GCA_013399175.1. Classification (NCBI taxonomy): domain Eukaryota; kingdom Metazoa; phylum Chordata; class Aves; order Galliformes; family Odontophoridae; genus Odontophorus; species Odontophorus gujanensis. The sequence goes on along the minus strand of VXAB01004669.1, from coordinate 841,248 downwards.
ACACAGGGCTGTAAGGTCTTGCAGAAAGGTGTCCAGTGCTCAATAACATCAGGAGATATAGAGAAGCCAACACTTCTAGTGGCAAATCAGCCCCACTGCTGGAGACCTGAGCCTTATTTCTGCTGAATTTCTCTGGTTTCAGCTTGCAGTTATTGATTCTTGCTCTGGTTCTATGTGCGGGATTAAACAGCCAGGGTTTGCAGCTGGCATATTCTCTCACGTTAGGTACTCATGTGCCACAAATAGTTCACCTCTTGCTCTTCTTTCTGGTGAGCACAGCACACAGAGCTTTGAGTCTTCTGCTGCACAGAATCCTTTTCCATTTGTAGATTACTTCTTGTGGCCTTTTATGTACCCTATATTGCAGTTGTGGCCTTTATTCCTTACAGTTAGAAAAATATGGGCATGTAGAACCTTCGTTGCTGCATTCATCCTCAGGGTAACTTGGGGCAGAGTAACAAAAGACAAGAATCATCTCTCAAAAAAACCAGTATTCCCAGGAAGAATGGCTGACTCCTTCCTCTCTCCCTCACATATGTACTTCCTCCCTTCCCAGCACCAATGTAGTTCTCCTATCCTCTATTTGCACGGCTTCTACGCTTACTCGACACACTTCACATATAAATGAAGCTCCTTCAAAGGCTGGGATGGAGAGCAGTGCAGGTAGGAAAAATCAATTATAAACCTGGATCTATTTCTGACAGCTTGGTCTTTCACAGAAAATGTTTAATGAGGATATTTTTATGAAATATAACAAATGTAATTCTTACTACAGCGATTTTGGTTTGTATATTATCAGTCCTGGCAAGATTTCAGGAGTTGCTTGCCGTGGTTATGGTGCCAGCTCCTTGTCCTTGAGGTAAGGTATGGTTTGTTCTCACTTCTCATTATAAGAGAATAATGTGACATCTGTATATGCAGCATGAGAAGAGATCAGAGCTTGTCATTAGTGTCCATTAGACCTCTGCCACTCCTGCAACGGCTTGGGAAAGAGGACCGCTGCCCATGCCGCAAGTCAGGACAGGGCCCAGGCAAGCAATCCCACAAGGAGCCACGTGGAGCTGTGGGATGGCACCGGCCTGTGCTGGTGAGAAGGGATGTCCAAGAGAACTGTGTGCTGGAAACTCCTGTTTCAACTGCAGTGTGTCACATAACTGGAAATCATCTGCAGCCCTTAAAGAAGCCTTGGATCTTGACCTCATACTTGCCTCTGGTGGAACATAAACTTACCAGCATGACTCTATCACTGCTCGGGGACAGTGCTAAACTAGCAAGCTTTGTGCTCGTGGTTACAGGCTTCAAAGTGATGGGAAGAACGCCCCAAGCGAGCAGGATCTCAGGATGACAGGCAAGCTCTGCATCCAGGACAGCACAGGTGCTCACAGGAACAACATCAGGGAACAAAGCAAAGGCTGATGGTACTGGCATGGCCAAAGAACTAAGAAAGTTAAAGGAACAAACTCCTGGAGAAGCTGTTCAAGACCTGTGAGTGCTGGGGCCAACAGAGTAAATTGGATGAGAAAGGTGAAAAAGAACAGGAGCGGGATCTGAAGAGGCACCAATGGCCTCCTGACAGTGGCAGAACGAGCCTCCTCTCCTGTGATATCTTGATTATAATGGCAACTTCGACCAAGACACACTGAGATACTCTCACACGCATTGAGTGTCTGAAGGAAACTCTGATTGCAGAGAGACTTAAACCTTTCATACCTCCTGTTCAAAGCAGTCCCAGGATCAACAGAGACGATGGTGGAGACAACATGCAAAGAGGAGGAAGGAAAACTTTGAGCAGAAATCTAGTAATCATGATTATCATGATAATTTCATCCAGTAATTAGTAAACGGAAAGTTAATTATTGCTACTTCCCCCTTCCTTTCACCATGTCTCACCCAGCTGTTCACAAATTGATAACCATAGAAACAAGCGTGAGCCAAGCCTGGGTAGTTGGTATTCATGCAGAATCAAAGAAACACATTTGCATTCTTTGCCAGAAGAATCAATTTACCTTGATTGATGATTGAACTTCAATAAGTTCTTTAATATTTTGGTCATTAACTGTGATGCCATAACAGTGTCACCAGAGTGCTATTGTATTTCACACCATGGCTCTTATTAGCGGCACTGCGTAATAAGCCTGAACTTCTAATTGAGCTCTTTTAAATATTGATAATCAACATATTTCAGAAGGTGATCATCTCAAATAAAGCTCAGCCTGCCCAGAACGGCTTGTGAATGCAGTGACCTGTCACTGGAGAGGCTGGGAGCTCCAGGTATGTGGCTCAGGTTTGAAGCAGCACAGAGTTCCCCTTTTTCTCACTGCTGCTTTCGTCACTGGTCCACTTTTTCTTTCCCAACATTGCAGAAGCATTGCTTCTGACTACAAACCTTGCTCCTGTTTCAAAACAACCTGCAGTAATTGCATTTTCCCTGTTAGTAACATTTCAAAATGAGATCAGTGGCAATACTTCTCTTTACGCATCAGGCTAAATGCAGGCAGATCTAAAACAACCTTCCTGATGATAGATATATATATGGCGGAAGTCAAAGAGCTAGAGGCACTTCAAGTGCTATAAAAGGAAGTAAAATAAAAAAAAATGACATTGTTGGTATTTTGCAGTGGAAAAATAATTGAAGAAAATCAAGAAATAGTAGTTAATGCAAGCAATAAAACGAAGCTTCGGGGCACCAAGTAGGTGGTCCTCAGTTACAACAGCAGCCTCAGCATTGAACTCCTGTCCTTTCTTTTATTTCACTAAGCAGTGAAGCACTGACTATTTACTGTCAGGAGAAAGCATCAAGCTGTTCCTGCTACAGATATAAATGACAGTGATGCAAAATCTGTCCCCACACCTCCTCCTGTTTGCAGTGAGTGGCACACCCCAAGCCTGTCAAAGCCAAACCCCTGGCCTGAAGAGATGGCACACAGCTCGGGTGCACCTCTGCAGAGAGGAGTTAGCTCACAAGCAAGGTAAATTAGCCCACGCTTATCTCCATGCTATCAAAACAAGATTCTTTCAGAGAGCCAGCGCGAGCGCTCTACACTGAGCCATGGCAAGGTGCATCCTCACTTCCCAAAGGATACAGCCTGCTTGCCCCCATCGCACACGAGCATGGCAAGAATATGAAAGACTGAGAAGGATGCTGATAACATTTCAATACGGTGTTCAGAGTTGAGACAATTAATGAAACTGAGATAGTGGTGCATCTATTAAAATAAGGGGACAGTGGGAACCTGCACTCTGTTCCTGCCGCATCAATTGTCTTTTGAGTGGCTGGTAAGAATTAAAATTGTGCTGTCAACAGCCTATGTCTCGCATGATTACACACCTTTAAAGCCGATCAGGAAGAAAATAAATTCAGATGTGTGTGGCAGGAGTTGAATAGGAAAGATCCTACAACAAGCCTCCATTACCTCCAAAGAGCTACTCAAATATTAATCGCTACAAAATCTCTTGACAAAACCAGTGGCATGGTTCAGCTTTTCCAGACACGCAGAAATACAGAACATACATGTGAGTATCACGGCACCTTCCACCTGTGCTAGACAGCATACCAAAGGATACCTCCCACCTCCAGCAGCACTACCTCAGAGACGATCTGCGGGCCACAGCAGAAGTGCTGGCACTGCACGCAGACTGAAGCCCTGCACTGCCCTGAGACATGCTGTCAGGGCTGTGCACCTCAGTGCTTGCTGCCTGTGAGAAGCAGCCAATGCCCATGCCCACCAGCAACAAGAAGAAAACACCATTTTAGCCATGTTTTCATCTTCTCCCTCTGAAATAAGCCTAAATCCTTCCTTACCCAAACCTGTAAGAGAGAGTCAGCTTTTAAAATTTTGCTGTTTGTCTTTGATATTCTCTGCTGGGAAAGTACAAATACAAAGGAATTCTTAGGTTTTCAGCTTTTGTGTCTGCATCTCTGCATATTAACAGAATATTCAATGAACTCATTTAACACTTCCCAGCGATCTACAAATAATCCTTTGTTTTTGAAATGTGGCTACAGGCATAAAAATGACTGCATCATTTATTTTTTTTTTAAACATAACAGTTCTGTTCCCTGCGCGCAATCAGTCATGTCTGCTTGCTAAATTAACAAAAAACGAAGCTAAACACGTTCTTATCCTATTGTTCTGCAAAATAAACGTAGCTCTAGGATAGGAAGCTGGCATCTATCCTGGCTCATACATGATTAATAGAATTGTACATGCAATTTTGAATGACTGTATCGCAGAACCAATACTCCAGGTTTATGTCCTGCTCCCCATGCACCTGCAGTGGCAGCAGCAGGGAGAGCACTGCCAGCACATCCCTCATTCTGCAGCCTGAAGACTTTCTTCTCTGTCACTGGGAGAGACTGAAATCACAACACACACACAGAGAGACCTTTGGGTAAGGTGAGCTCTGTAGAAACATGGCAGTAAAAAAAAAACAACAAAAAAAACCCACCCAAGCTTTTGCCAAACAGTCAACACGTACGTTCAAGTAAAATGCTTTAAATAGAGGCAATCAGGAGATGTTGATGGATTTAGGGAGATGCTCTCCAAATCCAGACAGCTCCCCACACGTCGACGTGACAGCTCCCCCAAAGCAGCCTCCTGCTGAGGTGTGCGTGCTGTGGTGCCTGCCAGGGCTGGTGGCAAACTGGGCCCTGATGCAGCTGACTGCCTGAGTTGGAGGTGACTTCAACCACACTGTCTCACAAGGAAGTGGGGTTTGCCCTGCCAGCCCGCGCTCACACAGGAGACTGAGCCATCCCTACAGAGTGTGGCTGAGGAAATGGGAGAAAAAGGCCCTTTGGCTGCAGGGTGTGTACAAGCAGACACACGTGCACCACTGTGTGTGTGACTGAGGAAAGTTACACTCACTGCAAAGCCGATTTCCCCAGCTGAAAGCCACTGCCACTTTGGTTACATCAAACTTGGCATTTTAAAAGCCTGTTGGCTGCTTTCTTTTATTATTATTATTATTATTATTATTTTTATTCTTTAAACTGAGCCTTGTTTTGAATTTGTTTTAAGATGAATGCTGCTTTCATTCCCATCACTGGCTCCTCGCCTGCATTTCTGAGCGTTGCTGCATTCTCCCCACACTTAGCGCTCACTCGGCAATTATCACTGAGTCAGGTAGGATGACGGCATTTTTACAGTTCAAGCACACGGCTCTGAATTTCAGGGAGCTGATTTTTAAACTACTTAAATGTTAATAGCATCCATCTAATTGTACAGATCGGAATGTCACCAGCTAATCCTTGCACTTTCCAGCTGACTTCTGTCAGCCGCTCCTTCGCTTTAGTTACCAATGTCAGGATATATTTTTGATCACAATTATTAAAGGGAGGTCAGAATTACTTCTTTTTCTATTCCCGGGTGCCTTCTGGTTTCAAACCTCACCAGCCCACTGTTCCTCACACACACACAACCCAGCAACGTTGTTAAAGCATCACAGGGGAGAATGCATTTTTACTGCAATCCTCCATTTTCAAAACAACTGGTACACAATTGCTACGGTCCTCGGGGGAAACCAGCTTAAATGCACGCCCATATTCCTGCTGCATTGCGAGTCAACACATTTCACAGCATCCAAAATATTGGTGCGCGAGAGAACACTGGAATGTCCATTTGGGATCACGGGAAATAAACCGCCCTCCTCTGCCTCCTCCCAAGCTTTCCATTATACCCGTTACAATGGAATTCAGACTTAAAAAATAATCTCCAGACCGTTTCAAGAAAACCGTAGCTCTATTACACCGCTTTCGCTGCACAAGAAACTATTTCAGCGGAAGGCTATAAGGAGATCCTTACAAGACAAAGTATGCTGCTGTAATGGGAAATGATGAGGGAAAATGATTTCAAAGAAAATCTATTACTATTCCCTTGTGATGGCCAAATAAAAGAGCAAATGCTCTTGCCATGAGTCAGAAGAAAAGTGAAGTTAGAGAGTTCCATTAATGCACAGATTTTGACATGCAGTCCTCCATAAGGCAGGGGTATGGAAATAGCCAGTAACCGTCTCGGAGTCACTTATTAAGAGCTAAATTTGTTATACATCTGCTGTCTGTAGACAGACTCCCACCAACTCAGCCAGCCCGATCTGTGGGAAAGGGGAGGGTAGCACGGCTCCACTGCCAGGTTTTAAAAAATAATAAAATAAAGTAGAGCTGGTATGCAAAAGTGGAATGGAACGGCAGAATCGGCACAGGATCAGAACACAGGAAAAGCAGCACAAGGGAGTCAAGAAAGTGGAAGACCCAAAATTGATTTAATGCTGCTGTGAAAGTTCTGAGAAATGAGGAGGCATCAGAACTAAACAATGGAAAAGTGGAGCTGATAAAGAAGGGAGAACGGAGCACCATTTATGACTCAAGTGCTCGAGATGTTGAGCACTTTTCCAGAAAAGAGTATAAAACAAAAAAGAAAAACAACAACAAAAAAAACAACCCCCCCACCAGCTTCTAGTTTTAATGCAAATGTGTTATGGGATTTAGCTAACAGATCTATAATATCAATTGCAATCATTTTAAAGTCTGTAGAGAGCTACACCACCAGAGACCTGGAGAAGCAGCGGAGCTCAGTGCAGGAAAGGCACAAAGAGCGACCTGGTAATCACCATCCTCCACCCAAAGTGACAGACCAGCCCCGTTTAGGTGCTGACAGGAATTCAGGGCTCACCATGGACCTAAAAAGCGCTGGTGAGATTAGGCAGACCCAAGCTCTTCCTCTTGGTTGAAATAGTCAACAGAAGTGTGCTACAGCTCTCCATGAAAGCCCATCCCCAAACTGAAGCTTGGTGGGATTAAATCCTGGTGGAGATGTCTGAAAACTTACTAAGTGTCCATAACTAAAAGGCAGGGATAAATGATAACATGCTCCCCCTGGGACTGGTGTTAGGGACAGATCTTATTTAACATTTTAATTAATCTAGGAGTTGGGAAATCACTGCTAGTCACACGGGGAAAGCCCAGGTGGTATATTATAATTAACCACTCCCCACCCAGAGACTGATGGCACAAGGCATTATCTGGTGCCTCGTATCCCAACAGCTTGCACATCTCTCACCTTGTCCTTAACAGCACAAGATGCTTCAGAAAATATCATCTTTTCACCCCACTCTCCGACCACGGCTCTGACTTTGCCTGTCAAAACATACTGCAGTGAGAAACCAGGCAGCACGCAGCTCCCACGTTGTGCCTTCTGCTGGTTTGTAGCATCAATACAAGCTCTTACAGTGCTGCAACAGTTCACTGAAGTGGTCAAACATCAGGACGCAGCAGCATTTGTGTCTTGAATTTGCAAAGATGTGGGGCTTCCTTTTTGATGAAAAGCACCTGTAAAGTGCAGGGTTATTGTGCTCCCTTTTGCCATTTCTTGGATAAATGTCATCATTTTTAATGCTACCAATCTTCTTCTATAGCCTGCAGGGGAGATTTTCTAAGGCAAAAAAATGGCTTGTAGGTGCTTAATTCCCATTAAAAGCCACTGGGGAGAAGCTGCTACTGGAGCCTTTGGGAAAAGAGTCTTCCCCTAAACCATTGCCATTCACCCTTTCAACACCTGCAATAAGTCACTATTCTAATATATATGGTATTAAAACAAAAGACATTCAAATCTGCAGTGAAAACACTTTGTGACCAGAGAAGTAGCTTTTTGGCAACCCCATGCGAACACGCAGCGAGACAAGATACACTCTAACTCTGCTTTTAAGATCTCTATTTTAGGCAATGTAATGTGAGAAGGTGGATGTGTCATCTGCACCTGACTCAGCAGAACAGCCTCATTTAAAAACTCCACGGTGAGCCTCAACTGGTATTAATGAATGCTCGGATTTGGTCTAGAGGTGAAATGTTGTGTACATAATATTTAAGAGTGTAAAGGCCAAAGAACAAGGGAGCTCTGGCTAAGAGATTTACTATTGCCAGTGTTTTGTTGTTTGTTTCTTACTGTGCTCCTAGGCTGAACTCCTGTGTGGATGGTTCCCAAAGAGCCCTTTTTACAATGGATACATGAGTGGTGGTCTTCCGATTGCTTCAAGAGATCTCAGTACCTTTACAAAGGGCCCCTCTGATAGACAGACCTGGAGCCCCATAGAAGGAAGTGACCTTACTGTGGTCACACTGATGTTCTGCAGGGCCACAACCAGCCCTGCAGGCTCTGGGGACACAAAAGCAGTGCCTCATGCCTTCAGCTCCCCATAGCTGGAAGGGATGAGGGCCATCATGCTGCAAAGTGTGATGCTACAGAAGGCAGGCATCTGCTGGAGCAACAGCGAGTTAACGAATCCATTTCAGAGAGCTAATGCAGAGAGATCTGCTGTTAACTTTTAATCAGTAGCAAGTTAAGACAAATCGGAAGCCACGACCCACAAAGAAAGGCTCTGCAAATCCCCCTGCCGGCCTCCTGAGGATGGCAGCTCCCCTGGTGCACAGCCTTGATAAATGGAGCCTTTTACAAGGTCTAGCTTGCTTAATCATCCCCTCTGCTTGTATTAACCACTTCTGCAAGGGTATCTTTCCTGGGAGCACTGCTTAAGTTAGGTCAAAAACTTGGTCTTGTTTCCAAATCCACCCTCCCGATGAAAGCCTCCAGCCTAAGACCTCTATTCTTCTGAGACTTTCTCAGTTATAAGCACTGTGAATAATTCTTTCACTTTCTCTCTCTGCCTGCTGTAGGGCTTCCTCTCTGCAGCACAAAGTGTTCGGCCTCTCTGGATCCTACCTGCATGTCTCCTCCACCCACAGCCAACAGGACGGGCTCCTTTGGATGACAGGCTCTGCTCTCAGAAGGGCTGAATGCACGCGCTCCCCAACAAGACAGAGCTCACCACACTTCCAGCTGAAAGCTGACACGGAACTCCAGGACTTGGCCCTGAGCCTACCACGATGGACTTTAATTTGAAAGCTGCAGATACCCTAATCTCGTAAGAACACACTAGATTACATAATTGCGATTAGGATGGGTAATTACATAGTGCCCACGTGAGACAGACAGCTCCGGCACTCCGCAGCACAACCGTGTCAAAATATTTTATTTACAGAACATCAGAAGCAGTAACTCCACAAGCTACACCCAATTTTACAGCAAAATGCTATATAATTTTGTTGATATGGCTACACAGAAATAATCATTAGCAAAATCCTTCAAAATGATTGCATTCTGTTTCTACTTGTTAAGGAAAAACACAGTGTTGGGGCCCACCCCTTTACAGAAGGTTCCAGCTGTAAGCTGGTTCTTACAGCCATGCAAAGTGTTCTTGTGTATTTGCAGGAACACTACCAGATCATATTATTTCCTGAAGTAAAGCTCACGGATAAGGAAGGGAAAAAAAATTAGCCATGGTAGATATTTTTGTCAAGGTATTTAGTTCTCATTTTGATCTGCTGATGACCTTTTAATTGAGTGAATCATAACTACATCCTAATGCCACAGCTTATTCACCAGCTATGAAAGCAACCCTGAATTGCATGCAAATTTTATTTTTGTTTTCTCTCATGACCTCCAATTTACACTTAGCGCTCCGTCTGAGAAATGTCACAAATCACACAGGTCCTCTGCAAGGTAGGGGAGAATGCAGAGAAAGCTATCTGCGACTTGGTGGGGATGGGATATTGGCAGAAATCACATCAGCTGCTTTTTGAACTGGCAGCACTGTAAGGAAGGAGCTGATAAGCTTAGAGAATGCTGCCAACAGGAGCTGCCTCCCGGCATGCCTGCTGCCTTGCAGACTAACTCAGGAAGCCTACAGAAGGGTTCAGGCACCGCTGTCCAGTGTCATAAATGTCACACACTGCTCACAGAAAAGCCAGAGCAAGGGCTCGCTGACCCCAACTGATCTGACATGGGCTTAATTGAATATTTACTTTACATACAAAATAGCCCAGATGAATATTTGCCACATAGCTAATGCAGAACTTCGTTAGATAACCATGGAGCTGCCTCAACAGCAAAACGCCGAGCCCCTAATCACTGTCACACTCAGAGCAACACACGTGTCTCTGAATCGACCATGACAAACACACGCTAGAGGTTCTCACAAGAACCTGCCACTTGTGGTAAAAAATATTTTGGAAGGTTTTATCAAGTTTAATTGCTCAGGATGAAGCACTACACCCAGGTGTTTAATTTATGACTAAGCAAGGCCCTGTATTAGCGCAGCCGCAGGGCGAGCAGTGCCGGGGAATTATTTTTACTCTGTCATGACAGATGGATCCAGGCAGTGCTTGGTAAAGAGCGTGTGCAAGTGTGCAGACACATGCTGCAGGTGGGATCCTCTGCTGTCTCCTCCAGCAGGCTGTTATGCTTGAAAATGGCACAGTTCAGATGACAAAGAGAACATCATCATCATCATCTCTACATTTTCAAAACAGCAATGTAGATTTCAACACTCCAAGTGAGAAAAGTCTGCCCTGCCTACAAAGTGCTATAAGCCTTCCAGATTCTAGGCCATTTGGAGAAGACAGGTTCCTGAGCTATCACCTGGCCCTACACAGGTGTACGTGGCCCTCGCTGCATGGAAGCATACACCTACTCCAGGGAGGCAGCAAGGACACAGGGCTGCAACCTCAGCTTTCCAACCTGCACATTCAGTTTGCACTGTTTTCCAATTGCCCTGCAGAGCAGGGCACCCTGCTTTGTGCTCTGTCTGACCTTATGTATTGCCCCTTCCATGGGAAGCCCCTGGTTGCAGCGGTCACAAAGTCCCACCAACTGGGGCCAACTTCAAGCCATCATTTCTTGTGAACTCTCAGATAATGAGGGTTTCTTCAGCATGGTCTGCATAGGATCATTTTGAAACTGTTATTCCACGATTTATGAGAACTGTAGTTAAAACTTGAGAAAAATGCTTTCGAAGCTGAATTCTCACATAACACTAACGTACTGTTGACAGCCAGCAATACCCTTTCTCTCCATTTGTTTCCTGGGCTGACACTAAACCTTCCCACAAAGCTAATTAAATCACCAGGAAAGGCATCTGACAACGTCCAACAGGCTTAGAAATGGTCTTAATCAAGGCCTCTGGCACCAGGTCCACATTCTTCAGAAGAAAAACTTTGTATTAAATCTCCTTGAAATCGAGTGCTTTGGACTGGCCCCTTTCCAGTGGCTCAAGATATCACTGCCCAAACGCAAAGAGTGCTTTGTTCCAGCTGGAAGCAAGCTTAAAGCCAGATGAAATGGAGGTGGGAGTAAATCTCTGTATTTCCACCAAACAAAATGACATCCACTCTATCCTCTACTTTTAACAGAGGCCAGAAAAGGGCATCAACTCAACAGGATCAGAATCAATCGCTCCATCAGAAAAACTACTGCTAGCGAAGGTAGTTCAGCCTTCTACTTAGCAGCGTTTTACTTTTTCAGGGTATTACTGTGTGCCTCCCAGCCCCCACTGCAGCCCCCAGTTACACACCTATGAGCTATGCGGAAGGAGGGGCCCTGGTGTCCTGCCTAGAAGCAAAGGTGCAAACTACACCAAGAGCCAGGGAAAAGCACTGAAACGAATGCCCGTGGCAATCTTCGGAGTTCCAGTAATCTCTGAAGTTCTCTGGGCTGTTCCGTTGTCCACCTGTCTTTGTTTAAAGGTGAGTATTTTATGGTTTACTCTGGGCACGTTTTCTAAAAAAGACTAATGAATACCAAAGCAGATTCACTGATGAAATGCTCATTCCCGGGACTTGAAGGAGGGACTGGATGTCATGTTTCCTTTCAAATAACTCTGAAAAGACTCAAAGTAGATCTCAGATACAAAGAGCAACGTAAGATAAGCAGTGTGTAAGGAGACACTGAGCAGGTCATGGAGTGTTACAGTAAGTACTACTGAAAGTTGGTATTGAGGTTTGATTCATAAGATTCTCTAAGGACATTTATCATTATTACCAGCAGATTACATGCGCCTTGTTTCAGGGGAAGTTGACTAAAGGTGGCTGTTAAAATTATTCCTAATAGCTGATTACCCATTTTTACTGATACTTCATTATTAATTCTGATCAACTTTTGTTGATTTACAAACACTGTTGCCTCCTTTAAAGCCTACAATCAACCACATTATGCACTAGATAATGAATACACTCCCTAACTTCACATAATAGGCAAAAACTCCACTAGACGAGTTGAATGAAGAGGAGCTCTATATTTATCTCTGTCTACTCAAGTGACATTCCTACGGAGTTTCTAAGAATGGGGTTCGCTGCCAATCACTGCATACAAGAGTGAGTCCTCATTGCTCCCCTGAGGTGTGCACAGTTCTCAGCTGCACCAGCGATGCTCCCAGGTGGGCGAGGGTAGCTGGAAAACCTGGGTGAGCAGCCCCCATGTTCTCACACACGTAGATGCTGGGGCAGAGCTACCCATACACAAAAGCAGAGGTGAATTTGAAAAGACTGCAGAAGTGCAGCGCAAAGTCTCTCCTATTTCAGCTTGCCATAATTTAAAATACAGAACAAAATGAAAACAGGCAGAAAGATGGGAAAGGACAGCATGTGTCCTCAAACCTCATGTAGAATGCTCAGAAGAAAGGACCCAACGGTAACAATCATATAAAGAAGGGAAGACCTTCACATTTCTCCCTCCTCTGAGGTTCCCCAGCTCATCTCCAGTCTATTAGTTCATCTTTCCAGCAGTCATTCTCATTTTGTGCCATGCACCAGTAATGGGCTTGGCCTTACACATAACAAGCTATAATAATGATTGACGACTACATACGGACAAGGCAAAGCTGAGATTAAGAGCCACATTAAAACAGCATCAGAATTTCAGAGAACTTCATCTGAAAAGAGCTCAGCAGTAAGAATGGTGGAGAAGAGCAACTGCAGAAACCACCGAGGAAACCCTTACCGAGATGGTCGGCACCCATTACAGATAAACAGGGATAACAGAAGAAAAGCATTAATCAAAAATGGATAAGAGCAAGTCCTGTGTATCTCCCAGAATCTCTCTTGCTATCAGCTTAGATGCGCATTTGCGTAGCCACACTGTGTACCAAAAGCCTTAAACTTCGCTTCAAAGCAAAACATTGTTGAGCTTTAAAATATTGTTTCTATTTTAAGTAACCTCTCCTCAGAGGTTGTACTTTTTCTGTTCAGACTTCTGCATTAGGAAACAACAAAAAGACAGCTCCCAACACTTCTGCCAATCTCTGGCATACATCTTGTGTGCAACCCACCTACAAATTGCTCAGCAAAATTCCTTGGAAGGAACAGAAGCAATCTCAGCTTGACTTGGGTTTTCACCTGATAGCCTTCAGGTTGTTAGGGATTATACAAGAAGGCAATCCTTTCAGGCAACAACTTTTTTTCTTTCTTTTTTAAAACTACAAAGAAACAAATCTCACAATACTTCATGTAATTGCACATCTTCCCACATTTACAATTGTGTTACAAACTGACTTCCTACAGATGAAAACCCAAGGTATTTTCTGCCCCAGTGAATTTCACGTAGGCAGTGAGTGCTTATGATGCCTCTGGACTCATGGCTTTGGTGCCAGTAGAAAGGACAGGTCCTGCAAAAGACCAGAGCTCCACCTCACTGAACCCCATGTGGATGAGGGGACAACAGCTACATTCAACATGCTACAACTCCGTTTTCTCTCTTCCTTCCTCCCTCCCACTCTCCAGTGTTTAACATAAGAAGAGTTGTTTAAATCATAGCAGCATTGTTAGAAAGCCAAAGAGTTAAAGGTTTCATCGTATCATTTATGGACTGCCAGATGCTACTAGCTTGTTATATCCAACTTTGATTAGCCATAAAATGAATCTACAGACAGATTACCGCTATTTGTCGAACTTGCTTCTCCTTTTTTTTGGGTTGAGGATTTGTATCTGTCATTCAGTTAAAGTAGCAGCCAAGATTACTGGCACAGCACTCTTCTCATCCCTGCCCATTTCATTTCTGATAACTGGTGTAAACACTGCAACAGTGTGAGATTCTGCCTGACTGACAGCTTCTGTGAGGGGTATTTTATTGCACTGCATTTATTCCACACATCTTCTGCTGTAGCACCCCCAGGCACTCCCCCTGCGAGAGACATGGAACATAGCGGAGAAGGCAGAAGGGCTGCAAAAATCTCAAACAGATACAAGAGAGATTCAGAGAATTTAAGGTCTTGAGGGAACACTGAGACCACCAGCCCAATGCCTTGCTTCATCACAGCACCCCAGCTTTTCCTACAGAAAATTATGCTCTGCAAGATAGCCACAAATACCACCCAGCCTTCATTAAAGTCACCTGAAGATGGAGAACTTGTCACTTCCAGTGGTGGATTGTTCTAATACCTGCCCATCTTCTCTGCTAGAAACTCTCACCTTGTTTCCATTTGAATTCACCACGATTTTAAATTTCCAGCTATTAAGTCCTTCTGATACGTTTCTTCACTTGATTAAGAAGCTCTTAAAAAGCCTTTCTTCTCCCCATGAAATTATTTATACACCATAATCAAATTCCTCCCCATCTTCATATTAATAAGGAAAGCAAATTGATCTCCTCCAGTCTACCATTAAATCACATTTTTCTCCAACATTAGATTACGTTTGCACTTTTCCTACCTCCAATTTAACATTCCTCTTAGAACACGGAGGAGAGCCCTGCATGCACTTATCAACACCAGCATGGGGGATTCTCTCTGACCCTGTGTCCCCTGCCTTGGTCACGCCACCACTCCCCCAGGCTGAAGGGCCAGCAGGGCACATGTCCCCAGCTGTGTGTGCCTCACAGAAGGGCAGCTTCTGTGCCATGGGAAGCTGCACTGCTCTACTCAAAGACTGTGCACCATTTGTGTGGCTAAGGGAAAGCTCTTAGCTTCTACAGCCAAGATTGCCAAGCTGAGCAAAACCCTCACCCGCTGCACAAATCACCTGTTTTTATTTCTCATCTGCAAATACTTGACTTGCCTCCCATGACACTGAAAGAGGTGCTGTCTAGCAGCACTGGGTCCCACTAGAAACATCCCTGTTTGGTGACTGACCAACAAGAACCAGTTTTGCTTTCTGGTCATTGCTCATATTTGACAAACCACTACTCAGCACTGCATATTTCAATCTGACACATCAAGTCAAATGCCTTACAAAATTCAGTATGTCACTACTGCACAGTTATATTTATCAATTAAACTTGCAGCATCAAAAGATGAAAGCATTTTCCATAAGTCCACACTGCCTGGAATTGCCTTAGTAATACCATAGGTCTTCATAGACAAAATCCCATTACCTTTTTTTTTTTTAAAGTATTTTTATCTAATACAAATATTAGGCTTATTAATCAGGTCAAATACTTGCTTTTTTAAAATATTAGCAAGAGAGTAGGATATTTCTGATCTAGGACTTTCCTGGTATTTCAGATTTCATTAAATAGGAGCATCCAATTTTCAGATCTCATGATTTAAAAATGCACAGCCTTTGTAAGAGAAGTCTAACATCCTCAGTTTTAAGGGACCAGCACACTCCATTGTTTTGACACAATACAAAGCCAGGCTATCTTGTGCCTCTGCCACCAGGATGTGACCCAGCGACCAAACTCGCTTCTTGCTCTGCCTTGCAATGGGTCTTCCCCAGCAGCACAGGTAGAGGACTGCAGCCTCATGATCACCAAGAGCAATAGAAAATAGGTGAAGCCGTTGGTGAAAGAAGACAACAAAGGCAGCTTTATGGAGACAGGAAGAAGCAATGACAGATAGACAAAAGCACTGAGATGTGAGCATGAAAGCCTTGAAGGGAAGAAGTTTAAGCTTGCTAGGCAAAGACAGTAAGGTATGAAATTCAGAAACTGGCATACATGACAGCTGGCTCAGCATGCTGGAAAAAAAGATGCTGCTACCAATATTCTGTGTGTGAGCTATCACATACACAGTCTTTTCCCAATCCATTTGGGCTTAGCAAATTCCTTCTTCTTCACATCTGCCCCTTCCAGAAGGCCACCATGCTGCTGTGCCAACAGGGTGCAGCAGGCAGCCTTGGCAACACTTTGCACAACAAGTTCTCCCCTGCCCAGAGGATATCCAGCCTTCCCCAACTCCTCAAAGTGAACTGCCACAGCAGTGTCACCCTGGTTCTGCAGAAGTATATCACCTGAGATCACCAGTTGGATGATCAGCCAGCCACACTGCCGCCATCCCACGCTGACCTACCGACCTACGCACCCCGTCGTGCAAGCAGGCAGGAAAATCTACTGATGGGAGAAAAAAGCCCAAACAAACACTGAACCATGGACGTAAGGGACAAGAGGTGCAGAACTTCACAAGGAGTTGTTTCTGTATTAGCACCTGGTTTCTTTCTTCACGTTCCTATTGCTTGTCACTACTGACTCCAGCCTTGCCATACAGGCTGTCTCATCCTGAGAGTCCCAACTCTTGCTGTCACCTTTCTTGCAACACTCTGCGGACAATATTTCCCCTTTAAGCATCCAAGAAGTTTTTCCTTGTTTAAACACTGGTTGTCTCCAGATACACAGGACAGCACACAACGGAAGGTTGGCCTGCCTGGCAACACAATGGAGTTGCAACAGCTAAGTGCTTTCTGCTAACCTCTGGGTGCAAGGAAGGATTTCTGTCATCTTTGTTTGCAGGAGGGATTAGTACTCTGGTCCACTTCTCAGAGGTTCGGTGTCCACCAGATGAGCAGAGGGGCTAATGACATGCAAATCTCTGAGGATATTTGAAAGGAATTAGCTTTTAAATAGAATTGCTCTTCCTTGAGAGCTGCTGCTCCTCTTTGGGTTAAGCATACGGAGGCACATTTTGTCTTCCCAACCTATTTCTGACAGATGATGACAACACACCCTTCTGAATCACTTAACTAAAGTGCTCCCAAGGTATGAGGGCTTCCAAGGTATGAGGGCTCCCAGGTCCACTGGGACACAAGTGCGCAGAGATCACACTGGGCATTCACAAAGGGAGATGGCAGGACAACACCTGAGCTCCTTAGGACCCTTCCAGCACAGTTCCTCACATGCAACCTCTGCTGGAAGGTTCAAGGCATAAGCAGATGTTGGGAGGTAGGGAGAAAAAGTCAGGAGAAATCCGTTTGCCTTGCACGTGCCTGTTGCTTGTCACTGAGCTAAGTGGCAGCTGTGGGCATGGCTGAGCTCTCAACATGAGCAGGTCAAGAACAGAGAACAGTGAGAGCCACACTTAATGATTGCTGCAGACCGGTTAATGAGGCTAATGACCATCAGAAAGAGCACCATGCTTTGCCCTGCTCCAGACACACCTGCACCCACAAGGCCATGCCAAGAGATACAATGCTGCAGGACCATGCTCGGCTCAGGCAGGAGCCAGACTGCCCTTGCAAACACTCCTGCTGTGTGCAGCATGGCAATGTGACCACACAGAGCATTACTTGTGAACTTTCCAATGCCACCTCCACTGACAAATTGCTGCAAGCATCGCTGTTAATTCCACAGAAGCCAATGGGCTGAGAATCGCAGAGGGAACAGCACCTCCTGCCCCTGCAAAGAAACCTCAGCTCATACAGAGCAACCTGTGTGTTTGAACCCTGGCCTAGCAACCTGCGTCAGTGAAGCCAAACCCTCACCTGGAATGCTTCCTTTGCAAACACAGTCACTGCTCACAGAGCAACCCACAATGGGGTTACAGCTGTTTGCTCAACAGCAAGGCAGCTGGCCTTGTTGCTGGAGTGAAATAAGGAGGAAGAACCAAGTTTTCTGCCTTCAGGCCCCAGTTCTCATAGCAGACCTTTATACACCTCCAACAAAGCAATGTTCCCACGGTGGTAGCAGCATGATGGATGACACCCCCCTCACAGTGTATGTGGTTATGCAGGTACAGCACACATACTGCTCTCTCAATGTACTTCTTCCCCCTCAAAGACTCCTGGTACATGAAAGACATCTGCAGCCATTCTTTAGCCCTTCCTGCTAGCTTATTTGGGCAGCTGGGCCTACTACCAAGCCTTGGTGGATGCTGCTGAAATAGCAGAGGTCCCAGCAGAAGCCTGGGGCTTGTCTTATCCCATGGGTGAACCAATGGCTCAGATCCTCCAGAAGAAAGTGAAGACGAGTCTAAAAGTTCCTTCACCTTCCCCCTTTTATTCATTTTTAAATCCTAAGCTTATGGCTGCTCTGAAGAGTTATCCCAGGCTACCTTTCCTATCTGAGTAGGATAGCATAATTAATGCTAATGCTAAATCTATATAAAAAAACAACATTTTGCATCAGTACTATCATATAGTGTTATCTCTGATTTTTCATCAGAAAAGCTGCTGCTTTTCAGTAGGGAATCACTGTGACAGAGCCAACTGGAGCAAAACATGCAACCCGCAGCCACTTCACTCATATAATTAAAAATTAAATGGTAGGCAGGAAAGCAGCCACATCTTCTCTATCTGTCTGTGTTTGTGTTTGGTTTGAACAAAAATTTCTGGTATCTGACCAAGAGGTTTCAATTCAATAAAATGCATTGGTTAAAAACAGCTTCTAAGCTATTTTGATGCCTTGAGAAGCCATCAAGACCCCCTGCCCCCCAGAGAAGCATTGAGGTGACCAATGCACACACAGCACCCACCAGCCAGGCACCTCAGACTTCCCACCTCTCTTGCTCACAGACATAGATTAATGCTATTTTCTGCAGAAATACCAGCTAGAAAGAGCTGTCACCTCTTTATGTTTAACAGATGACGCCCTGTAAGGAAGGCACATAAAGCAGAAGCAAGGGTGAGGAGAAGCAGGGGAGAATCACTGCTATTTACTTTTTTTCCTCTTCCTCCAACAAAGTCAGGCTTCAGCTGATCGTTCTGTTTACAGTAGAAGTAACAGAAAAGAGTTTCACTCCTTGCAGCCCATTAAACCTATTTTTCTCCTACTCCCATTCTCCTCCCCCTCCTGAAGTCTTTAACAAGCCACAGGAATACAAATCAGAGAAAAAAATGCCCCAAATCTCTCTGCTGATGAACTGCTAAGAAAAGGTTTCAACATGGTTGGTATTAGCAGTGCAAATTTCCGACCTATTTATATCACAGATAATTGGTGACTAGAAATATTTGCATTGCTAATTTTCCTCTATTAAGAACAAACCCAGGGTCCCAATATTATGGCTTAATAGCAGCATTTATGTTGCTGCCCCTCCCTGCCTTTTTTTTTTTTTTTTTAAGAGGAGTTTTTCCTCTTTACACTCAAGTGAGCCCCTAAACAAAGAGTTCATTGTTTCTTTGCTCTTGTTATTACCAAGTTTGCCAACAAATGTGACTTTCTCCAACCTAAGTGGAAAACAGAAGACACAGAGGGTGGCCAGGAAACATAGTAATTAAAAATCTGTTACTCTGCGCATTATTGTTTTCTTATTATCAATTAAATTAGAAAAGAAAACAAAAAAGCACAATTTTCCAACAGAATGGATCTTGCAAAGCTGGGATCTTGTGTCAAGTACTTGAATTTTAAATTTAGTGCTCTAGAAGTACCTTTAGAAAGTCTTGAACAGAATGGTTGAAGCACGCTTTCATTTCCATCAGGAGGATCAGCAGAAGCCAGCAGCCAGAGTTCCTGGAGGCCAGCTGTGGGTGACCACCCTGTCACTTACGGGTGACCATCCTGTGCCTGGGGGGCAGCAGGGCAGAGGCTGGAGCCTTACCTGCAGACCGCCAGCCTGTGTGACCCCCAGGAGAGCTGAGCGCCTCTGACGCCAAGCAGCAGCTCTGTTTCACATAAAGGGCCCCTGTCAGGTTCCTTTAGGATCACATTAAAATAGATGAGGCAGATTTGAGGGCTAAAGAGAAACTTTTTGTACGGTCCACTGGATCTGCACGCAAAGCTCATTGAAAACATCAGAGATGCATACCAAATTAACTGTACTGGATTACCCGAATTAATTGCGTCCTTGCTAGTGAGGCAGCTCATAACGTTTGTTAGCCCATGAAGTCACTCAAGTCACAAACAAATCCCTTTGCTGCCATTTGTGCTCACAGTACTCCCATAAAGCATCCAGAACAGGTACCATAGCCCATTAACAACCCTGTCACTGCTGCCACATTATAGGGGAACGTGAGCTACCATGACATGGTGACATTTAGCTGATCTTCGGTTCTGCAAATACAACTGACCAACTCTACATTTCACGGATGAGTTTTCCTCAGTGAAGACAGTTATATACTGAACAGGACAGCAACTGGGCAAGCACCAGCGTGGTTGATTTACTGGGGCTGGTAACAGGACGGCAGCATGCTGCAGCTGCATGGTGGTAGCCAGCTCTTGGCCATCCGCGTGGACATACAGCACAGAATGGTCAAGATGGAACATTCCCTATTGAACACAGTTTGGTGAAAAGCAGGGCCCTTGCCAAAGCAGGCTGCACAGCACACCTGTCCCAGCAGCCAGCCCTTGCCAACACGGGAGGGGAGCAGACCCGCAGCTTGGCTGGGACCATAATGCAGAGCTCAGGGGGATAGGTGACAAACATCTGGTAGTAATGCCAAAAGCTGGAGGACCAGGGATGCTTTGAGAAAATCAAGAGGAATTCTTGCAGGTAACTCCAGCTGAGCTGGAGATTGCAGGACTGCTGTCAGCTGAGAAACAAAATCTAGCTAAAATCATACAGCCTGCAAGAAGAAACCAGTATGAGGAAGAGCACAGATTATTATTTTTTTTTTCTGTCACTGCCGTTACCACAATATTCCCTGCCACATTTATGGAAATATTGTTATCTCCCGAGGAAATCAGCGCTCTCAACAGATATTCTAAGCTCTGAAATCACATCCCTTCTCTGCCACAGTCAATAGCAGGCCCCGTGAAGCATCTACACTCTCAAGAGATGAATGTATCTTTCTGGTTTAGCGCAGTGAAAAAACCTTGGCAGTGTGCAAAAAATAAGATCATTTGAATTGAAAGTCCCCAGAATTCCAAAATCCTTTTTCTCAAGAGCTGTTCCTGTGACCTCTGAGCCCTATGCTGACATCACACCTTCTGACACAGAAAAAGACTATTTCCAAAAGCATCCCACCATAAGCAGCATCTCTGCTGGTCCCACAGGTGCCATGGGGGCTCAGCATGAACCAGCTGGTTCCTGTCCCCCACGGGCTGCACTTCCACAAGGTACCATGAATGACAAGGGGGGAAGCAGAAACCATCAACACCAGCCCCTTAAATTGATTACAGATGGCTTTGTTAGTGACACATCGAGCTAAGCTCTTGTAAGTGATATAGTGCCAAATGCATAGAAGAGTGCATCTTGATCAAGTCAGGCATCTTGAGTGCGTAATAAATACAATATTCACCCTCTGTCTAATGTAGGTTATGCGAAGCTGCTGAGACAGCAATTTTCAGGCTATCACTGCCCTTAAATTATTAAGCAATATACCATTAGAAAGCAAGACTGTAGGCTGTGCATTGCGGTTTTGTTTTCACTTTTTTTTTTTTTTTTT